>CM061918.1:22433080-22468899 GCA_031002005.1 Vandiemenella viatica
TCTTCAGTTTAACATTCAATCCGAATAACTGACGGCCCAGGCGTGACCTCTACGATCAATTTTTTTTTTTAAAAAAGATCTTAGCCCCCATGGAGATTTGAACCGGAGACCACGACCCAAACATCAGTAAGCAAGTGCTTTAACCACTGAGCTAATTGACCACTACACGGAAAAAATGTACAGAGACCTCCCAGATCCAACGCGTTTGTCTATCGCCGTTCAGTTATTTTTCGAAATTATAAAACAACGTGTATTATTTATATAGATATTTTTTCAATCAAATGCAGACAGTATTTTTCTCCTAGATTCAATGGATAAGTGTGCAAAGTTTCATCTAGATCGGATGAAAACTGTGGATTTGTATGAAGAACAAACAAACAAATATACATACATTCATCTTTATATATATATAGATTTTTTTGTTTTTACTTAGGAGACATGGACGTAAAGGTTATTAGAGGCGGGATGGCTCTTGTGACAAGGAATTCGGCCATGGCGTTTTGAAAGAAGCATCCCGTTTTTCGTCTTTTATACATCTTGTGACGTTTTTCTTTTGCTTTCTCTAATTTCCTTTTTATATGATATTTTAATGGTCTGAATCGCTCTCTTCCTGCTTAATCCTGAGCACTTTTAATCTCCTCTCATTGATTACTTAAACATTTCTTCTATGGTCCAAGATATCCGGGTTACCTGTTCCCTAAAGACTAATGTTTCATTACCAGCTTTTGTAATTCCTCTCTTCAACGAATACCATTCGTCCTCAGTTAAACTCCTTTCATAGTTTTTTCTTAGAACCACGTTCACCATCTTGACAAATTTTTTTCTCACGCTAGATTGTTACGGTATACTTACTTTCAGTCTATTTTGCTTTTATTGCTTCTTTATTCTCTTGAATTTCAGTCTGAACTTCACAACATGTTTTACAGTCTACAAGTTGGTTCCTAAATCTTTATTTGACCATAATATAATGTATTTGGTATTTACCTGTATGTGCAGATGTCTCCAGGTTTTTATCCCTAGAGAATAAATCTTAAATAGTGTGTTCACCACGTTGTGTTTATATTTTGGCAAAATTCTACCAACAAGCTTCATACCTCATTTCTTTCTCCCAAACCAAAACTTTCCATAGTATTGCATTCTGTTTCTTCTGTTTCTTCCAATTACTCATAATTATTAGATTTTATACCCCTTCACACATTGGATTAATTCTTCAATTTCAGCTAATATTTTCTCTATTTTTCAACTCTTTCTGTGACGTTGGTGTATACAACTTATACCAACTTGGCTGGAGAGGGCTTAGTTTCTACCCTCATCAAAATAATGCTATCACTAAACTGTTCATAGTAAGTCACTCGATTTCCTACTCTCTTGTTCATTACAAATCCTGCACCAGTAACTCCAATGTGTTAATTATTCTGTGTCCCGAAGACCAGAAATCCTGTGCATTCTTTCACTTTGTGTCACTAATTCCAATGACATCTAATTTAAGTAGTCGCATCCTTCTTTTTAAGTTTTCAAATATAACTACCCTATTTAGAATTCTAAGATTCCACGCTACGAATCGTTGAACGTTTTTATCCATTCTGATGAGCAGTTCCCACCCGGAGATCCATTTGGGGGACTATTTTCCTGCGCAATATTTTACCTAGGAAGAAGACATTATTCTATATATAAATTGAGATGATCACATATCTTCGGGATACTATGAGGGTCTCTAAATCAGAGGCTACCTCTTGTCTTCTCCATCCGTATGCAGTTAATCATCTGCCTTTAGGGGCCCCTTCCAACCCCAATGGCAATAGTGTGCCCAGTACCACTTCCCGTTCTTCCTCCATCCTTTACGACGCCGTTGTCAAGCAAAGCGTGACCACTTATACATAGAACTTTCAGTCGCCAGAGCTTCGTCCGTGCAAACAGCGTGCACCACGTGAATAAGAGGTTGACAGCCTGTTGGACGATGATAACATAGTCTCTCCCAAAACCTTACACCCCTTGGCAGTATCTAAAAGTGGAATTACGCTAACCACTACCAAGCAACTCACTGTCGTATGATTACTTCCGTTGACTTCCAAGTGAGTACTAGCCTTCCTCCTGAATAGTGGGTCACTCGACTTCCAACGTTCCTTCGGTAACCCAAGCGTAAACAATTATAGGCGTAACGTATGGTTCCACAGCACAGCGAGGTCCAAGTATAATGACATAACAAGGTGAACTCTGCAACCCGCAAAGATATTAAACAGACTGGAATATGTATAACACGATATTGATTTGTTAATGACCATTTGGCGAATGATTTAACATTCACAACCACGAATGGGGATGTTTTTTCTTCTAAAAATTCTTTCTCTTTTTATGATGCTCTGCTTGGGAATCAAGAAAATAAGATTATAAGCTTCAATAATATTTGATTTTGAGGACATCGAATTGCACTATTAGGTTGGCAAAGCCTGCAGTACTGGTTTCTGTTTTGAGAAGATTTTTCCCTATAGAAATGATGTCGACAATATCCTTTTTGAATTCGTCATCGTACTGAAATATCAGTTTACTAATTGCCATTGGATGTATATAACCGAAGTTTCCCTTAAAAACATCATATGGCCCAGTGTCTGTAGGACATATAGGTGATGTATATATATATATATATATATATATATATATATATACATCACCTGGTGTTAAGGTTCTTTGGGTGGTTTTTTTTTACTGCATTAATTAATTAATAAAGTCCACCAAAAACAAGGTTATGTGAAGATGCTCGTTTATTTTCAATCAAAACAAGTCTGCGACATTCACAAGCATAGTTGTTACAATCCAAAGATGCAATACTGACTTACTGAATACTTGAATGAAAACTTGCATGAATGTCTCTGTAACACTGAATTAATACTGAATGCAAACTAACTCTCTCTGTCCAGGCGATCTGTTTATATAGAGTCTATCGAACTTAGGAGAATTCTTCAAAGGCATCCGCCCGATATTTCTCGATCATAAACAATCACTCAAACAATCGAACATATTAAAAACAATCGGAATTGATACAAAATTAATTAATAACATTACAAAGTGATCAGAAATGGTAATTAGAGATACTTAAATACAAAATTATTTACAGAAATCCTTTCAAATGGTGGAAAATTGTCCTGTAGACATCGTAACTTACATTAATACAAGTAATTACAAACTTTTAATAAATTCTCTTGCATCATTCGGTTCTTAAACAGATTAAATGGTCTTTAAATAATTTTCTTACCTAAAACAAAGTCTATATACACTTATTTACAAGAAATTACAAAATAAACATATCAAATCACTTTCAAGCAAACTTTGGCTCACTACAATTACTTCACACAGTCCAATACTATTCAAAATACAGGTATTAGGGCTGTTACAACCCCTCCCCAGGATTCACTTAATTTTACACAGATAAAATTGATTGAATCCGTCACGAATCTAAGCAGGTTGAAAGTACACATAATGCAGACACGAACAGATTACAATCAATCAACCATAATGACTTTTACAATGAACAAATACAATTCTTCATACATACAACATCTGCACATAGTCCATGACACTGATTTTACAATAATTGTCTTTTCTCAGATCCAATCACTTTATCATTTACTGTGTTTACACAACAAACGTTCAATGCCATCACCTTAAGTTACAATTATTTTCACTCCAAATTACACACTTGATGTTTGCTTGTTAATTACACCAGTCTGTTTACATTTTACAGCTGATAATTTGTCACCAAAATGTAGAAAGTCACAACATCATGAAAATATCAAAAGTTCTACACAAAAAACTGTCACAAATTGTTCTATACAGTGAAATGCTTACATCTGCATCTGAACTTAAGTACTCACACAAGCTATTTACATGCATCAATTGACATACTTATTTACAAAACTAGATATTTACACATATAGTGGCACATTTCATAAGTGATCACTTATTCATAAAAGGGTTTTAGGGCTTCAACATTATACACACCCTTACATTTACCACTCTCAGGGTCAATTAGCTCATAAGAGTTTATCCTTGGTATAGACTCTATCCTGAAAGGGCCTTCAAACAAACGGTTAAACTTACGAGTCTCTTGTCGCAAAGCTGACGACTTACTATGAACTTCAACTAACACCAAATCACCCACTTTATATTCTATACACTTCTGACCTTCATCATGCCTTTTCTTTCTCCTTGTTGCCTTTTCCTTTAAATTTTTAAGAGCTAAAGCTACCTTTTCCTCATAGTTGAAATTCTTTCTATTTGGAAAACTAACACATTCTCGAATTAATCTGTTAGCCGGTTTCTTAAACATCAGCTCAATGGGTGGTATTTCAGTTGTATCACTAGGTATAGAGTTAATTACATTTTCAAAATTTTCTACTTCACATGCCCACTTACTGTGTTGGTCTGCACAATATATCCTAAACCAACGTCCAATTTCCCTCATTAGGCGTTCTACGGGATTTCCTGCTGGATGATAAGCAGAAGTATGTATAACCTCTATTCCTTCTTGTTCAAGTTTTTCTGTCCACACTTTACTAGTGAATTGCGGGGCATTGTCCGAAAGCACCCTCTTAGGTTTACCTACCTTCTGACAATATTCATCAATCACCTTTCTGACCAAAATTTTAGCCGTAGACTTCTTTACAGGGTAAAGTTTAACGAATTTGGAAAAAAACATCAAATAAAACTAAAACTTGGGTCACCCCTCCCCGAGACATGGGTAGCGGGCCAAGAACATCAGCAGAAACTAATTCCAATACACTACTTGGGATGATATTTTGCATTTTCCCCACTCGTTTAACACTATCTATTTTAGATCTTTGACACACTTGACAAGATTTTAATAGCTTCGAAATCTTCCTTCTCATATTATAGAAATATGTATCTTCCCTTAACACTCGGTAACACTTGGATGGCCCATAATGCCCATAACTATAGTGGTGATGCCAAACAATTTTTTCAACCAAACTTTCTGGAAGCCATAACTTCCAATCATCCTCATCTTCACTAGTCCTTCTAAACAGTACTTCCCCATGCAAAGTATAATATTTCTGAAGCTTATCTCTGTGTTCTGGGCTATCAAGATTAGTTTTTACTTCTACTATAGCTACATCTTTGTCCTGTTTCGTCTTTGATTTGTCGCAAGGAACACTTAACCTCAGTTTCATACGGTACTCCTTTTAGATAAGCAATTCTAACCTCAGTCTGTGGTCCTAGACATCGCTTTTCAGAATCTAGACCTAACGGTAGACGTGACAAAGCATCTGCAACTTGATTTTTACTAGCAGGTCTATACCGAATCTCTAAATTATATTCCTGCAGAACCAATGCCCAACGGGTTAACCGACTGTGGACTAACTTACATTCTAACAAAAATGAAAGAGCCTTATGGTCTGTATATACAATAATTTTTCTACCTAACAGTAGGTACCTAAACTTAGTCAAACCCCACAAAATAGATAAGGCCTCCCGTTCAGTAATAGTGTATCTAGTTTCAGCTGGTTGTAGTTTTCTACTGGCAAAGGCAATAGTCCTAAAATCCGGTTCTCCATTGATTTCCACTTCCTGGAAGACATGTACTCCTAAGCCGTAGTCAGAACTATCTGCGGCAAGGCAAAAATCTAGATCCCAATCTGGATAATAGAGGATATTGGAATTACACAAGTCATCTTTGATTTTTTGAAAATCTCTTTCACATTCTGAGGACCACACCCACCTGACACTTTTTTTAACCAAATCTCTTAAGGCTGGACTATTTAAAGCTTGTCCCTGAAGAAATCTCCTATAGTATTCACACAATCCAAAGAAACTCTGTAGTTGTTTCTTATCTCTAGGTCGGGGAAAATTCTTAATGGCATTTATTTTATCATTACTAGGCAAGATCCCCTGTGGTGTAATACGATGGCCCAAAAATTCAACCTCTTTTTGCAAAAATGTACATTTCTTTAACTTAATCGTCATACCCCCCTTTCTCAATGCTTCTAAAACTTTTCTAAGTAGCACCCAATGTTCCTCAAGTGTTTCTGACATTATAAGAATATCGTCTACGTATATCTCTACTTGATCGAGCAATTCCTTTCCTAACACACTATCCAAAGCACGAATAAAGGTAGCCACAGAAATATTTAACCCAAACGGTAACACTCGAAAGTTATAACAACGGCCATCAAATAGAAAGGCAGTGTATTTCCGGGATTCTTCTGAAAGAGGGACTTGCCAATAGGACGCAGTCAGATCGATAGACGAAATATATCTTTTACCTTTAAACCTGTGCAACAACTCACTGATAGGTGGAGGATGATCCCGTTCCGTTACTAAATGCTTGTTTAATGTGCGAGCATCCAGCACTAGTCGCACAGAATTGTCCGGTTTTATTACCACAACCAAGGGATTATTGTAAGGACTCCTTGACCTCTCTATTACCCCCCACTCTAGCATTCGGTTTATCTCCTTATTCACTTCATCTCTTTTGGTCAAAGGGATTGGATATGACTTAATAAAGAAAGGCTCTTCAGACTTTACAGTAAGCTTGCACTCATAATTTTTTATCAGACCTGGTTTGTCAGAAAATACGTCCCTATATTCTTCAATTAGACATTTCAGCGTTTCTTGTTGGTCTGATGGTAATAGTTTCATACTGTTTGGGTAATTAATAACGTTTCCTTCACTCATCTCCTGACCTTCAATCAGACTATTTATCTCATTACTCTGCCTTAACACATTTACACAAATCTGTGGTAATAGTTCGTCACAAACTCTAGCTACACCAGCATCCTTATATTTAACTCTCACATGATCTACTTCTTGTATGCCTTTCCAAACAGTTTTCTCTAAATCAACAAAGTATTCCCCACTGTCTAATTAATCCGTAAGTTACCTTCTCCACAGTCTACCAAAGCCTTTACTTTTGTAAGCCAATCCATGCCTAAAATGCAATTAACATTCAACTTAGGGACTACATACATGGGTATTTCTACATTTACAGTCCCCATACAACCTTCCATCAACATTTCCTGCTTAATTCTCTTACTACGAGAACCAGTAGCAGTAATAACTGTCATACTACTAACGGGTAACACTTCAATTTGATTGGTGCTTTCAATTTCATTAAATAATCCCTCAGCAAGGCAAGAAACCTGTGACCCGGTGTCAATGAGAACAACTATTTGTCTATTAAAAGCATTAATTTGCACTATGGGAACTTTATCTAAAACTTCATTCTTATCCTCCACCTCTTCCAATAAATCTTCTCGGGGATTATTCATAAAGATGGTATTAACACCATAGCAGTTGGTACCTGGACCCACATTCTTTTCCACCACTGCGGGGTCCATAACAGGGGTGGTCTTTAGTTTGCCTCCCCCCCATGCTGCCTTTCACTTCCAGATTGAGGGTTCTGTTCTCTCACTCCCCCATTATCATTCCTTCTTGCATAATTATTACGATCCCTTCCCCTCGATCTACCATCCCTTGACCCATTACCCCTTCTAGGGGGACTCCTGCTGCCCCTCCTATGGTGTTGATGGTGGTAATGTTGTTCATTGAATGACTCCTGGGCATCCAAGCGTCTCAACAATTCAGAAACTCTATCCACATTTACTACATCCAAAGTGGCAATTAAATTTCTTGTTTGCTGAGGTAGCCTAGCTCCTGTCAAATCAATAAATTCCTCCTCTCCATAAGGATGGTCTAGGTACTTACAACGGATCCAACATTTATGAAAAAAATCATGTTGAGTTTCCCTACCAGGTTTATAGGGTCTACCAGTCATCAACTCTCTCTTTTCTTGAATCTGCCTGCTTGTCGACCAAAAATGTTTCAAAAAGTTTTCTTTAAACAGCTTGTAGTCAGTCACTTCCCTAGCTTGTCTATCACCCCATGCCCTAGCATAAGATTTTAGATGTTTACCCACAAGTGCAATTTTCTTACTATCGGGTAATAAATTAAAATAATCTGACCTTTCAAAATTATCTATAAATTCAATAGGGTGAAGCCTCCCACTATCATCATAGAATTCAAATTCTTCTTTTACATCGACACTGAAATTTGGATTACCTGTTAAGGGAACCTGACTTAATTGAATCTGTAACCCAGTAACCTTTTTTTCTAACAGATTTACATTACTTTCTAATCCATGCGCTAACTGTTCCTGCTGCTGCACCAATGTATTAATATTTAATCCCACCTCTTGTCTCAACTCATTGACCCTTTGAGCAGCTTTACTATCACTGGCTTGGAATAAAGCAACATATTCCTGCTTCATCTTATCACAATTCTCACTGACTTCTTTATGAATCAAATTTACACATTCAGTCTTATTCTGTTCACAAATTTCTGTAACTTTTTCAAATTTCTCCTGACATTCAGTTACTACCTTCCCCAATTTAGAATCTAAATTGTTAATATCCTCCTTGAATTGAGAGCTAAAACCCTGAAATTGCTCTGCGATTTTAACATCAAAACATTTAGTCAAATCAAAGAATGTTTTGTCATTGTTTTGTTGCAGTTGAGAAAACTGATCATTGATTACAGCAAACTGAGAATTAATTTCAGAAAATTTGCTATCAAATTTGGAAAATTTATTATCAAATTTGTCATCAATTTCGGAAAACTGAGATTTAATTTCAGAAAATTTGCTATCAAATTTGGAAAACTTACTGTCAGTATCACTTTTTAACTCATTTCTAAATTCAGAAAATTTGCTGTCAAATTCGGAAAACTTTGCATTAAAACTGGCTACAAAAGACTCTAGGAATGCTTGTAGGTTCTGATTATCAGCCATTTTTAGTAATTAGCAAAATCAATATAAAAAACAAAATTAAGTAAAATTAAAATCTTTCCAATCTGTCACACTATAACATGCAAAAGAAATCACTTGAATATTCAATGCCGTACTTACAGTTATTCCTCACTTTTGTATCACATTAAATTTCACTTAGAAGCACTTATTTAACCATTAAACATCACACTGACTTCAACCACTTAACCACACTTTTCACAATTCACTGTAGGAAGACGATTTTGAGGCCGAAGGAAATCCACTCGACGTCGGAAGATTACAGCCGATGGCCGATGAAAAATCTCCGCCTTAGGCCGTCAAATCCGTGTCGCCGGTCGAAATTTCCTCGCAGTTTTCTGCAGATTCTTTTTAGAAGATAAACCTCCCACAGATGTTTAAGAACTTCTCGTCATGTCAACGGTCGCCATGTTAAGGTTCTTTGGGTGTTTTTTTTTACTGCATTAATTAATTAATAAAGTCCACCAAAAACAAGGTTATGTGAAGATGCTCGTTTATTTTCAATCAAAACAAGTCTGCGACATTCACAAGCATAGTTGTTACAATCCAAAGATGCAATACTGACTTACTGAATACTTGAATGAAAACTTGCATGAATGTCTCTGTAACACTGAATTAATACTGAATGCAAACTAACTCTCTCTGTCCAGGCGATCTGTTTATATAGAGTCTATCGAACTTACGAGAATTCTTCAAAGGCATCCACCCGATATTTCTCGATCATAAACAATCACTCAAACAATCGAACATATTAAAAACAATCGGAATTGATACAAAATTAATTAATAACATTACAAAGTGATCAGAAATGGTAATTAGAGATACTTAAATACAAAATTATTTACAGAAATCCTTTCAAATGGTGGAAAATTGTCCTGTAGACATCGTAACTTACATTAATACAAGTAATTACAAACTTTTAATAAATTCTCTTGCATCATTCGGTTCTTAAACAGATTAAATGGTCTTTAAATAATTTTCTTACCTAAAACAAAGTCTATATACACTTATTTACAAGAAATTACAAAATAAACATATCAAATCACTTTCAAGCAAACTTTGGCTCACTACAATTACTTCACACAGTCCAATACTATTCAAAATACAGGTATTATGGCTGTTACACTGGGGTAACTTAGAGCTGTCGTGTCACGGTGCTTGTGAGCAGGATTGATCTGTGCTCGAGGTAAGGACACTAAATAGAGCCTGATGCATCGAGCATGTCAACTTCCTCCGTCTGTTTTATTTCTTTTGGATTTGCCTTGGGCTACGCAACTACTGCCGTCTGTACACAACGTCGGTTAATCCCTTGGTCAGACTCACAGTTACCGTTGTTGCGTTGTTGTTTTTGTTGTGAATGATGCTGATTCTATCTTCCTAATATCTGGCTAGTAACACTGCCTACACATAGGAGTTAATGCCTGAGCCTGTGAAACTTCGATCGAAATATAATCCATTGACTGTGTGTGGGAAATAAAATTATTAGATTAACTCGCCTATAGTGCCGATGTTATCGTCTACGCCGTATGTGGAGATTAATCAATAATTCAAATATACTGCAAAATACAGTAACTGACCACTAAATGCGCTTTTTAGAATATTTAAACTATATATATTGTAAGAGAAACTAAATACTCTCTGTGACCGTCGCCAATCCCCGGACGAAATAGTCACGCGAATGTTAAATGGAGAAGCGTCCCCATCGGCTTCTTCAATAGATTAGATACCCCGGATCTGAGAGGCCCGGTTAGACTTCGGGTCTGATCCGCACATGCCACCTGTGGTGGCCAGAATCAACCTCTTCCTTGGGACAATAGAAAAAAATAAAAGTTTTTTTTTTTTTTTTTTTTTTTTTTTTTTTTTTTTTTTTTTTTTGGTAAGAAAATAGTATTTACAACCGAAGAATGGTCAAAGGCTTAATTTTTGAAAGTTGGTACATCCAATTTGAAATTGAAACAGGTAGATTATAATACAAAAAAATCACGATTATATGTACAAGAGTTATTTAATACATATGTATTATTAAGATGTAGACATACGTTGTAATATCTGGGTGATATTTTAGCTTGTGAGATATACTTCGAGATGTTGGTGGTTGAAGAAGCAGATAATTTGGTACACATATATGGTTCATTTCCCCAATCTGGAGAAATGTACAATATTCATGATTTTCCTTAATTTACCTATTGGCAACCCCAAACGTGAATCGTTTTGGCGTTTATTTGTTCATTAATTGTTTTGCTCTTGTTGGTGTTATATGCCTCAAATTCTGCTTATGCACTGAGATCAGCAAGCTTAACCAACGCATATATGTTTTACTTCGTTCCTGTGTTAATTCTTGAATTTATTTGTAATTCTCTTATGACTGCAGTTAAACATCTGGCATTTGATTTCAGATATAAGTGAGTGGGAAAATTTTCTTTCCAATGTTAACTGAACAGGGATCAGAACAAATTACCAAGAGAAATGATGAATAATTTACGAAAACACTTATTCTAAAATTGACATACGTGGAGGGCAAAAGTATATTAATACAAAAAGGGGAAAAATGTGGTATGCGCTCAATCATAATTAATTAATTTAAATTAAAAGATTGCAACAACTGTCATCGCTCACCAAATTACACCTTTTTGGAAATAGCACATGTCTTGAAATATTTGAGGCGACGATTCAGAATAAGCGTTGAACTTAAAAAATATATTAACTTTGGTTTTGTAGTGACACGTCTTACGAGTCACTAGTAAAGGAAAGAGTTAATGTGGGCAAGCGTTGCAGGAATAACTCCAGTAGACCCTCGTTTAATCTGCCACTCGAGTTAGCAATTTTCCAACATCAGAGGAGAGCACAAAAAATAAGTAGTCACAATGTAGCAAGTATTAGAACTTTTATTAGCCTGTGCTATTAGCTCAAAGTGTGCTGACAATTTGCATGCTGGCGCGGGCTTGGTGTAGCGAGGAGTACAGAAGGTCGCCGCGAGGTAACACACACTCGGCGGCCGCAAGCGGTCACGGGAGAATCTCCTGACAGACAACTGCCTAACTAGCTTAAGATTATTATAATTGTATCGCAAAGGGGGGGGGGTGTAAGGGTTTGGGAGAGACAATACTAGTCTTTTCCAAGCAAATGTACACCTCTCCTTCACGTGGTGCACCCTGTTTGCACGGACGAGGCTCTGGCGACTGAAAGATTCCCGGCATAAGGAGTCACGCACCGCTTGCCAACGGCCTCTGAAAAGAGGGCGGAAGAGCGGGCAGCGGTTCAGGGCACCCTATTTCACTTGGGATTGGAAACGGCCCCTAAAGGCGGATGAATCAGAAATGATCAACGGCATGGGGATGCAGAAGGTAACGGGAAACCACTGCATTAAATACCCAAAGGGTATCCCGAGGACATATAATCCTCTCAAATTACATATATCATAATGGCTTCCTCCTGGGTAAAATATTCCTGAGGTAAAATAGTCCCCAATCGGATCTCAGGGTGGGAACTGCACTGGGAGGAGTCAGCAGAGTGGATAGAAACATTCTACGAGTCGGAGCATGGAATGTTAGAAGTCTGAATAGGGCAGGTAGGTTAGAAAACATAAAAAGTGAGATGGAACAACTTAAGTTAGATGTTGCTGGGATTAGTGAGATTAAATGGAAGGACGCACAAGAGTTCTGGTCTGGGGAACACAGGATAATTAGCACACAAGCTGTCAATGGAGTCACTTGTGTAGGATTTGTAATGAACAAGAAAGTAGGGAAACGGGAGAGTTATTATGAACAGTTTAGTGACAGGATTATTTTGATGATGTTAGATACTAAGCCCGTCCCAACCACGTTAGTACTATATATGCCAACGTCACAGGAAGATGACGAATAAATAGAAAACATATACGCTGAAATCGAATAATTAATCCAATATGTGAAAGGGGAGGAAAATTTAATAATCATGGGTGATTGGAATGCAATAGTGGGAGAAGGAAAAGAAGGGAATACTGCAGGAGGTTTTCGTCTAGGAGAAAGAAATGAACGAGGAAGCAGGTTGCTAGAATTTTGTGAAAGATGTAAGCTAGTAGTGGCGAAGACACTGTTTAAGAACCATGAAAGAAGAATATACACCTGGAAACGTCCTGGGGATACAGGCAGCTATCAGCTAGATTATATCATGGTCAAACAGAGATTCAGGAATCAAGTTCTGGACTGTAAAGCGTACCCAGGAGCAGACATAGACTCGGACCATAATTTGATAGCAATGAAGTGCAGGCTGAAATTCAAGCGAATAAGGAAGCAGCATAAGTAGAACAGACTGGAAGTGAATAAACTGAAACAATATAACACAAGAGAAAAATTTGCAGAAATGGTAGACTTAGGTCTAAGAAGTAACTGTGAAAGGAGCTCAACCGAGGACGAATGGAGCGCATTAAAGACCGAAACAATGAAAGCTGGCAAAGAAACATTAGGCTTTAGGGAACAAGCTGACCGAAAACCTTGGATCACAGAAGAAATTTTGCAGCTGATCGATCAGAGGAGAAGGTACAAAAAAGCTTAGGATGAAGCATGAAGAGAGCAGTACAGGCAATTTAGAAATAAAATAAATAGGAAATGCAAAACAGCAAAAGAAAAATGGCTACAAGAAAAGGTTGAAGAAGTAGAAAATAAAATGGTTGCAGGAAAAGTAGATGTTGCATATAGAATGATCAAATAGAATTTTGGAGAAATGAAGAAAAGAGGTATGAACATTAAAGCTGAGGATGGGAAACCTCTTTTAAGGTCAGAAGATAGAGCTAACAGATGGAAGGAATACATTGAGAAACTGTGTGTTGGGAACGACTTGAACAATAGTGTATTGGAAAAGGAAGGCGATGTCGACATGGATGACTTAGGAGATCCTGTTTTGAGAACAGAATTTAATAAAGCTCTGAATGACTTGGAAGCAAATAAGGCAGTTAGAATTGATGAGATCACTGCAGAACTTCTTGAATCTCTAGGAGAGGAAGGAATCGAAAGATTATTCAAGCTGATATTAAAAAGTTATGAAATAGAAGAAATTCCAACAGATTTTAATAAAAATATCATCTTCACACTTCCAAAGAAAGCACAAGCCGACAAATGTGAGAATTATCGCACAATTAGTCTAAAATCGCATGCTTCAAAATTACTGACCAGAATAATATACAAAAGGATGGAAAGGGTAGTAGAAAAGATAGTAGGTGAATATCAGTTTGGGTTTAGGAAAAGTCGCGGTACAAGGGAAGCAATTCTGACTTTAAGATTAATACTTGAAGGGCGGATCAAGAAAAACAAAGATACTTTTATGGCATTTGTTGATTTAGAAAAAGCTTTTGATAATGTTAGGTGGGACAAGATGTTAAAAATTTTAAAGAAGTCAGGTCTAAAGTATCGAGTTAGAAGAATACTGAATAAACTATATAAGAATCAAGTAGATGTAATAAAAGTAGAGAATCACGAAAGACATGCATCTGTTAAAAAGGGTGTCAGACAAGGTTGTAGTCTATCCCCGTTAATATTCAACTTGTCTATAGAAGAAGCAATGAAGAAAGTCAAAGAAATATTTCCATGGGGCATAAGTTTTCAGGGAGAAAAAATCAGTATGCTACGATTTGCTGATGACATTGTCTTGTTAGCAGAGAGGGCTGAGGATATTGAGAAGTTATTGAATGGCATGAACAAAATACTGAAGGAAGATTTTGGGCTGAATATAAATCATAGTAAGACAAAAGTGATGAAATGTAGCAGAAATGATACCAATACTAGCAGATTAAATATAAAAAAAAGATCGGATGCAATAGGAGAAGTGAGTGAGTTCTGTTACTTGGGGAGCAAAATTACAACCGATGGCCGAAGCAGGAATGATGTTAAAAGCAGAATAGCACTAGCAAAAAGAGCCTTCATGAAAAAGAGAAACCTGTTAGTTTCAAATATTGATCTAGGAATCAGAAAGAACTTCTTAAAACACTACGTGTGGAGCACACCTCTTTACGGCTGCGAAACATTAGGAATAGCGGAAAGAAAGAAACTTGAAACATTTGAAATGTGGCGCTACAGAAGAATGCTGAAAATTAGGTGGACATACAAAGTAAGAAATGAATGAGTTTTGGAAATGTTGGTTGAGAAAAGAAGTTAATGGAAGAAGCTTACAGGAAGAAGGGACAGGCTGGTAGGTCATATTTTGAGACATGCTGGATTGTTTAATTTGTTAGTGGAGGGAACAGTGGAAGGTAAGAACTGTAGAGGAAGACAGAGATTAGAATATATGAAGCAGATAATTGAGGACGTGGGTTGTAGGGGGTATGTAGAAATGAAGACGTTAGCACTGGATAGGAGGGGATGGAGGATTGCATCAAACCAGTCTAAAGACTGACAACAGCAAAAAAAAAACGCAAAGTGTGTGGGGGACCTCTACATATAGACTTAAACATATTGTATGTACATATTCATTGAAAAATAGACTTAAGAAATCAGTTCGTAGTGACTTCAGACTTGGGAGAGGGGGGGGGGGGGAGCGGCGGGGAAGATGTAGTAGTATCCACTGCGGGTATGTATACCGATATCGAAATAAAGGCAGCAACCGCGAGATAGACCGGTTTCACAAATTCCGAGACAGTGCCCGGAAAGTAGAATGCTGATGACTAAAAGTTGGAGTAATGACCGTCTTGTTTGCTGAGGCAGCCTAGCTCCTGTCAAATCAATGAATTCTTCTTCCCCATAAGGATGGTCTAAATATTTACACCTGATCCAACACTTATTAAAAAAATCATGCTGAATTTCACTACCCGGTTTGTAGAGCCTACCAGTCATCAATTCTCTCATTTCCTGAATTTGCCTACTTGCTGACCAAAAATGTTTCAGAAAGTTTTTTTGAACAGCTTATAATTATTCACTTCCTTAACTTGCCTATCGCCCCATACTCTAACATAAGACCTTAGATGTTTACACACAAGTGCAATTTTCTTACTGTCGGGTAACACAGTAAAATAGTCAAATCTTTCAAAATTATACATAAATTCAATAGGGTGAAGCCTCCACTGGCATCATGGAATTCAAACTCTTCCTTAATATCAGCACTAATAATTGGATTACCTGTTAGGGGAACAACCCGTCGACTCAACTGAACCTGTAGCCCAGCAACCCTTTTCTCAAATTGATTTACATTAAAATGGGTTGCCTCCAATCCCTGGGTAAGCTGTTCCTGATTGTATACCAATGCATTAACATTTTTTCCCACCTCTTGTCTCAACTCATCGAACCTTTGAGTAGCTTTACTGTCACTGGCTTTGAATAAACTCACTTACTCCTCCTTCATATTATCACAGTTTTCACTGACTTCAATCACCTCTTTATAAATCAAATTTTCACATTCAGCCTTATTCTGTTCACACATTTTTGTAACCTTTTCAAATTTCTCCTGAGATTCTACTAGTTCTTTCTCCAATTTAGAATCTAAATTGTTGAGAAACTCTTTGAATTGAGAAGTGAAACCCTGAAATTGCTTACTAATTTTTCTCATCAAAACAGTCAGCAAATTCAGAGAATTTTGTATCATAGTTTTGTTCCAGTTCAGAAAACTGACCATTAATTTCAGAAAATTGAGACTTAATTTCAGAAAATTCGCTGTTAAATTTAACTCATTTTTAAATTTAGAAAATTTAGAATTAAATTCAGAATTTTTTTGTTGAATTTACCATCAACTTCAGAAAATTTACTGTTATTACCAATCTTTAACTCATTTCTAAATTAAAAAATTGAGTATTAATCTCAGAAATATTGCTGTGAAACTCTGCATTAAAATTGCTACAAAAGATTCTAGAAATGTATGTAGATTCTGACTATCAGCGATTTTAAATTACTAATGAACTCAACATAAAAACAAACTTCAGGAGAATTTAAATTTTGATAACCTGCAACAAAAGAACATGCAAAAACAAATATCTGAATATTTAGTACTTACTGTTCGTCGTCAATTTTGTACCACTTAAATACTTTTCATCACCTTATATTTATCCTCGTAGCACTTTTATAAAACTAAACACTTTTTCACTCACAGAACTGCCGAAAATGCGTCGATCTACCAATCATTCAGTTTTGACGTCGAAGAAAGCTCGTATCCTATTTTGCCGAAAAATTCCACTTGTTATCGGAAAATAGCCGTCGATTCCAGATTTCGAAGAAAGATCTCCGACGAGTGCTGCGTTTAGCAACTCGTTGTACGTGGTTTTCTCCTCGTCGAATATATCACTCGTCGGAATTATCCAAATTCGTCGTAATTCTTCGAGGCGTGGTGGCTGTATAACCTCTTCTAAGCGTCGTGGCAAGTCGATACCTCCGAAGATTTTATTTGCATATGCAAATATGCTGCCGACTCTTTTAGGAAATTAGCATCTCACAGATCTTAATAATCCTTCGTCGCTGTACACAATCGCCATATTAGATGGTTCGTGGTTTAATTAATCTAATAATAACCAGTCCACCATATAGTTCAATTTAAAGTTGGTTTTATTTTCGTCAGCAAGACGTCAACACAGTCCTTGGCCGATGTAAATTGAGTCTGTAAAAAGTCTCTCTGTCTCGGATGTTCGCTTTATATCAGCTCCATCGAAATTTCTAGAGCACTACAAAGGATTCCGACAGATTTTTCCCTAACATTAACAATACTTAAATAATTGAAACATATTAAAAACAATCAGAATTAATATATGATTATATACAATAATTACAAAATGGCCAGAAATGCAATTAAAGGTACACAAAACACAGAAATCATTTTAAACTGCAGCAAATTGTCCTTTAAACACCTTAAGTTCCATCAATACCTACAATTACAAACTTTTAAGCAATTCTCTTTCAGTATTCTGTCCTTAAACATATTAAATGGCCTCAATATACGTAATTTCTTTTCATAAAACCAGCTTTTGGTGAAGATTCGAGCGTACGGTATATGTGATCAGATTTACGAATGGATACGCGATTTTCTAACTGGTCGGTCGTAGTATGTCGTTGTTGACGGGGAAGCTTGTTCAAAGCTAGATGTTACTTCGGGGGTTACTCAAGGTAGTGTGATTGGATCACTTCTTTTCTTAATTTTTATAAACGATCTCGGTGACAACGTTAATTGCAGGATGCGATTTTTTGCTGATGATGTACTTATTTATAGGGAAGTGAGGTGCTCTGACAATTGCTTAGAAATTCAGCGCGATCTGGATGTTATTTCGGAATGGTGCCGTAAATGGCAGCTTACACTTAACTGCAAAAAGTGCAAGACAATGCAAATAAGTAATAAAAAGACCCCGTTTGCTCATGAGTAAAAAGTCAACAATTCATTTGTTGATACTGTAGATTCCCTGAAGTATGTAGACGTAACAATACAAAGCAACATGAAATGGGACCTGCACATAACTTCCGTCGTAGGCAAAGCTAATTCTAAACTACGTTTTATAGGTCGTATTTTGATAAGTTGTAATGCTCATACAAAGGAAATAGCGTACAAAACACTAATGCGTCCGCATTTGGAATACTATTGTGAAATTTGGGATCCGTATCGCAAGGGATTGATTGACACGTTAGAGAGCTGCTCGATTCGTGACCGCAACTTATAGCGTTATGCAACTGTCACAGAGCTGATACATGGGTTGGGCTGGGATTGTTTGGCGGATAGACGACGTCGTTTTCGTTTGAATTTGGTAGAGAATATGCGAAAATCTTTAATTTACGAGTGCAACGAAATACTTCTTCCGCCAACCTATTTAGGCCGCAATGACAGGACGGATTAGATTCGAGAAATAAGGTGCCATACTGATAGATAGATAGATAGATAGATAGATAGATAGATAGATAGATAGATAGATAGATAGATAGATAGATAGATAGATAGATAGATAGATAGATAGATAGATAGATAGATATATTCACTTTGATCCCATGTGAGAATAATCTCGGGGATGTGGAACAGTACATACACTTATTAGTAATGTCAATATTACTATATAATTGATAATATTATATATTGACAAGAAGTTAGTTATGACCCATTAGTATAACCAATATTTCCTGTAATCTACAAATACAATCCCGAGTTAGTTAGTACTTATTATGTGGAACAGTGTATAAACTTGTTACTAGCATCTAACAACCAGTTATTTTCTTACCAACCAGTTACCACAACTCATAAGCAGTCAATTACTTAAAAACCTGTTAGTATCATAATTTTTTACAGCAGTTTTTAAGTGCATGCTATCCCATGTTAGTTACTATATATGAGTGAAGTTTTGTAAACAGTGTAATTACTTCATTTGTCAAAAGTTTCAACAGATAGAAAAACCATATATCATTTTAGTAATTGTGGACAACTTTGTCACCTTTCCCTTCCATACACCATATATACTACTTTATCAGTCATTCTTAGTTACGAAATTCCAAGAAGAAAATTCTTTTACAGAGTAAAATTGATTCTGAAGAAGAAACTCTTTCAGTTTGGACTTAAAGTAGTTGGGTTTTTGTAGATAACATTTAATTTCTGTTGGTAAGACATTGAATAAGGAAGCTCCAGTAAATGTTAACCCTTTCTGTACAATTGACAGTGATTTGTAATCCTTGTGAATATTATATTTATTCCTAGTATTATGGCTATGTATGTCAGCATTAAGATTGAAGTGTTCAGGATTGTCCACTACAAATGATAGTACAGAGTATACATATTGTGCTGGCATTGTTAGAACACCCAGGTTTTTAAATAGATTTCTGCACGACGTCTGTTGGCTTGCTCCAAAAATAGTTCTTATAGCACGTTTTTGCAATTTAAATACTCTCTGTGCTTGTGACGAGTTTCCCCAGAATGAGATGCCATAAGCGAACAGGGAATGAAAATATGCAAAATATACTAACTTTCTTGTTTCTATATTAGCTATTCTAGATTTTACCCTAAGTGAAAATGTTGCAGAATTCAGTTTTTTAAGAAATTGTTGAATATGCTGTTTCCAGTTCAATTTGTTATCTATACATACACCCAGGAATTTTGTGAAATTTCTTTCATTGATTGCTTTTCCTTCTGATATCACATTATAGCTGTCCGTTGTTTTATTTTTTGTAACAAACCGAAGTAACTGTGTCTTTTCTACATTAAGTATTAGTTTGTTGGCACTAAACCAGCTGTTAATTTTCTTTATAGCATCATTTGCTGTGTTTTCGAGGTTTTGTGCTGATGGGTCTTTCAACGATATGCTGGTATCATCTGCAAAGAGCACCATGTGTTCATTATCACCTATTATATGTGGGAGATCATTTATATAGATTAAGAACAGCAGAGGGCCAAGAATTGAGCCCTGAGGCACACCACATTTAACTACACCCCATTCTGAGTTTATAATATTTCCTGTATTAGCATCTTTTAGTGATACACATTGCTTTCTATTTTCCAGATAAGATTTAAACCAAAGTCCTGGCTTACCACTAACTCCATAGTGGTCTAATTTACCTAGTAGAATCTCATGATCAACACAGTCAAAAGCCTTAGCAAGATCACAGAATATACCTAGGGAATTTAATTTTTTATGCATTGATTCCAGTATGTTGTTTACAAAAGCAAAAATTGCTGAATCTGTTGAAATGCCTTGTCTAAAACCAAACTGTACTTTACTGAGTCGGTCATTCTTTTGTAGATATGCATACACCCTTTTGTACATGGCTTTTTCAAAGATTTTTGAAAATGCTGGTAGAAGTGAAATGGGTCTGTAATTCTCAATTTTTGAGGTATCACCCGTTTTATAAAGCGGTTTGATTATTGACTTCTTGAGTGAGTCAGGGAAGATACCTTCTTCAAAAGAACTATTACAAATATGACTAATAACTCTACTAATGCTGGTGTTACATTGTTTCACTACATGGGTTGAAACCTCATCATAACCAAATGACTTTTTATTTTTGAGGGATTTAATAATTTTTTCCATTTCATTTTGACTGGTGGGAAATAGAGACATAGGTGCTGTTTTTGTTGACAAGGATTTAAGTATTGCTATAACATCCATATTCCCATTATATTTTCCTTTTATTTTTTCAGCAACTGTTAAGAAGTAGTTATTGAAAGCACTTCCTACATCAGAGGGGTCATTTACAAGTTTATCATTAACGCTTATAGATATAGGTTTGTGTTCAGGGGATGATACAGTTGTTTCCCTTTTAATAATGTTCCAAACACTTTTTATCTTATTATCTGAACTACTAATCTCATCATTTATGGCCAAACGTTTAGATTCTTTTATTACTTTGTAGAATTTTAACCAAAGTAATAAAAGAATCTAAACGTTTGGCCATAAATGATGAGATTAGTAGTTCAGATAATAAGATAAAAAGTGTTTGGAACATTATTAAAAGGGAAACAACTGTATCATCCCCTGATCACAAACCTATATCTATAAGCGTTAATGATAAACTTGTAAATGACCCCTCTGATGTAGGAAGTGCTTTCAATAACTACTTCTTAACAGTTGCTGAAAAAATAAAAGGAAAATATAATGGGAATATGGATGCTATAGCAATACTTAAATCCTTGTCAACAAAAACAGCACCTATGTCTCTATTTCCCACCAGTCAAAATGAAATTGAAAAAAATTATTAAATCCCTCAAAAATAAAAAGTCATTTGGTTATGATGAGGTTTCAACCCATGTACTCTTTCTTTCGTCGTTCTGTTCGGGATTGGAATGCACTGATTTAGGATTGGTGCTTAGCACCCTTTGCCACCCACATTAATTGTGAATTGCAGAGTATAGATGTAGAAAACAATGGCTATACACATTGATTTACAGTAAATTGCAAAACAAAAATACAAGATCATTTTCAACCAAACTCTAGCTTACTCCAAATGCTTCATAAAATAAAATTCATTTAAGGTCATGTTTGAGGGCTGTTACACTCTGTTTCCTCATTTAATGGAATAGGGAATCCCTTATCTACTATGGAATTGTGAATCAGCTCCAGGTACTGCAGAATTTGATTCAGATGGATGAGGTGGGTTCTATTAAACCTTTTCGAGCCTACAAGATGGTTGTAACAAGCACTCCATAATGCTGCGCTATATCGTGATACATAGTAGTAAGGTGGAGCAGAATATTGGTGCTGTTTGCATACGCCTCTAAGTATGAGCTTAATCTCCGCATACCTTCTGCGAACACTCTTTCGTTTCCTTCAACAAGTCTTAGAGTGCCGTTTAGCGAGGAAATGGTAGTTCTTACAATAGTCAATTGCTCTTGGTTTAGTCACAAGAATCTTCCTTGTTCGCTTTCTAACTGTGCGAATGAGTTTGCTACTGTATCTTTTTGTGTTAACGTCACAAATAACTTTTTCGAAATTACCTTGATAAATCCGAGGATGGCTCTCTTAGATCTGGGTTCGTGCCACGTGATTTGCTCAAATTAGTCCTGTTCCCTTTGTATTTTCTCTCACTCTGCCAGCTGATTTCTTTGCGCAACGGGTTGCAATCCCTAGCGTCTCTTTGGTAACGTTTCATTTTCATTTCACAGGGCTCAAGGGTTTTTACCGCACAGTCATTAATTTGTTCTACTCGCTGCTGAAGGCCTTCCAGACTGACATAGCTGAATACCTGCGTCTTTGTCTTACCATCGTAATAATGTCTGGCGTGTCCTGAAAGTTCCGAATTGTGTGGTCTTGACTACTGACGCTCCCTATGAGGAGTATTCCAATGTAGACCCGTAGCGCCATCTGTTAGTGCACAAGGGGATTTCCGTCAGTGTGTGACTATCACCCGCCTATTTTTACATGTATGGTTTAATTCTCGCTAACACTTCTACAACTAGTTACTTATAGCTATTTCCCCCCACTCCCGTATTTTTCTATGAATTCCAGTTTTTTCTAATAGAAAAGCTTTAAACTATTTGCATGAATAGGTATTTGTTGTTTTTGAGACACAACGTGACGTTCGGGGGATTTACTCGAACAACCCTGAAAGGCCCTCAAATAGGCGAATGAAATTTCTTAGACGTCCCCCGCCGCAACGTGGTCTAACGGCCTAAATACTACAGGGTTCCCCTTTCAGTCGTAATTTTCTTTTTTTTTCTGCCCTGCGTAAACTTGTACATCTCCTCGTGTAGAGATTGCATTTTCAGGCTATCTGCGTAGTTGTCATCGAGATAAAATGGGGAGGTTGGCTTCTTCTGTAGCACCCTTGGTATATATGCTGGTCTCCCGTAAAATAGTTCATGTGGTTCAAACCTTGTAGTGGTATGTTGCGTAGTATAGAAACAAAATACACAGAATTTGAGCAATTAATCCCAATTATTCTCCGCTTTTGCTAACGAAGTTTCTCAGGTAGTCCGCTATAGTTCTATGGGTCTTCTTCAAAGCGCCATTTGAGGTGGCAGGTTATGGAGAGATAAACACCCTCTTGACGTTCAGTAGCTGGCAGGTTCGTTTCAGCACCTCGCTTGTGAAACATGATCCTTTGTCCGAAACCACCGAGCTAGGGGTCCCGTAACGCAAGATTATTTCTTCAGCTAGAGCCTGGCTTACTGCAGTTGCATCCTGCTTCTCAGTTGTGACTGCAACTAAATATTTGTTGAATGCATCTTGTAAGGTCAAGATGAAACGCTTGCCGCTCAAACTAACAGGAAACGGGACCATTATGTCGATGTCACAACGCTCAAAGATCTGTGCTGGTGCCTTTGTAATTTCTAGTGGCATCTGCGTCTTGGGTCGTGTCAATTTATTAATGTGACGTTTCAGGCCTTTATTTATGTAATGCTTAATGTCCCTATTCATTCCCGGCCTAGTTATCCTCTTCTTCAGCCTATGGAACGTTCTCGTCATACCACAATGGCCTCCAATCAAATAATCGTGAGCCTCGTGCAGAATAGCCTGCTTCTCCTCAGTCATTAGAGCCGGCTTCACTGTAGCCTGCACTCGGCTCGGTCCCTTAGCTCCGTTCGCGACGCAGCTCGTCTCTTTCGGCTGACACACTTCCGCGATCGGCCCGGTTCACTTTGCTGTTGCACCTCTCGCGATTCCTCGCCTCCAGCGTTTGTCACCGGTGTTTCTGTCACCTGCCTGATACGCGACAGCGCATCTGCCGCCATATTTTGCTGTCAAGATCTGAACTGTATCGAGTAATGAAATTCCTCTATCTTCAGTCGAAATTTCATCAATCTGGATGGGGGATCCTTCCCGGAAAACAGCCATCTTAATGGCTTATGGTTCGCATAGATGATGAATAGGTGTCCCAGAGCATATGCGTGGAATTGCTTGATAGCCCGCAGTATAGCCAAAAGTTCCGTTCGTTTACCGGGTATGAATGTTCGGCTTTATTTAATGTTCGAGAAGCATATGCGATTGCCGCTTCCCCTGTCCTACAATCACTCGTAATGGTAATTGGTTTGCATCTGTTGGTATCACGAATTCTTTTGAAAAATCAAGGAATTGGAGGACTGGTAGACTGACCAACAGTTTCTTTAACGTTTCGAATGCTTCTTCTTCCAGGATTCCCCATTGAAAGAACTTCTCTTTCTTAAGCAGGTCGTTCAGTGGTTTGGCTATTTGGATGAAATTTTTAATGAACCGTATGTAATAGTTTGCTAGTCCCAAAAAGCTTCTCAGCTATTTTGCGTCAGTTGCGTCGGGAATTCCTCGACCGCTGTTACTTTACCGGGGTCTGGGATAACACCTTGTTCTGTTATAACATGACCTAAGTACACCACCTCCTTGCGCAAGAAGTTACATTTTGCCAATTGCAGAAGTAAATTGTGTGCTCGCACCCTCTGAAATACGACGCCAGTCTCTTCATGTAGTGGTCTTCCAATGTAGTACTCAATACCACGATCTCATCGAGACATATTAGAGGCTTGTTGCCTACCTCTCCCGTTGTCGGTCTTCGGTAACCGTTACGCGAGGAAGTGCCTTCTGTGTTAATTCAATTTAAAGTGTGTAGATAGCTTTTGTTCCATCTTTGCTTATTTGTTTAACAGCGCCAGTAGTCAGCCGGACTTTGGGAACCATTACGCGAGGAAGTGCCTTCTGTGTTAATTTAGGTTTTATTTAACTCGTGTCTAGTGGTTGTTAGTATGTAGTGAACAGTTGATTTGGATCACACGTTTAGTTAATCTTTCTTCCTCTCCGTAGTTTTTGTTTTGAAAGGAATATGTATAGGGACTGTGATTGCTGTGTGCAGACGCGGGCTGAGGTGGCTAATTTTCGCACTCAGCTAGCAGCTTTGCTAACGAAATTTACAAGGCTAGAAGCTGCAGTAAGCAACTGCAGCAGATGTGTTATGGGTGACCCCGTTGAAGCTAATGCTCTCACAGGTTCTCACCTACCAATCATCGTACCTGCAGTCCAGGCTGAAACTTTGCAATCTTTGAGGAAGTCACCTGACGCTGCCTGGCGTGTAGATTCCGGATGTCGACGCTGTACGAATGCTGAATCTCAGGTGGGCAAGCTTATACCACTATCTAATAGGTTTGATGTGTTGTCTGGGTCTGTTTCAGATCCACGATCGTCATTCTGCGAGTTGCCAACCGCCCGGCCCGCTAGGTCTGAGTGACCAAAGAAAGGGATTTTGGTGGTAGCAAGCTCCAATGTTTGAAGTTTGTTTGAGCCCCTTAGGAACTTGGCGAATAGGTCAGGGATGAAGTTCTGTATCCATACATTGTGCATTCCGGATGGTCTGATCTAAGATGTAGAACAGGCCATTCCGGGTGCCATTGAAGGGACGAGGTATAGCCAGCTGCAGATTGTAGCTCATGTCGACAGCAGTGACCACAAGATTTAGACTGAGTTAATTATCTGCAGCATTGTCGGTAGAACCGACTGTGGACCTTGAGGTTCAGAACCAAGTCGAGGGTCTAAACCAGAGACTGCGGCATTTTGCTATAATCATGGCTGCAGATTCCTAGATTTTCGCCCTGGGGTCGAGTGGTGTAGGGTTCCATTGGATGGATCAGGTGTGCAATATACACAGGAAACGGCTAACGAGTGGCAGGGGCCGTATGGAGTTCATTTGGGGATATTTTTAGGCTGATGGAGGAAGTCCCAAAACTGGAATTACAGTTACGGGCAGCCAAATCAAATTCGGAACCACATGTTAGGAGTAGCGTAAGTCAGTCTCGAGTGCTAAGAGAACTCGTTATTAACTGTAAAAGTGTTTGCTATTAGCAGCTGGAGCTTGAAAGCATTATTAGTAGCACAGAAGCAGATATTGTATTATGTACTGAAAACTGATTAAAACCGGATATAAGTTCATCATATATTTTTAAAAATTGCATGAATGTTTCCGTAAGGATAGGTTGAATTCTAATGGAAGTGGTGTACTTATAGCTGTTAATAACATCTATCATGTAACGAAATAAATATTGATACGGTCTGTGAAATCCTATGGATTAGACTAAACGTATCTACGACAAAAATTGTAATAGGGTCTTTTTATCGTCCACTAAATGCAGATGTACCTATTGCTGAGGCGTAATAATGTAACTAATATATCTCGTCAATTTCCGACTCAGGCAATAATACTAGGAGGTGTCTTCAACTTACCGTTATCGACTGGACTAATTACGTCCACGTTACTGGTGGCAGGGATAAAACATCCGGTCAAATTATTCTTGACCTCTTCTCAGATCTTAAACTGGAGCAGCTCGTCAATGAACCAACGCGGTGCAACAACGATAACGAATAAATTTTAGTTATTATCGTTACGAATAGGCATGAATTATTCACGAACATTTCTACCACCATGGGAATAAGTGATCATAAAGCTGTAATTGCTACAGTAAAATTAATAGCCGCGCGCAAAAAGAAAAAAGTAATGGTCGTTTTCAGATTCGAGAAGTCCCCATAGGAGAGTTCAAAAATATTTTTGAGGAAAAATTACATTACCTTTATAGAAGGCAGAGGCTCGGTTGAAGAGATGTGGCTACTATTTAAGCATATAATGAGGGAAGGTATGGACTTATATATACCGAAACGGACAATAAGGGATGAGAACGATCCCCCGTGATATGTACGTGACGTTAAAAGGTTACTTAAAAAGCAAAGGAAGATACATGCACACTCAAGAAGGACGATGTATAGTAGAAAAGCTAGCTGAGACAAGAGGACATGTTATGAATGCGATGCGCGAGGCCTTTAATGACTTTAGATGCAACTCACTTTCCAAGAGCCTCAACGAAAACCCAAATAAATTTTGGTCGTATGTAACAAAAGTTAGTGGTAGTGAAAATAATATGCCAGTTCTACTACAGTACAGTCGGGAAGTTCATGACAGCCCTGACAAGGCTAACGTATTTAACACCAAATTTAAAAATTCTTTCACTGACGAAGACATGGAGGCAATTCCCGCTTTTGAATGGCGTGCGGAAACTGAGGTGGATCCAGCTCAGATTGATAGTGTATGTTTCATAAAGCAATTATAGCTTCTGAAGTGGTGGAAGGCGCAGGGTCCCTGTGGTATACCAGTAAGAGTATTTTCGGAATACGCGGAAGAAATAGAACCATTTCTGTCAGAAATATTTCGTAAATCTTTAGAAGAAAGAAAAGTAGGCTACCTTCTGACTGGAATTTAGCGCAGGTGATTCCCAGATTCAGGAAAGGAGATCGGAGAGATCCTAGGAATTATCGACCCATATCGCTAACATCTGTTTGCAGTAGAATTCTGGATCATGTCATATGCTCTAGAGTTATGAAGTTTCTAGATGAAAATGAGTTACTTACTGCAAACCAAAACGGATTTTGGAAGAACTGATCGTGTAAAACGCATCTGGCTCTATTTTCGTATGACGTAATGAAAGTTATTGATGCAAGATCACAAGTTGATGCTATTTTCTAGGATTTTCAGAAAGCTTTTGACTCTGTTCCTCACAACTGACTCTTAGCGAAGATTCAAGCGTACGGTATATCTAATCAGATTTGCGATGGATACGTGATTTTCTAACTGGTTGGTCACAGAATGTCGTTGTTGACGGGGAAACCTCTTCCAAGATAGATGTTACTTCGGGCGTTCCTCAAGGTAGTGTAATAGGACCACTTCTTTTCTTAACTTTTATAAACGATCTCGGTGACAACGTTAATTGCAGGATGCGATTTTTTGCTGATGCACTTATTTATAGGGAAGTGAGGTACTCTGACGATTGCTCAGAAATTCAGCGCGATGTGGATGTTATTTCGGAATGGTGCCGTAAATGGCAGCTTATACTTAACTGCAAAAACTGCAAGGCAATGCAAATAAGTAATAAAAAGACCCCGTTTGCTCATGAGTACAAAGTTAACAATTCAGTTGTTGACACTGTAGATTCCCTGAAGTATCTAGGCCTAACAGTACAAAGCAACATGAAATGAGACTTGCACATTACTTACGATGTAGGCAAAGCTAATTCTAAACTACAATTTTAGGTCGTATTTTGAGAAGTTGTAATGCTCATACAAAGGAAATAGCGTACAAAACACTAGTGCGTCCGAATTTGGAATACTATTGTGAAATTTGGGATCCGTATCACAAGGGATTGATTGACACGTTAGAGAAGATACAGAGGAGAGCCGCTCGATTCGTGACAGCAAGTTATGTAAGTGTCACAGAGCTGATACGTGGGTTGGGCTGGGAGTGTTTGGCGGATAGCCAGTGGTCCGCAACCTTTTCCTACTCGCGCCACACCATAAGGTTATCCATAAATCTCGCGGCACACCTTACCAAAAAAAAACGTCACTATACGAAATTTTTTACGGGGTATGAAGCCCCCTAACACGTAAAAAAATGATAGGTAAAAACAGCGGCTGCATAAAATTAATAATCAGGCAGTTTTATATTGCTATTAAAGTAAATAATTGTACTCATACTTTCAATGTGGCACTTGTGCCTGCTTAACTGCACACAGGTGGCTGATCCGTGGAGAAATCGTTGACAATGCAAGCCTCATTTCTTCATAGACGGATTTGAGTCTTTCTATCTTGGATCTCTATCTCAATTAACGTCGAGAAACCCAACTCACATAAATATGTATTTGGAAATGGCAGTAACACATTAATTCCATTCCTTATTGTTAGCCAAAATGTATCTAAAGGAACTTCGAGAATTTTATCCATAATTCTATCTTTGTACGTGACTGTATTAATTATATAACATATAATGAAAATCAGCCTTCAGTCACTTTGATGAATGCAAATTTATTACATTACAATGCATTTCGAATCCTGTGGATTCATCATCAGGTATTAATTTATATTTGATATTTACATTGGTTTATTTACATTTGTTTGTTCGCTTAAATGAGATTCGTGCCTAGTGCAGTTCATTTCTGTACTGAAAAACCAATTAGAACGAAGTGTAGTGAATTTGTATTGTCATGAGAGTACCACAATAATTTCACATTTACTTCTTCCCTCTCATGACAATACAAATTCACTACACTTCGTTCTAATTGGTTTTTCAGCACAGAAATGAACTGCACTAGGCACGAATTTCACTTAAGCGAACAAACAAATGTAAATAAACCAATGTAAATAACAAATGAAAATAATACCTGATGATGAATCCACAGGATTCGAAATGCATTGTAATGTAATAAATTTGCATTCATCAAAGTGACTGAAGGCTGATTTTCATTATATGTTATAGAACTTCAAGAAATTTTAATTTCAAAGTTCTGTCAGCTTTTAAATCTGCAAGTTTCTCTTGAATATTAACTGGAAGATGTTCCGAATTTGCAACGAATGGATCACGAACCTATTAAAAATCTTCAACGCTTTCTCCAAAGCGCTTTTAGAATCTCTGCTGAAGGCATTCTAAATGTTCTTTAATTAAGTCCGTCACCATTTTATTACTGTCATCAAGTGACGATACAGTCGGAAATATCTCAAACGTCCCTTTTTCAGTCCTCTTTAACCACAAATCCATCTTATTCTCAAATCCTTTAATCTTATCCATATTAATAAAAATATTTTCGTTCCTATCATGCATTTTGATGTTCAGCTCATTCAAGTCTACGAAATGTGGGTAAGATATGCCAACTTACATACCCAATCGCCATTTACGAATAAATCCAAGTAATTATGTCTTTCAATAACAAATATGCCTGGACCTCATCTCTAAGTTCATATATTCGCTGTAACACCTTTCATCGTGACAGCCAGCGTACTTTTGTATGTGTATTCTGAACCCATTTCCTGACATAAAACTGAAAATTTAGGAGATGCGATTTTATGAAGTTCACAACTTTTACTACTTCGCCGAGCACATCTTTCAGAGAAGGTGGCAGAGACTTAGCAACAATGGCTTTGTGGTGAATGAGACAATGATCGCACCGTAGGTTGGGATTTACTTCGCGTACTTCAGCTGCAAATCCTTTCACTGGGCCGCTCCGTCTGTAAAAAGAATAACACAATCCTTCCATGTTAATTCTTTAAGAAGCAAATATTCATCGGTCAAACGGAATATTTCTTCACCGGTAGTTTCTTTTAAAAGAAAAAATTACTTATAATTACATCTCCTTCGATGTAGCGAATGTAAGCCAGAAGTTCTGCGTGGTGGCTAATATCTGCGGTCTCTTCGATCTGAAGTGAGAACTACTGACTGTTGATATTCTCCTTCATAATGTCTTCAGTATCACGAGACATAGCGCGTATCAATAACTCGGCGACTGACTGAGTCAGCAGAAAGAGGAATTTCTGAAATTTCACTAGCAGATTCTAAACTCAGAACTATTCTTATCATCTCTTTACAAACAGGCTTTAACAGCGTTTCACTTATTGTATGTGGTTTTTTGGCCTTTACGATAAGTTCGGATTCCTTATAACTAGCTTCCCGTACTTTTTCCGAAACACGTACTGTAGCGGTCATGAACATTATTTGTTTTTCTTATTTTCTAACAACTGACAAAAATAATTGAGATCGGTGCTTGAAAAAGAAGAATGTTTTGTTGACAAATGTCGTTTCAGTTTACTGGTAACCATTGTAGCATTATTGGGTTTTTCACCACAGATGATATATTCGGGAATTTGACACGTTTTTTCACTACACCAAAAAAAAAAAAAAAAAAAAACATATGATAAGTAAGTATCATCATATTTTCGCTGCATCAACTTTTGTTTCTTTCAACGTTTTCACCAGTTGCACTCATAGATGGAACATTCCATTCAAGGAATTCGTCCATCTTGAAGAACTAAAAATAGTCTTCTAATTGTAATAGAAAATATCGAGACTAACTATTAACAGTTTTCAGACCACTTCAGAGCACAGCTATGATGGAACTGAAGTAATTGTAAGAAGCATGATTTATAAACTTCAAAGAAGTAACTAATATAGTGCCGATTGTTTTTACACTAATGTCTAACAAGGCGTCGGTGCAACGGTTCAGGGACAAAGTAGTATTGTTGGAGAAGCGACAACGTAATAAAATAAGGATTGGAAAGATCTGCTTATCCCAGCAGTTTAGACTGAGGGAAAAGCATGTACACAGAACATGTGGTAAATATAACAGGACCTCAAAGCGCAACAGTAGAGGTGAGGAATAAAGAAATTTAAAAATGAATGTTTTTAAAAAAACTAACAGCAACTGTGAGTAAATAAATATCGTTTAATTTATTAGAATACGACAATTCGTGGCACATGGAACTAAAATATAATTAATAAAAAACTTGACAATTAATTCCTTGCAATGGGTAAAATTTCGCGGCACACCTTTCACCTTGTCGCGGCACACCAGTGTGCCGCGGCACACCGGTTGCGGACCACTGGGATAGACGACGTCGTTTTCGTATGAATTTGGTGGAGAATATGCAAAAATCTTTAATTTACGAGGACAACTAAATACTTCTTCCGTCAACCTATTTAGGTCGCAATGAGAGGAGGGATAAGATTCGAGAAATAAGGTGCCATACTGATACATTTATTTACTCTTTCTTTCCTCGTTCTGTTCGGAATTGGAACGCATTGAATTAGGATCGGTGCTCAGCACCCTCTGCCACCCACAGTGTATGGATGTAGATGTACATGAAAACAATAGACATTAAGCGTTGGAATCTTGCGGGGGTGTCGGTTAACCCCATCGGTAAGAGCTTACATTCACAGTGGCCGTTATTTGTACTAAACCCAGTCTTTTCCCGGTGACATGAGCTAATAGGAATTTGGTGATACCCTAATGACAGATCCGCAAAAATCTGGATTTCCCCAACTGATACAAAATCCCCGAGAAAACACTTATAATCGTAGTTTTATGCAGCTTCCGATAATCGATAACAATACGCTATTTTTGCTTCCCATCTGCATCCCGTTTCTTTGGTGTCATCAGAAGTGTTGCATTCCAACCACTAACACTGGGTGCAATAAATAATTCCTGCACTAATTTCACGATCTGTCTTCTTCGATTTCACTTCTGACTTTTAGGGGTTCTGTATTGCCTCAAGATTATGATATTCCCCATAGCTTCCGGTTTCAACCTAATTTCGTGTTGCACTGGCTCTGTGAATTTTAAAGGTTTTCTTGGTAAATGGGATACATCACTGTAGACTTCACAGAATTTCATTAACACTTGCCTCTCCGCCTCATTTAAATGATTGGTAAGTATCTATTCCGTGACTCGCCGACTCCTCTCCAGTGATGCATTGTTGCTGCATGGGGCTACCATACTTATCCTCTTCGCTGCACGCTCTTCATATTCCTCCGTTAGCACAGGAGGATTTTCTATCACAACTTCTTCTTCCGTCGCGTTTAACACCGTAATAATGCACGCCCCTTCTTCCTCTGTTATCAAAACTTCGGTAGCCAATACTCCCTTCTGTAATTCTTTTTTTGGCACAACCATTGTGTCGCATCTCTCTCCCCCATTCTCTATTCCTATTTTTGCCAACTTCTCATCTCTAGGACCTATGCGAATCCTCCGCACCAATCTTTTTTCCTGGTTCTTCGGTACAGGTGCTTGCATTGCATCCTGAACTTGCGCACACCTCGCTACTCCCTTACTCAGCTTCTCATGCTCAAACTGTTCGCGCAACTTGCTTGGTACGTCTCTTTCAGCTTCGTTCTTCATTCGAATGCTTGCACCTCCGATTACAAGAGTCTCTTCACCAAAGTCCACAAGAGCCTTCCAATTCTTTAGAAACTCCCTTCCAAGAACTCCGTCATATGGCAGATTTATTCTCTCAGATACCGCGTGCAGATTAAGTACTACTTTCAATGCCGCTCCGCTCCTTAAGGAGAGCTGAACCTTTCCTTCCGTATACACAGCCCCACGGATATGCTTTTAATTATTATCTTCCTTCTCCCATCAATACTCCTTCAAACATTTTCGTTCAAAAAGTGATACCTGGGCCCCACTATCGACCAATAAACGAACTGTCGCATTTTTGCTCAGCTCACATTCCAATTCCACAAATTCATTACGATTATTTTAATCAGTTTTATACAAGTTCTCTTCCTGAGGATAACAGATTGCTTCTTCACACTCCGACTCAGTTTTCCGCGTTCTCCAGTGAATTTGTCTTCTCTCCATTCGTGCGTAAATTGCAATCATATGCTCCATAAACCCAACGCCTGCAGATCCAGCACTCCATTGCCCTGCAGGGGTGACAATGGCTTTCGAAGTTACATCTCGTACATACCTCCGAATCCTGTGTATTTAGTTTTCCTCCTCTATGGCCTTTCATAAACTTCTCGATAGATGTACCTGCCCTTCATGCCACTTCCTTGATTCTTCCCGTGAAATATCACGCCCGCGTCCTTGATTTCTTTGCACATCGTTCGCTTGTATCACTGCGGTAACTCCCGTCACCTTCGGGTCCCCCTACATTGCCTCGCATTGTGCCCCTCGGCCAAGCGCAGTTGGCACCTCTGCCTCTTCCGACATTCCTTCGTCGTATGCCCCTCTCGGCCGCAATATCCACAACCTGATTTTTTCGCCGGTACAGATTGAGTTTTTCTACTCGCCTTTCCATAAACCATCCTTTGTTTAGAATATAATACTAGATGACCCGGTCACGCGTTGCTGTGACTTACTAACTATAGTACGTTGGAATAATGTTATTCTAAACTTCCTCAAGTAGTCAGATTCATGTAATTGGTAAAGAGTTACGGAGAGTTGAAATTAAGGACAAACGATCATAAAAAAAATTTAATTTACATTTCATTACAAATTACTTAATTGAAATTATATAAAAATTGATATTTATAAAATAAATATATAAATTATTTTTATTTATTGATATAAACTGAAATTTCAGTTATATCTTCATTCATACTGTTTTTATATTTTTCCCACAAACTCGAAGATTGTGTTGGATAACACGTCAAAATAATTGCAAACAGTTTGACGAATACTATTCGGCGTGGCTGTCAACGCTGCATCAGCAAGTGTCAGGTCTCAATAATTGTCGTCTACCAGCAGCTGCAACTCGCGACATGCATCTTGACATGTATTGAACACTCGACATTTATTGAACACTCGACCATTAACTGTTCGTAAACATTCGAAAGAAACTGGTCCGGGAACATTCACGAATAACAAACTCTGAAAGAAACATTCACGTTGTTTTGGATGCACTGTGTAAAGTCTTTGCTTTGAATATGCCTGCGATCGAAGGATGTGATTCTCCTTGTTTACGTGGCTACTATTTTTTACCCAATTTGTTCCATGAAAAATAGCTTGGAACATCGGTATATAATAATGTTTTTGCGAATTGGCGGAACACATCAGATTTTTGACACAATGTGAAAAATTCAGTTTGTGGTTTGTCGTTTTTGGTGGCTCAAGTATTCTTTGGAAAATATTTTCTTCGGTGAAATATACACGTTGACCGTTTTCAAGATGTATTGCAAGATGCTGGGTGGAAGGGTCTCTTTCATGGATGCGAAAACTAAAAATATGCCAGATAGCTTCGTTGCTGCTGATTTATCTACCTATTTTGTATCGTGAGTAGGAGGGGGACCTGTTTTCTGGGAACAGCCAATCAGCGTCCAGGGATTGCATGACGTCACGAAGTGAGCAGCCAATCAGCGTTCAAGGTCGTATGACGTCACACGTTAGTTCCTCAACCGGCCGCACAGATGGCGGAAGCTGTCGGGCTTGCGCATATGTTAGTTCCCCGACCGCCCGCCCAGATGGCACCATCTCCCAAGGGCTTAATATCTTTGGGCGCAGATATTCCACACCGCCCACCCAAGCCCTGAGGCAATGGCTATTTCTGTTCTGGAATGCGCGCGTTGTGAAATGTGTACACTGTTTCAACACCTACGGAAATACCCACTCGATTGTTTGCTTTTGCGAAATGTGTACTCTACCAGTTGTGCAAGCGGTATCTCTTGTGTAAGCGCGGAGTGAGAGGCTCCATGCGACGCTATAAAAGGAGCGCCCGTGGTCAGCTCTGGCTCTGTACCGTTGCGAACCTTGCCGTGTGCGCTTCTAGCAGTTACCGCAGTGTGTGTTTCTCGCAGTCTTCAACACAATGTCTCAGTCTTATGAAGGTAATAAGTTATAATAATAATAATTATTATATGTGTGTGTTTGTGTGTATGTATCAGTGATACTAAAGATGAATTTTATTTTACAGAGCTCCCAGTTCTATCTGCTGCCGATGTGGAAGAGTACCTCGCAAACAGTAAGCTAATTTCCTTATTGTTAGTAGTATTAGTTTAAATTATTATTATTATTAAGACTAATTTTTCTTTTTCCCTGTTTCAGATCTACAACAGATCTCACCGCTGTTTAGCGATGATTTAGATAATGGTAAGTTTTTGCATCTAAACTGGAATATTTTTGCTGTAGATGTTTACTTGTTGCATACTATAATTTATTTTCTATTGTAGAACCACGAGTTGTCTCAACTCCGGAGCTGGTGTTGCTATACAATTTTTCTGGAGGTATGTATTTGACTGTAATTAATTTTTTTTAATTTCTCGTGCGTGTGTTGATACTAAAAGAAAATTAATTTGTTCTGTTGCAGAGCCTGTGAATGCTACTGATGGTTCTGACAATAATCTTGCAAGGGGTAAGTACTATTATATATTTCTTGCTGTAGCTAATATTG
>CM061918.1:22469899-22533670 GCA_031002005.1 Vandiemenella viatica
AAACGGATTTTTGAAAAATATAAAGAAAAACGTCAAATGGATAGAGCAAATTTTGATCCGGTTTGCTAGGAAATTTTGTGAAAATTGTAAGCAGAAACATTTCCATGTATGGTGCTAAAGGCTTTTTAAATATTTCAGGATCTGCGAATAATACTCATTCATTATTAGATAAATTCTGAATGAAATAAGGGGAACAGACAGAAATAAGTCAAAAACCTTGGAAAACATTTCTAATTTTAATTATCACTTGAAAACCATATCCCAGGACCACATTTTTTAAAAAAAATGTCTAGCTAAAGACAACGTTCTGAATTTTTTACTCCTACCAGTATATGTAAATGTAAAACTTTGAATTGAATAAAATGTGAAATTTGAAGAAATTCTACATACTTATTTTACCGATAGCTGATGGTGTCGAGATGAAACCAAAGGTCGTCTTTCGCAATAATACGAGTGCTTCTACTTGGCTCAACACGCAACTGAGTGGATAGTGAGTTTTATCGGAATTTAGGTTCGTACCTTGGTTTGATAAAATTGTCTTAACTGATGTTTTTGTGTTACAGAATCATTTTCAAATATTCATCAAATTTTAAATTGTTTCTATTCGTAGAATTCACAAATTTTTGGTTGGTAAACGTCATGCAAAAGTTTTATTTTTTTTTATTTTTAAAGTATCAGCGATAGTTTATCATAACAAAAAATACAGTCGTACGGTTTCAACTGATGGAATTTATTTTAACAGCAACATCAGTTGTAGAATTTTCATGCTAATCTTGCAACAGTTCAAGAGCACTTTTAATCCCTTTTTATAGAATTTTTACCTGATAATACAATTTATAAATATTACCTTTCTGAAATAAATGTTTGTAATTAGGCGATAATATTTTTAATGTTCAATTAATTTTTAGTTAAAAAATAACTCTTTTCCAGAAATATACAGTTTTGTTCTCTTATGGTTTAACTGTTTGCAGTACGCCTACTATCAAATGATTTGTGATGATTACAAAGAAAATAAATTAATATTTTGGTGGATTTTAAATAAAAAATTAAAAATGAACATGCGACGCTACCAATAGCAACTATTATAAAAACCAAAAGCATCCATAATACAAATAAAACATATTCAGAAGCGAAATTCAAATATAAGAACCCATTTCTATCTGACTCGTCTTGAAACACATGGCTGTTTAAATCGGGATGAATTATAAGATGTGCCATGCACCATTCGTCCAACGTTTTCGTTCTCGCATGCCGAGTTCAGTGCTATATACTTCTCTCCTCGTTGAAGCAACTTCAGAGTTTATTTATTCTAATTTTTTAGTGTGCACACGTCACTACTTTCTTATTGCTCTTCATTTAATCCACAGAAATTACAGTGTAAATGATATTCATAGAAAATAATACGCGAATTAATCACAATATAGACAGGGTTTCTACGAGCAAGCTGCAGTGACTTTTATTCGTATTTCAACTTTTGGGGTAACACTTGAAGTATTTTGAGGAGTTTCTGTTGTTGTGATTGTACTCTGGTGTACTAAAAACTATTTATAAACCATATTTACAGCAATTAATATGCAAATTCAGAGAAACAATCATGATATTTCTTATCTAGAAAGAGCTCTTATTGGCATATGACGTCACGTGTGTCGTTGACCCGCATCAGGTAACAGAGGATTTAAAACATTCTTCCAAAACTGACCGAATAGCCTGTACTTTTCATGGGAACTCTTTTTTTTCAGAATTTCAGATATCAATATCAACAATGTTCTTTTGAACCAAAGGGAATGCGAAATTGTCGATCAATGTCGATTGCCGCGGATTTAACTACCAACATACGTAAATGAAGAGAAACTTCCAAACTAAGCATAAGAATAAGGAAAAATATAAATGGATTACCGGTCATCTAGATCAAAGCAATTAACCTGCAAACATGCACCAAATTTTTTCACGTTTCGGATTGGCATTAAATAAATAGGGAGACAATCACAATATAAACTTCTCTCACGATCTGGATTTGAAATTATATATGGGGGCGTCCATCAATGACGTGAGGTGAATAGGGGGGGGGGGAGGTCTGGTGAAATCTCTCGAAACCTCACCAAGGGTGAAGGAACGGAAATCTCACGTGAGGTTTTGAAATTCTTGTAGGGTCGTATAGCCAAAAAAAGGTCAACAAATGACGCGAGAGTCACTGTTTGGTCCAAAAACCCGCTTAATGGAGGAGGGGGGGGGGGTTAAAACTGGCTCTTGGAAGCATGAGACCGTCAAAATCTCACGTCATTTAGGAGGGGGGATCCAAACAGATCTCATGAAGTCTCACCAGAAGGGGACGGGGGATCCGAAATTCCGGAAAAAAAACCACCTCACGTCATTAATGTGAACAAAATTACCTGTTTTAGGATCACGGGAGGTGGAATTTGAAGTTGTGGTGTCATAGTAAAAACTCTTTATCAATTTCACCATCTTCCAAACCAAGGCTCGTAAAATTAAATGTATCTGCCTCAAACGTGAAAGCCCTTTCTACGCTGATAGCTTTATACGCGTCAAAGTTACTAGTACTAAAGTAATACGAACCTTGCCAGCAATATCGTCAAAACAGGGACATGCCAGAGAAGGTGAGACACCAGACAGTGTTACAAATAAATCGCTTAAGTATTGGCCTTGACAAAATTGGCTAGTTGACTAAACTTGAAAAATAGGTAAACAGTTCGCCTTATTATCATTATACTCAAAAAATGTATTATTTTTTCTTAAAAAATCTAACATTTACATTATGCACTTTACATTTTTCACAAACGAATTTTAAATTACTTCTCAAACGCTCAAGACTGTCATGGCGTCTTGAATGACGTTACGCCACCCGAAAAAAAAATGTATATGGCATCTGTTTTCTTTAATTAAAAATGATTTCCTTGTATTATGAGTACTGTGCAATGCCCCAGTGCAAAACCACAACAATAACTCCGCAGGGACCTGGTACTCAAGTTCCAGGTACGGTTCTGGCGAACCCGCGGTGCCCGAGCGGGAAACTTGTGAGCGCCGCAAGTTTCCCACACCCTAACCTCCTACCATGATTCAACGACCATCGTAGAGGGTGATGGTGGAATGTTGTGTGCCTTGGAGAATGGCGATCTCGGCTTCGTCACTCGGATTGCGAGGACGGAGCAAAGTAGGTAAATGGGTGTGGAGGGAGATTAATCGCTAGCGTGCAACCTCAGGGGCACCTGCGCACCCCTGTTGTATTAGCGTTTTTTTTATGCTGCATTACTCGTGGGACAAAAAGGCAAGCTCAAAAAACTAAAATACCCAAAACCTGCGGTGCGGGTGTGCCGCAGGCTAATATAAATACACCCAGTTCTAAGAAGCGGTTGAGGGTTGATTCCACCCCCCCTCCCCCACTTCTCATAATGACAGAAGCAGAAAAGTTTGTCAGTATGGAACGCTTTTGTAATTATGGAAAAAATAGAAGGAACGTTTGAAAAGGTGTCACCCTTCTACATTACAAAGGGTCTAGAGGAACTTGTTGGTACCCATAATTCTGTTAAGAAATTGAAGAACGGGACACTGCTGCTGGAAACAGTCACCAGTAAGCAAGCTACCCTACTGCTGAATTGTCAGAGGCTCTGGGAGTTCGCCGTAAAATTCGAACTCCATAAGTCCCTAAATTCCAGTAAAGGCGTAGTCACCTGCCGTGACGGCATGGATTTAGGGACTGACGAACTTCTTAACGAATGGAAAACTCAGAAAGTGATCTAGGTACGTCAGATCACACGAAGGCTAAATGGCAATCTTGAAAAGACTGCCGCCTTCGTCCTGACGTTTGACACTCCAGTATTGCCCAAGAATATCAAGGCCGGATACCTAAACCTGAACCGTCCGTCCGTATGTCCCGGACCCAATGCGGTTCATCCAGTGCCAGAGGTTCGGGCATACGGCGGCGTCATGTAAGGGCAACCCCAATTGTGTAAATGCGGTGCAAATGAAAAGGTGACCGAGGTACCGTGGTCCCAAATTTAAATATACGGACCCGACTGAGTTTATCAAATCGCCCTCTTCATCCCCTCCCAGGCTATTTGCTAATAGGGAGTAGGGGAAGAGGCAGTGAAAGAAAAAGGATAGTAACATTTTGAAGGAAAAACCTGAGTCGGAGACGTCAGCCTCATCTTCGGAACCCGGAGGAGACTGAAATGCTGGTGGGAGTCTGGTCCCGTTCCTCACCAAGAAGTGCACCAGAACCCACACGATCCCGGACGGGTAAAATTGGGGACCAGAAAATTTTCGGAAAGAGTTTTAAATTGTCCCTTGTCGACATATTTAACCAAGAATTTATAAGTACATAAAACCATGTGTAAATGTTAAACCGCTTAAATTCCCGCGCAAACAGTATATCATATGATCTCTTCCGCGTGATGTCATACGTGTGTAAAGCAACTTAATCTGCTATTTGTTATTCCAACAGAATTAAGTGATTTTAAGCGTTTTGTGAAGTTATAGTTGTAATGAAACGAAGGACATATCGTTGGTGCGTAGTATGATTACTTCTGTATCTTCTCTAGACAAATTACTTAATTGATGTACAACGAAAAGCAGAAATAAAAAAACAGGGGTTGCAACTAGGATGACGTCAATACTACGGAATTTCAATGAATAAGAATTCGAACTTAATTTGCGTTCCGTTCACACATTGCACTTGATAGTACATATACCCGAATCAAGACGAAGTTGTGCATATCCTATGGCATCATCACCATAGGATTGTCTCGGCGATCTAAAAATACGAGAAATCAAAACTTCAAGTCTATATGCTAATACATAAAAAAACACACGGCATTCATAGCAAAGATTGAATTTGTACTCGGTAGAGGTTACGTTTTATTTTATTTCAAATTCAATTAATTAGGCAAATAGTTGTATTACAGGATGTTCGCCGGGAAACGCTACAACGAAGAAACTGCTCGCGGCGACCGAGCGGCCAGGTTGCCACATAGTTCGGCCGTCAACCGCGGAACTACGAGAAATAATTAAGTATAACATACATGTATGGGGCATATTTTTTAAGTAAGTACCGTTTTGAAATTAAAAAAGACGTGCAAATATATCTCAATGATTTTATTTTTACATGAAAGCCTGTACCTTACTTTACTTTTCTACATAATTCCCTTCAATATTGAGGCACTTGTCATAACGTAGTACCAGTTTTTGAAAACCCTCCTCATAGAAGTCTGCCGCCTGACTTTTTAACCACTGCATCACAACTGTTTTGACTTCGTTATCGTCTTCAAGACGCTGACCACCCAGGTGTTTCTTGAAGTGCAGGAACAGATGGTAGTCACTGGGTGCCAGATCAGGGCTGTACGGAGGATGATCTAGAGTTTTCCATCGAAAAGATGTGATGAGATCTTTGGTCTGATTAGCCACATGTGGACGGGCATTGTCATGCAGCAAAACGATGCCCTTGCTCAACTTGCCACGTCTTTTTTTCTGGATTGAACGGCGCAGATTGTTCAATGTCTCACAATAAGCTGCTGCATTGATTGTCTCATTACGAGGCAGAAATTCCACAGTCAATACTCCTTTTCTGTCCCAAAAAACTGTGCACATGATTTTACAGGCAGAAATCGTTTGCTTAAACTTCACTTTTTTGGGTGAATCTGAATGCCGCCATTCCATGGACTGTTGCTTTGATTCGGGTGTGACGTTGGCCACCCATGTCTCATCGCCCGTAACAATTTGGCTTAAGAAATCATCACCATCGTTGTGGTACCGCTCAAGGAAAGTCAATGCACTGCCTGAACGTTTGGTTTTGTGCACATCCGTTAACATTTTCGGTACCCAACGTGAGCACAATTTTCGGTAATTCAAGTGCTTGGTCACAATGTCATACAAAACACTACGAGAAACATTAGGAAAGTCATCACACAAGGAGGACATCGTAAAGCGTCTGTTTTCTCTCACCTTATTGTCCGCGTTCTGCACCAAACTTTCATTAACGACCAAAGGACGCCCACTCCGTTGTTCATCATGCACATTTGTGCGGCCATCTTTAAATCCTCTCACCCACTTTCTCACCATTCCATCACTCATAATGTTTTGTCCGTAAACTGCACAGATCTCACGATGAATATCGATCGGTTTTAGGCCTTTAACACAAAGAAATCTTAAAACAGCCCGTACTTCACAGTCGGCGGGACTCACGATTATCGGAGGCATCTTAAACACTCAGTGAACAACGTAAACAAGGAAGAATTAGACTGTAATGGCGTCAGTGCGTAGGCAAGAGATGAAGGTACCCAGTGCACTTGCGCGGAACGCTGACCGTAGCGCTGCAGCCACAGTGTGACAAAACAGTACTTACTTAAAAATTACGCCTCGTATAAGTATTTGAAAGCATATAAATATTAAATAATTCATTAACTTACCGTACAAAAGATGCTGGAAGTGTCGCCCGTCTTGCGTAATGTGCATTTGATATCTTTTAAACATGTTTCGTGACACACGCTGGATTTCACATCTCTTCATGGACATTATTATTTGACAGATTTTGTTTTGAAGTTCTTCGAACGTGTGAAGATTTCCTTCATACACCTTTCCCTTATGCTTTCGCCAAAGATAGAAGTCACAAAGGTTTAAATCGGGTGATCTGGCGCCACAAGCCACGGCTGATTACACGTTTCTCTTAATTTTTTAACATAACGCGGAATCGTTGTTTTAGCTGGCAGTAAAGCGCCAGGATATTTGCGACGTAATTTACTGCGACACCTTTCAAAGGACTTTTTCTTCACATACATATCATACAGGAATATTTTTGGTTCCAAACTATAACGTACCACAATTCAACTTGCGCTCACACACGTTACAGATTAGTGAGAGACTGAGGTCAAAAAATAGTTAAGCTGCAAAGATACGTTCGCACACAATGCTAATTAGATAAAGACTGAAGTCACAAACCAGTCAAACCGCAAAGAAGTCATTCTTAACAATGGAAAAGTTCGCATTATATTGAGTGATTTGACTGTTGGTGGAGGGCTGTTGTTTAATCTCGCTTGTCATTTACTCTGCTGTTTGGGGGGGGGGGGGAGGGGGAGGCTGGCCTTTGGCCGGTTACACACTTGGCGGTTTCGTCCGCAGCAGAAACTTAACCGTCACCGCCTATAGAATTTGAGGTGTTTACACATTGAGTGGTCAAACTACCGCTGCAATTTCAGAGGTGGAACTTCCACTGCTAAGAAGAGCAGGAAAAAAATGATGTGGTCGGGCGCCAGTACCTTTCTTTTGGTGATTTGAGTTTCATTTTGTGAAATTAGAGATTAGTTTACTTAATTTGGTGTTTATTATTTAGTAGTTAGGCTTTAAAATTGTTATTTTGTCTGTTCCGTCGCCATAGAAATAGGAAAAGTAGCATCCAAAGGTGAACAGAATATACGAGGAACGATAACAGCAAGTTTTTCAATTAATTTGGGATGTTTATATCGACAGTTGCTTGCGAAACTAAAGTATGGCCATTCAAAAGAGAAACACACAGTTGATGAATTGTATTCAATGTGTGGAAATGCTGGTAATCATCTTGAAGTAAGCAGATTTCTCATGGACCTACTATGGACAAACATTTAATCTTTATATATATAAAAATCTCGTGTCACGATGTTCGTCCGGGATGAACTCCGAAACTACATAACCGATTTAGATGAAATTTGGCTTACCGTGTGTAATTTAGTCCAACTTAAAAGATAGGTTAGTTTTTATCTGGATTATAGACCTCAATATTTATTATTTGCGAAATAAATGTTCATTAAATGTTTGTCATAGGACAATGGTTTGTAATTATTTGTAAGCCACCAAGGCTAAGCGGTCTGCTGGCTAAGTGGTTAGGGTGTCTGACTGGAGATGGAAAGGTCCCCGGTTCGAGTCCCTGTCTCGGCGAGGATTTTTATAGACACTTAACCCGGCATTAACCCCCGGCGCAGCATGCTGTATGAGGTGAAATACGCCAGGACGGTACTGTGGTTCGGATTCGACCTTAAAATGTAGGTCCCCTGTACCAGGCAGGATGGGCGGGCTAGGTAAAGGTGGCTACGAAGGGGGCAGAATGTCCAGACAGTAGAAACCATGTCACCAGGTCATTACGACCACACGAAATTATTATTATAGTTCCATAAATTTCTAACAGATGGCGATGTGTTAACTTATCTATACAACACTTGGTTAGCTAGGTTGGGTAATCATCCGGTAGATCACGTTCTGTTTCAATTTATTTATGATACAGTTTATTCCTAACAGATGGCGGTGTGTTAATTTATCGAACCATCCAGTAGATGGCGTTGTATTTCGATTTATTTATGCTACAGTCTATTCCACGCCATATGTGTGGGTTTCTTCATTTTAATTGTGCTGTGTATTGTGTTATAATTATTCTGTATTATTGTTCATCGTTTCTGTGTCATTATGCCTAACGACAAAGTAATTACACACATGAATATAATATTGAAGAAAACGTTACGATAAATTGGAATCGTGTAAGTATTTCTCGCTAGCTTATCATTTTTCTTCTTCTTTTTGTTATGGTCAGCTAGAGACCACGTGTCAATTTCAATTCCTCTACTGTTGGTTTTTCTTTCTTCCTCTCCAGTACTCCTTCATTATTGCACTCCTCTCTACCTTTGACTCCTGCCATATTCAGTCTGCTATCGAAAAAATTTTCTTTCCATACAGTTCACTGGTATTATTTCGTTTCAAATCTTTCTAAACCTCTTGAAAGCCTGGTGTCATCCATGCTATAAATATATCGAAAAAAATATAATTCTTTTTCTGTTATTTTTCAATGTTATTATATATTTCCTCATTAGTTCTTAACTTCTATTTTACTGTATTTTTCAATGGACCCAAAAATTCCGGCTTCACCACTGTCTTATTTTAAGGCTTTCAGAAAGGCACTTTTTGTTGTAATTAAAATATTTTTCAGTGAAATGTCGCCAAAGAATCTAACCTCGACAATGCGTGTAGCAGAGAGGCAAGACGCATGACGAGAGAGCTCATCAATCAGCAACACAAATCGCGGCAAGTAAGGAAGTTCAAAGAATCAGGACAGCTAAGCGTTGTATGCAAGAATCTGGTGGCTTCCGACAGACATTACCAATGATTCCTCGCTCTACTTTTGCCGATGAGATTAACGTTTGTTTAAAACAATCGTTTTTATGGCGGAATGTCGAAACACTTTGATTGACCATGAACATGCGAGTACAGTTGCAAAATGATCCATCGGCACAAGTATTTTGTAAGCAATTGCTGGATATTGGAAAAGGTGAAATAGAACTGCATCGAAATACACAATACATCAAATTGCCAGACGAATTCTGCAATGTTGTTCACTCAAAAATGAACTAACTCAGCGTGTGTTCCTGCATATATCAAATAATTACTTAGATCATAATTGGATCAGTAATCGTGCTATTTTGGCAGCAAAAAATGTTGATGTCAATGAATTTAACTTCCAGATACGACAGTTGTTGGAAGGTGATCTGTTGTCTTTTAAATCAATAGATACTATTGTAGATGAAAATGAAGCCTTAAATTTTCCAAATGAGTTTTAAACTCTTTGGATATAACAAGAATGCTGCCACACAATCTCCGGTTAATGATTGGTTCACCGATTATTCTTCTTCGTAATTTGAATCCACCTAGATTATGCAACGGTACACGTTTGGTGATCAAAAGGATCACCGGAGATGTTCTTGAAGCAACTATTTTGACAGGAATGTTTAAAGGAGAAATCGTCCTGTTGCCACGTATTCCAATGATACAGTCAGAATATCCAATACCATTTAAAAGGCTTCAATTTCCGATTCGTTTGGCTTTCGCTATGACAATAAATAAGTCACAAGGCCAAACAATGTCCGTTTGCGGCTTGGATTTGGAAAATACGTGTTTCTCCGATGGGCAACTATATCTCGCCTGCTCACGTGTAGGGAAACCATTAAATCTATTTGTATTCGCAAAAGACAGGCCAACTAAAAATATTGGGCACCAATTAGCGCTTAGATAAATTAAAATTATAAATTGCAATAATTTAAAATAATGAAAATAATTGTTAAAAATGTTTAAAAATCAACTTCATAGGCCTCATTTATAAAACTGAAATTTCAGTTTATATAAAGAAATAAATAAATTATATAAATAAATAAAAAATAATTTATTTATTTATTTTTATAAATATCAATTTTTAAATAATTTCAATTAAGTAATTTGTAATAAAATGTAAATTAATTTTATTTATGATCGTTTGTCCTTATTTTCAACTCTCCGTAATTATTTACCAATTACTTTTGAATTTCCAAATCGACTACAATGTTTTGTCTTTATTAGTGAATATTAATTTGATTACTTTAGGAAGTTTAAAATAACATTAATCCAACGTACTATAATTACTAAGTCACAGCAACGCGTGACCGGGTCAGCTAGTTTTATATAATTCCAATCCTCTATATTTATTTTATGTTAATTAGGGTGAAAACTCCTTTAGGTTAATAGTTAATACGAATAGGTGTACAAGAAAAGTTTGAAAATACACTATGCCATATAATGCCTAAGTCTTAGATTTATTTGTAACTAATGCATATATTCTACTTCACTGGTAATCAACTCATCACTGTTGATTTCACTCTATATTGGTTTTACGCTTACAATCAAAATCAACTAAATAAACTTTTGTGGTTAGATTGTAATATTTTGAGTCTTTTAATAACTATTACTTTACAAAGAAAAATCGAAAGCAAGTGGCGAAGATGATGCTTAATTTTCTGAATAGCTTGTCTCACTATATTCGTCACTGCTGTGTTAAAAAAATAAATAAAAAAAAAGTATCGACATGTCGAGCGACAGAATTTCGAATGTTGAAAGTGTTCCTTGGCAAATGTCTAAGATATAAGGACAAAGTTATATAGTATTAAACATCAAAATCTTTTTATAAAATATGATTCAACATTTTTCAAGTTCTAGTTGAAGCTGAAAAATTTATGTGATCAAAAGTTTATTATTCAAAGGCATAATTCCTCATTTTCCATTTCCTCAAAATCATTCGTAATTTCAAGGTACACTTTCAAGCGTTCTTGGTAGCGTCCCGATCTTTAAAAGAATCTAATGTTTTGTCTCTTAAAAATGGTCTTTCTTCTGCTAACGAAATAAGTAGATCAGTGTCTATCATCACTTTACTCATATTAGGATTTTTAAATTCAAAAATGTTTTCTTTAGACAGACTGAAAGCTGGCCGCAAAAATTTCCGTAGATTTGGTACAAAAATCCGGAGACTCGCTAACTGAAATAATAATTATTGAAGAGAGAGTCCAAATTAAGAATACTATTTATTTCCAGGTCTTTAAAACTGCAAAAATAATATTCTACATTAAAATTAAGAAATATCTTTGAACATATTTTATACATCCTCACTTTCTTCCCTGTTGCTGCTATGCCTAGTAGTTTTTTTTTTTTTTTTTTTTAATTTCCCCTAGTGATTATACATTTTTTTTGTTGACATTAAATTTAGCATATCTTCTGTAACAGGAAATGTTAAAAACTGAGACTGGCTTCTTAGAAACCACTGCTATGTAAGCCGTGGCAACGACCGTGTCAACGTGCATAAAGAGTGCGCCGATAGTTTTGTATTACGGTTCTATAAAGTTCTATAAAATCTGTAAAAAAACACGATATGAGCTTTATTCAAATCGTTGGTTCACACTAGCGGTTCGAAAGAAACGATTAACATTTATTAACAACTCCGTAAGGCATTAACACTATACGCTCAAAGTTTAACAAAACACTAATATAAGGAAAAATCAACAAAGGATAAAAAGTAACAAAAATCCGTAGATATCTGAAAAAAATCCGAAAATCCTAAATTTTCATAAAAATCGGTAGATATACGGATAAATCCATAGAAATGGCAGCACTGTGAGTGTGCAAGCGCCCATCTGGCCACATGCGACACTGTATGGAGTGGAGCGACCTAACTACCGTCGAATGTAGTGGCAGCCGGCGGCTGCGTACCTGCTGTCGATGCCAGCGCTGCCGCGTGTTTTACCCGCCACCCAGTGTGTATGCTCCCATTTGATCCCTGGCGCCATTACCTGAACGGTTGCGCTGCCGGCCCCAACCCAGTGCATGATGGCGGCGTCATGTCACGCCGGAGCATACAGCCGCACGACACCAGGAGGCACCACCATCGTCGCGCCGCACCGTCTGGGAGTCTATAGTGCGCTCCACGAACGATGGCGGCCCAGTTTAGCGAGGTTCTGCGCAGGTACGTCATCACTCTGCCAGTAGCCAATCGAATTCAGTAGCAATCCAGCGTTTGTCGTGGTTACACGAGTGTCTAATTCGAAGTTTTTGTGTAGTGGGCCGTGAGTATTGCTATAATTCCTATATTAAATAATGGAAGACGAATAGCATAAGCGTCAGGTTCTGCATAGGCAAAGCAGAGAACAAATTTTTAAAGTTTACACATATTTTAAGCGCGAGGCAGACGCTGGAGCGCCAACCTACGATGTTGCCAAAGCTCAAGAGAGGACTGCTGAAGCGCGTGGTGTTAGTCTTAGAACAGTGCAACGAATAGTTAAGGAGAGTAAATCTTCATTACAGGCAAGTGGGAGCGTGCTTTTGAAGTCACCAGGTAAACATCATAGACGCCAAAAGCCTGTGACAGGTTTAGATGACTTTAATAAAGACGTTCTCAGGCGCAAGATACACGACATGTATGCCGCAGGAAAATTTCCTACTGCGAAAAAACTGACAGTAATAATGTGCGAATCTATAGGGTTCGAGGGAAGTAAAACGTCCATGTTACGTATTTTAAATAACATGGGTTTCAAATACGCGAAATGTAACGATGGGAGGAAATTTCTTATGGAACGTTCAGATATCGCTGCTGCAAGGTCCATGTTCCTGAGGAAAATGCATGAAATAAGGCAACAAGAAGGAAATACTGAAATTTATTACTTGGATGAGACTTGGGTAAACCAGAATCACACGAAAAGTACTTGTTGGACATTGAATGATAGTTTAGGGGGCCTGAAAGTTCCGACTGGTAAAGGTGCCCGTTTAATCATTTGCCATGCTGGGTCTACTGCATCTGGTTTCATTCCTGAAAGTAAATTAGTTTTTAGGTCCAAACATAGCAGTAACAGTGATTATCATTGTGAAATGAATGCTGCAACATTTAGTCAGTGGTTCAAAAACCAGTTCCTACCATATTTAGACCCACATTCCATAATTGTAATGGATAATGCAAGTTATCACTCGGTTGTAAGGGAAAAAGCACCAAGTAGCAACAGTAAGAAGCCTGATATAGTTGAATGGCTCTCCATAAATTCAGTTCCACACTCTGCTTCTCAGACTCGTGAAGAATTATTACAATTAGTTCAAATGTACCGTCCACGCGAGAAGAAATATGAACTTGATGCTATCGCTCAAGAACACGGTCACAGGGTTTTGCGTCTGCCACCGTATCACTGTCAGTACAATCCTATCGAGCTTGTGTGGGCACAGGTTAAGCGATTTGTGGCAGAAAGAAACTGTACTTTCAAGATCGCCGATACAGAAAAGTTAGTTCATGCCGCTATTGAAACTGTGACTGTAAAATCATGGGCAGACTGTGTTCGACACGCGGAAAATCTTCAAGAAGAAGACTTCAAGAGGGAGAGTTTTATAGATAATGCCTTGGAGCGATTTATTATTAACCTACGAGATTCTGGATCAGATACTGATACGAGTGATGAAGATCAAGACACAGAATAAATACAGGTATGACAGTGCACTTTTGCTTGTTATAAATCATGACGGTATATCAGGATACAAATGTATCTTACTTACCTCAATTTAACTGTGTCTGTTTTTACTTGTTATTTTTCTAAACAAAATCTAAGCATGACATAAGTTTGATATATTTGAAGTGCTTTGTATACGTTTATTGAAGGTTGTTCACTGTTGTAACAATTGGAACATAATTGTTTGCTGCGGCTGAAACTTTCTGTCATTCTTGTCTCTCTTTAGAGTATTATCATGTAAAGGGTTGCTAAAACTCATATTATTATTATTATCATTATATAGAAGTACTAGCTGACCCGGTCACGCGTTGCTGTGACTTACTAACTATAGTACGTTGGAATAATGTTATTCTAAACTTCCTCAAGTAGACAGATTCATGTAATTGGTAAAGAGTTACGGAGAGTTGAAATCAAGGACAAACGATCATAAAAAAAATTTAATTTACATTTCATTACAAATTACTTAATTGAAATTATATAAAAATTGATATTTATAAAATAAATATATAAATTATTTTTATTTATTGATATAAACTGAAATTTCAGTTATATCTTCATTCATACTGTTTTTATATTTTTCCCACAAACTCGAAGATTGTGTTGGATAACACGTCAAAATAATTGCAAACAGTTTGACGAATACTATTCGGCGTGGCTGTCAACGTTGCATCAGCAAGTGTCAGGTCTCAATAATTGTCGTCTACCAGCAGCTGCAACTCGCGACATGCATCTTGACATGTATTGAACACTCGACATTTATTGAACACTCGACCATTAACTGTTCGTAAACATTCGAAAGAAACTGGTCCGGGAACATTCACGAATAACAAACTCTGAAAGAAACATTCACGTTGTTTTGGATGCACTGTGTAAAGTCTTTGCTTTGAATATGCCTGCGATCGAAGGATGTGATTCTCCTTGTTTACGTGGCTACTATTTTTTACCTAATTTGTTCCATGAAAAATAGCTTGGAACATCGGTATATAATAATGTTTTTGCGAATTGGCGGAACACATCAGATTTTTGACACAATGTGAAAAATTCAGTTTGTGGTTTGTCGTTTTTGGTGGCTCAAGTATTCTTTGGAAAATATTTTCTTCGGTGAAATATACACGTTGACCGTTTTCAAGATGTATTGCAAGATGCTGGGTGGAAGGGTCTCTTTCATGGATGCGAAAACTAAAAATATGCCAGATAGCTTCGTTGCTGCTGATTTATCTACCTATTTTGTATCGTGTTATTTCGTCATTTTTATTTACATTTTGAACTTCAAATACGGCCAAATCACTGCCTTTATTAACATATTTGCAAACGAACTTAATGGATTTTACAGAACTGCAAAACTCGACATTAATATGAGCCTTATACGTTTTTAAAAGCAATGGTGAGTATGGTACTACCCACTGATTGTCAATTTCTACTTGGTTTCTAGAATTTGTCATTCGCATTGTAAATGTTTGGCCACCATTCTCAGCGTTTCTGCGACGATACAACGGATAACCATCGATATCCGTAATAGTATCATTCGTATATTCCTTTGGAAACCGCTTCTTACATTTTCCACCTTCCATGCATGGCGATGTTATGTTAAAAGCACCACACGGTCCGTGGATCGAGTGACTGGTAACAATATCAAACAATTCTTGATCAATTAATGGGTCCGGAATTTCGGCTGAAATTATTTGATCAATTTCTTCTGGACGGATTTTAACTTCAAGCCAAATCAAAATGTGAGAATGAGGCAAACCTCGCTTTTGCCACTCAATGAAATACAGATAGCAACGTGTGTTACCTAAAACTGAATGTTTTACGACTAAATCAATCAATGATTTTAATTTTTGTTTGAACACACGTGCCGTGACATCATGACGATGCATTGATTGATGGCCTGGTGATAGCAAAGTTTGTATTTCCTCCCAATTCGGATTACATGTAAATGTAAAAAACAAATCTGGACTACCATAATGACGTACGTAAGTCATCGCACCTTGTATATATTCCTGCATGTTCCGTGAACTGCCGATGTAGCTTGAAGGTAAAATAAATGCATTACCGATATCATTAGCGTTTAAATTTTCATAAATATTGCCGATAACAGTATGTTGTAAGAGGATGTATTCCTCCGATCGTAATTTAGCCTGGTTGTATCTAATAAATCGCAAATGCTTGTTTTCAACCTTGGCGTACATATCCACGACGTATTGAAGGCACAGTTGACGATATCGAAGGATATAGTTATCCTAATTACGTGTAATCATCAATCGGGGGGCGTAGTACTTCACTGAAGTAACTTTTTTATTTGTTTTATTACCTGAAAAAATTATAAATTAAATATTAAAAATAATAATAAGAAATCAATATAGTGGGCCCGCTATAATCCGGCCCCTGTTCGGAATACCGCGGGTCTACTGTACTAATAAAATAACAAATTAAATAGTTGAATATTAAATTTACCAGCAACTGGATCATGCTGTTTGATGTTGATGTGATATTCATTCTGCCCTTGCCAGAATATCAGTGGATACTGGAGTGCGTCATACGAACGGTGTAGATCCGAAATTATACTAACAGTTCTATCTTGACGTGTGACTTTAATCAACTGAGTCACCAACCATATAACTGCAACTTCATCTACGGTTGGCGCGTTGAATCTGCCAGCGTGTTCTCCTGATGGTAATTTGTCAGCTTTGATGACAATTTGATAGTTGTCATTTTTAATTGTGGTGACACAATTGAATAAGTTGATTATTATTTTTCAAACAATTTTCCAACAATACCACAATTGCCCTCTCTTCTGCTTGTTCGATGAAATTATACTGGCACCTAGTTTTCAAGCGTTCCTCACAATTTCCAATAGATTTGGAGAAACTTCGGGTCATCGTTTGGCATCGGTATCAACGACCCAATCTTATGGTACACCTGGCCTTGTATTTTGAATTTAGTTTCATAATGACGTCCATCAGATGTAAGATCGCAAATTTTTGTTGCCCCAAAAGACGTCATCTGGAAGCAAGAATTGAATTAGCGCGTCTTGAGCAGAAACAATTTCGAATCGTTTGATTCGCCAGTAAGAAGGATTGTAAATGTTCTGGCGGATTGGGTAGTGGTAATAATACTTCTTTTCCTGATGCACAACACATGCCGGCTGCTTCATTGCGGAATTCCAACGCCTGATAATATTGGCATATTTTGTTCATTGCACCCATTGCAATTTTAGAATGTGTGCTGATTGATGAGCTCTCTCGTAGTGCGTCTTGCCTCTCTGCTACATGCATTGTCGAGGTTAGATTCTTTGGCGACATTTCACTGAAAAATATTTGAATTACAACAAAAAGTGCCTTTCTGAAAGCTTTAAAATAAGACACTATAATACAGTGGTGAAACCGAAATTTTTGGGTCCATTGGAAACTCACACATGTGGCGTGGAATAGACTGTAGCATAAATAAATCGAAATACAACGCCATCTACTGGATGGTTCAATAAATTAACACACCGCCATCTGTTAGGAATAAACTGTAGCATAAATAAATTGAAACAGAACGTGATCTCTTGGATGATTACCCAATCTAGCTAACCAAGTGTTGTATAGATAAGTTAACACATCGCCATCTTTTAGAAACTTATGGAACTATAATAATAATTTCGTGTGGTCGTAATGACCTGGTAACATGGTTTCTACTGGCTGGGCATTCTGCTCCTGTCGTAGCCGCCTTTACCGAGCCCGCCCATCCTGCCTGGTACGGGGGACCTACATTTTAACGTCTAATCCGAACCACAGTACCGTCCTGGCGTATTTCACCTCACACAGCATGCTGCGCCTGGGGTTAATGCCGGTTTAAGTGTCCATAAAAATCCTCGTCGAGAGAGGGAATCGAACCGGAGACCTTTCCATCTTCAGTCAGACGCTTTAACCACTTAGCCAGCAGACCGCTTAGCCTTGGTGGCTTACAAATAATTACAAACCATTGTCCTATGACAAACATTTAATGAAAATTTATTTCGCAAATAATAAATATTGAGGTCTATAATCCAGATAAAAACTATCCTATCTTTTAAGTTGGACTAAATCACACACATTAAGCTAAATTTCATCTAAATCGGTTATGTAGTTTCGGAGTTCATCCCGGACGAACATCGTGACATCAGATTTTTATATATATAAAGATTAGTAAGAGTAGCGCAATTACTAAACTTTCTTCCCCACCCTACGTCACTCGTGTCCGGCTGGAAACATGGCAACGTCACATACCGTGTGCCATTACTATGTCTCTCTCTCTCTGCGCGGGCCGCCGTTGTTCGTGGAGCGCACTATAGTTGTGGCAGTCAGTGTTCACCGCACCGCAGTGGAGAGCGGTCGGCTACGGGCAACACCATCTTAATCCCAGTCCTGGTGGCTACCTCACCAAAACGTTGTGACGTCACTCCAGTTAGGCCGGAAGCAGCTATTTGTAAGCTGGTGTGTGTGTGAACTTCGAGTTGTTTTTTGTAAGTTTTAACTGTTTTTTACGTTAGTTATTGTGATTTGTTCTTCTGGAGAAATGGTGTACAAGTGTTGCAATGGAAATTATACAAATGGGCCGCAAGTTCGGTTATTTTCGTTTCGAAAACACGATGAATTGCGCCGCCGGTGGATAGTAGCAATACACAGAAACTTTACACCGACAGTTCATTCCAAAGTAAGTGTCTTTCTGCTTTAAAATATTACACGTTTGCATATAATATTTTTATTGTTAATTAACTATGATATTAGTGGACTGTCAGTTCTATAACACTGTTCATTTGTGTTAAATTTTAGAACTTGTTTGACTAGTTCGTTTATGTATACAATATGCCAAAGTAGTTTACATCGCGATACACGTCGTCACTAACAGCTTATTTACTAATAATTACCTAATTGCTTGTGTCTTATGATGTAAGAAGGTCATTCTGATCCAGGCCGCATTTCAAGCTAGCTTCTATCTCTGCTAATAATGCCTCTACAAAATCAAACAATACTCTCACACCTTAAATGCATTGGAACTACATTTCAAATACCGGTAGTAGAAACAGTTTCTGGAACAGGATTTTTGGTATTTCGTAGCATAAGTTATCATAATTTCATCTTACATCTTCAGTGTGAAATGCAATTCGACTAAAGCAAGCTTAATAACACATTCACTGTATCGCGATGTTACTCATTATCTGATAAAAACTTTAAAGTAAGTGGCATGTGACTGTTCAACAGAAGCTTATATTTCCTATTTTATCAGTAGGCCCTACTCAGTAATGTTTTTATATTCCATCAACATGAAATAATTTTGTCATATTTTAGGACACTGATCATTTATACAGTTACCTATCTTTTCCTGGCAGGTTTGTGAGCTGCATTTTGCAGAAGCTGATATTCAAACATACACAGATGAAAGGATGGGTAACAAACAACAGCTACCTCTAAAGCAGCATCGATTGAAACTTTTTTTACTTGACATGCCTTCTTCCAAACTGCCCACAGTACCTGTCAACTGTAAAACATACAAGAGAAGATCCTGATGAAAAGAGAAGTTGGAAAACATGAACATTCAAGAAGCGATAGCCCAAAGTTTAGTAACTGACAAAGAATATCAACAGCAAAAAACTTTTATTCATTTATTAAACTAGCTTGGCTGGTTAATTTTCGATTTTCATATAGATAACAAATCAAACTTACGTCGAAACATTCTAACTCATATCTGTAAGTTTTCAAAGATATACAGCCATTCTTTCTTTTATGTAGGAAAGATAAAATGTATTGCAAACTAAATTACCCCAGGAGAGTTTGGAGAAAATTTCAAAGGAGAGGGTATAGCAGAAATGATCAAGCGATAGCTTATACCTGCCATGCATGACATCACAAACTCAGAGTACAGGCCTTTTAGATGATGGCGTCTTGGCATACAAGAACCATTTCTGTTATTGCACAGGAACAGTTCTATTCTCCATCACAATGATTTAATTTTTTTTAGAATGTTTATAACTGATACAGTTATCTCTTTGTGGCGGGGTTTCAACTACAGTTTGCAAACGAAGGCTAATTTGCGGTGATAGGATGGATATCAGCATTCAGACACAACTAGAGGCAACAATTAAATTCACCACTACTTAAAAACTGCTCATATACACTTTGAGTGTTAAACTTTCAAGAGAGGAACTTGAATAAAAACGTAATGGCACCAGGAATGCTCTGAAAGCTCTTGTTTTTTGTGGCCTCTAATATTTCCAGTACATAATTCTAATTTCAAGGAGACTAACTGCCTCCTAATTGTTTTGGCTTACTTTGTTGATACTGTTCCCATGCAATGCTGAAAAGACTTAAATATGAATTATGTATTAAATGTGTATTAGTTATGAGAAGCTATGCCTGTTTATAGTGACAAAACACTAGTAGGCTTTAATATTTCCTCATAGAGTCATTAAACATGAGAAATTTTAACCACATTAAAGTTTATACATTAATTTATTGTGGTGAAAATATGCATTTTAAAAGTTTTCATTTGAGAGAGGTCTGGGTAACTCATAGGATTTAAGAGGTCTGGTTTTACTCTCATTGATTCTGGATCTGAAAGAGGCTTTTCAAAGGTCAGTGTTCTGCGGTTCTTTTTCTCAGTATCAGTACTCTGTTCAGTGACTGAAATAAAGAATTATAGTTATCCTTCTGTTCACACGAAAAATCAGACTGTGAAAAATTCAGTAAACCAATGTTCTAAAAGATGTATATGATCCATTTTAATTTATTTCATTTCAATAACTAAAACTGATTTGCTGTTTATCAGTTATTTTACTCTGCATTGTCCTTAAGTGATAAAATGCATTTGTGTCTAATTGTGAAATTTTTGTTAATTAATGTTGCATTTCCAATAAAGACTAAGCCAAACTCATTTGTATACTCTTACTGTGTTTATGAGTGTGTGTAAAATTTGAAAACATTCCACTTGTTAAATATTATTATTATTATTTTAAAAACCAATGTTGGATGTTGTATTTGGTAAAATATTGGTCCTCTCATCAAATTAAACAGGTATTATCTAGATGTCTGCTGATGTTTCATAAATACGCTTGTTAAAGTGCAGGCTGATGAAAAAACAAGATACTGATTTTTCGACAGTATGTGGAACGGGTAAAGAAACTTACGATCAATTTTTCTAATGCAAAAGAACTATCACTGAAATATTGTTTATCGGAAATAGTATAAGATTCGTTCATTAGTTTAAATGGCTGTTAATTGTTGATCAATTTATTTTCAGATGAATAAGAACGTTGAAACATTGAGGAGTTTAGCAGAATTTGTAATATTTTTCAAACACCTTTGCTTCTATGATACCCATGATATTTTGAGGTAATAAGGTAAAAAAGATTCTTTGTAGCACAACAGAAAAACAATTACTGTAATATTTGGTCGTACTGTTCTGCCGCGTCTGACGGAAACTTAGGCCTAACATGAATGACGTCACAAACTGAGAGGCCAGGCCTTCTCCTCTGGGTGGTATTGCTACGGGTCACTCCTCTAATGTAGGGGAGCGACCAGTCGCTTCAACCAATGCTGGAGAGTGCCACCAGGGCGCTCCCAAGGACCCGGTAGCGACACCCTTGCCAGCAGTAGGCAACGCCTGCACTCAGACTACTGGAAGGGGCCAATCGCCACTGGATGGCACTGGCGGGTGGACGGCCGTTTGTTCCCCGCGAAAAAGAGGGATGCAGCAAGGTACTCCCCTGGAACTCTTCATCCCATCACGCAACGCGGGAGGTGTATCGCCGTTGGGCACCAGTACAGGACGAGCGTCCCCGAGAAGCCATTAAGCGGAAACGGTTCTTACAACTCCACCAACGGATCGGAGAAGTCAAGAGGTCTGGAACCATCTCCGCGGTGCACTTTCCTTTGCGTACCTTGAGTAGAATATTGTAGGAATACTGTCTGGTCCGGGAGCCTTATTGGTTTTTACATTCATAAGCAGTTTAGTTATTCCCTCGACATCAAGAACGAGAACATTCATAATTTTGTCGGTACGATTGTTAAATATTGGATTCTCCTCTGAGTTTCCTATCGTGAAATCTTTTTTTAAATATATAATTCAAAATTTCTGCTTTCTCTACGCTTGTTTCTGATAATTCACCATTTTCCTTAATCAGCGACAGAATAACCTTACCAGAGCCTCTTATTACTTTGATATACGACCAGAACTTTTCTGGATTAGTAATCAGATCTTCGGATAAATTCCTGGCTTTGAATTCTTGAAACGCATCGCGCAATGCCTTACACACTTCCGCTCGCAACTGGGCTAATTTAGCGCGATTAGATGAGTCCCCCGATTTCTTCACTGTGGCATGTAAACGCCTTTGCCTCCTGAGCAAACGTTTCACTTCCATATTGAACCAAGGGAAGTTCTTACTCACCTTAATTCACTTCTTAGGAACAAACTGATTTAAACCGGTCCATATCAGTTCTTTTAAATTAAACCAAAGTTCCTCAACATTTGTATTTAGCGTGTATGATTCAAATTTTTTCGCAAAGTGATCAACCATACCCGCATCGTTTGCCTTATCGAAGCAATATACGAGTTTCTCTTTCTCGTGCTTCAAATTCAGACAAGATTTTAAAGTTACCACAACCGCCTGGTGATCACTTATACCATTTTCTATACAAACTGTATCTACAATATCAGGATTGCTAATAAGAAAAAGATCCAGAATGTACGAGGAATCTTTGTCGCACCACGTTGGCTCTTCGACAATTTGTTCAAGAGATCTCTCTGCAAATGATTCTAGGAACGATTCGGTTACTAACCTATCTCTTCCACCTAACCTGAACGTGTATGTGTCCCAATTAACCGATGGTAGGTTAAAGACCCACCCTCGATCAATATATGTCCTAGAAATCTTACTAAGCAACTCTCTGAATACTAATGACCCCGACGTCGACGCGCCCTAAAACACCACCACCAAAAAACTCTCTGAAGTTTTCCGCGTTAGCTAAATCAGAATCCGGTGGTCGATAAAATGACCCGATTATGAATTTTAAATGTTTGCCTATTTTTACCTTGATCCATATGAACTCGCAAAAATTTTATGTTTCAGTTACAACAGAGCAATTAACGGTTTTGTTTACAGCCACGAACACACCCCCGCCCATTGACACACTTCTGTCCTTCCGAAAAACATTGAAATGAGGGCCAAATATTTCGCTAGATTCAGCCTCTGGTGTCAACCAGCTCTCAGTTCCTAGTATTATGTTAACATCATTAGTCGCAACTGTGGCATGGAAATCGGCTACTTTCCCTCTAATACTCCGACAATTTAGGAGCATTATCCTTAGCTGCTTCTTATTGTTATTTGTGGAGTCTAAAATCGCATTTTTCATATTCGCATTCTGACGAAAAACGGGTGAAGTATTTGGAGCTGTAATATTAAAATTATTCGCGCCATCACTTCCAGTACCAGCTTCTAGGTTGTCGGAACATCTTCTTCGATGAACTGAAAGATTCTCGGGCCTCACGGTTTTCCTAAAAAGTAATTCGTATCAAGACAGATCCATAATTTAGCAGCCACCTTCGTCGCCATTCTCGGTGTGTAGTGGACGCCCGACCTGTCAAATGCGTCCCAGCTGGCAGCTATCATCGGTCGTAGGTTAACGAAGCCCCAGTTGTTTCTGCGACACAGCTCCTGCAAATTAAAATTCAAATTAAAGATCTTCCTCCACACGGCCTCCCCACAATCGATACGCGGCACGACACTACAAATTAAGAATTGCAATGCAGCTTCTTACGCCTTACGGCCCAACTTGTCCATGGATTTAACTATATCTGGAACAGAAACACGACACTCGTTATTAGTTCTAACGTGCGAAGCTACTCTTAACTGACGGCAGTTCGATTACCTAATCGCTTTTTGAATGGCCTCCTTAACACGTGGTACGGTTGCTCCTGAAAGAGAAACGGAATGAACGTTGGTATGAGGGTCTGCACCGTTCTTCGTGGCTAATTCCCGTGGCGGTTTTTCCAGACGTCCCACGTTGGAGCTGCCAATGACCAGTAAACCTTTTCCTGGCAAGGTTCGGGGTCTGCGAATAAATCTTCACTTCTTCGCTTCTGGGCCATTCGCACTCGAATCTTCAGCCTCCTGCAACACAGAAAACACATTACTTAGTGTCAAGATATCCTTTTCCCGTCAGATACCAAGACTCGAAGAGGGAGTAAAACCGGAAGAAGAATTTGACTGGACAAAGAAGGTTCCTCTACCACTCGTCTTCGCAGAGAACTTCCGTGAGAAAGAGTATCTGGAGGTGCTACAGTGCAACATCTCACCACCATCAACACCCGCCTCAGTTTCAAGACCAAGTACAACGAAATAAGGGGCATCACCAAGACAAAAGATGCAAGCATCCTCTTCTGCAACGAAGGAGCCCTGATACAATGAAGCGACCACATCGTACCCAGAGATTGAAACGGTGACCCACCCAGACGCAAACATTGAGGAAGAACCAGCTGCCGAAGAAGACAGAGGCAAATGGGGCTACATTTACATACGCCAAAGGGACATGGATGCGGCCATCAGGGTGCTTCAGGACGAAAGCATGCTGTACCAAGAGCAACAGCCGCCAAGTAAACCACGCGACCAGGTGGGACAAGATACTCAGCCACCAGCACCGAGGGAAAAGCGAGGCACCAAGGAAACCAAAAGAAAAAAAACGAAAAGAAAAATCAGGGGCAGAAAGAAGACAAAGGTGCACCAGTGTTACAGGTGCCTGGAATTCTGGCTCAACGCCATAGACTGCCGCTCTGCCGAGCGTTGTGTTGGATGTGACGGGCGCCATAAGTTAAGGACTGCAGTTGCTCCAGGACAGATGCAGCAACATGTGCCAACTGCCAAGTACCTCATTCAGCCACGTATGAAGGCTTTCCGGTTAGGCGCAATCTGCCAACCACAACTTACAGGAATCGACAAACCAACACTGCCAACATGGATGATCTGCCAGCCAAGAACCGACGAGAAGAAAAATGCTATCGTCAAGAGGAGGAAGAGAGATTCTCTCAGCTTGCAGACAGAGGATCAACTATTCCCCTACACCATCCAATGCCACAACACCCTCGAGACCCGCCAAAAATGAACTACAATACCTGCCATGAAAAGGAGTGTAACCGACACCAAGATGGAATGGAAGGGACTCGACTAGAACGGTTGACCAAACTGATCCAACTGATGATTCAACTAATCGCAATCATATTTCCCAGAGTGACTAATAAAAATCAAGTACTTCACGTCCACAGAAATCATACGCCAAATACAATGTAAACCCATGATGAGTAAAATAAAGTTTATCACAACATGAAATCCCATTCCCGATGGATGAAAAAGCTACTGCTCTCTAACAGCACGCCTCTGACCTTCAGTCAGGGAATGAAAGGTAATTCAAAATATATATATAAATAAATAAATAAATTAAGCTACCTAAACGACGGCGACGGAGTAATTTCCACTACGGACGAAACCTCCCAGTGTGTAACCGGGAGATGCCGTTGGCAAGACAGTAGGTGTATAACGTCTCCTGTCAAACGCCCTGCACTTACAAAAATGTTTTCACACTTCGAAACTAAGCAGCACTACAAGCCAAATTAGTGACAAAGAAATTCCAAACCATTATCATATTGACTCTCTGGAGATTTCGACTGTCTGCTTTCGTAACTTCTGGATTCATGATAACGGTGGTTTAAAGAATCTGCAACCAGCAGCTACTTGGAAGATCGTTACCACGTCCCCTATGATTAATTATTAGTAAAGTCTTGTGACAAAATCTCAAACATAGAAACAGTTTAAAAAAGACAAGTTAATTCAGCGCCGTTTCGCTTGTTTCCTAATGTATGACGTCACGCCTTGTTATTGGTGTTTGGTTTGACGGTGATGAATAGGCTAAAAATCAGATTTTATTTATTGATTGAAAAATATAAATCATTATTGTTTCACGAAAAAATATCGAATGATGTTTCTTAAATTATAAATATTATTTCAAACTAAATTTTAGATTTTTTTTGAAACACCTTACCAGTCCCCTATTAAACCAGTAAGATGGCTCCCATACTTCATTGGAACATTAACAGTTTTACGGTTCACAAAAAGAAGTTACAACTCTTAGCACGGTCTAATCCTTTGTGTCTCTGCTCCAAGAGATACAATACAGACCAACACACCAACCTGTGCTAAGAGGTTATAACATATACCGGAAGGACGATACCTACGGTGATCGAGCAAAGGGCGGAGTGGCTCTGTTGGTCCAGAACATTGTCTATTCTGAACCTATAGCTCTCACCTCGCCCTTGCAAGTAGGAATACATGGACCGGTATGCTCCTTATACCTATCACTGGGATCACCATTTACAAAAATAATCGGACAGACGACTTCGACGAAGGTCGAGAAAGCGTATATCACCATATTTACGCATATATACACAAAGACACATAAAGAGACGCAGACACATATGTCGATGCCTACGGCGAGTTCAGCACAACAACCGGCACCAATCATGGAAAAGAAAAAGTTGGGCAGTACTCTCTTGACTCATGACTGGCTGAAAATAGATCTCTCTTTACATATTATCAGGCAGACGAGTTAGAGGGTGTGCAAAAATGGCACCGTACATACTGTTCATCATACCCAATTGATTACATAAGCTATCAACTCATAGAACACCACCACGTCTCTCCCACACAACACTCCTTTCTGCCTTAACTAACACATACCTCAGGTACCATGAGTTTCAGTAGGTACTTGGCGATCATAGAGATATCATAACTCCCATGTTGATATACTAGGTCCTACCCACAAATCCATACGTCACAACACACATGCACTCACAAACATAAGTAGATTAAAGGAACAAAACATCATACATCCAGACAGATGTGTTAAAGGGATATTGATTAGTATCCAATCACCATATTTAACCCTTTGACTGCTGACAGCGGATAGTCTACCTGCCGCGCTGAGGCCTGCTACCTGTGCTAAGTGATTATTCCTGGGGACGGAGCGGCCCGCGCTGCCCCACCCGCCCAGTGTTGAATATTTCTGGCGTGACCTCTCACGGCTGATACACAATAAATACTCTCACTACAAATTTTCTCTGCAAATAAATTACTGCAGACTCTAACAATCAGAGCCCTATTATTCGTCACTAGTAATTATATCTTGCCTGTAGTTTTTACTAGATTTTCGCAGCTTATATCGAAAGCAGCGTGATTCTTAAATTTACCTTAATAGTTTACTGTTCTTTCCTGTATACCCGTTTATAACAACTGCAATTTTCTATATGTTCCTTACTGTATCAGAGTGTTTTTGTTGAATTGTAAAGAGCGTAGATTCGAAGAAGATGCTAGAAATATTTTACTTCCACACTTACATACCGCGTTCAGACCACAACTGTTAAATTAGAGATATTCGAACTTATACAGAGAGTTAATGACATCCGATTTTTCCTCGTGCTATTCACGAATATAAAAAGACACCTGAAAATTACAATTGCACAAGTATGCTCCCCCACACACCGAAATTTGGCTTGCGGAATATCTATGCAGATTCCCAAAATATCTCGATGTTGCCTGAATGTTTGCTGCGCTTTGTAATTACCCGATTATACATAATTTTGTTTCTTTGATGAAATTAGTTCCACGTAAGTACTCAACAGATTTTTCAACACTTCAAAGCTGTGAAGTGTCTGTCCATTATTACGCGAGTAGAAATAGGGCGGGGGGGGGGGTGGTTCGGAGAAATCTCACGAAACCTCACCAGAGTAACAAAAAGTGGTATCTAGACATAAGTTCAACAACAATTGCGGTATTTAGAAGAACATCTCTGGTCCAATATTAGCTAATTTTCAATTTTTTCCCCGCGATGCATCAGAAGACAAATAGTTATGCAACAAAAAAAATTCATCATATTGACACACATGTCCCGACAGCGTATCATCAAATGCGTGACTAACTGGACGAAAATCATTTTCTTTCCAGTCAGATTTATCACTAAGACGTAATTTCTTCGTAAGCGTTTCCCTAACACTTTCTGATTCTTCATATTCAGAACAACTAACATCTCTTGTTGAAACATGAGACTGCATTGTCACCCCTGCTGACGAGTATGGTTTCTGACTACAGCCTTCCAATTCTGTGGAAAACCTATCACATCCATCAAAATCAAGTAGTTCATCCTCGGTGTCACGCCTCGTAAGAATCTCCATGATTTCTTCCTCATTGCACCCATGAGGTCTTGCTATTTTCTTAATAAAATACAGGACACAAAGAAGACTGATGAAATTTCTGTTGAATAGTGAACTGCAGAGCAACGCCTAGGCTCCCTACAGACAAACATTCGGACGATAAGATAGCGACCAGAAATGCAAAAGGCTATTGAGAAATGGATCGTGAAGTCCGCTGTACGACTCAGGTAGCGGCGCGTCTATATTCGTCATCAGCACTCATGTAGCGGAAGGCGGTTGCGGCTTATCTCGTCAACAGCACTCAGGGGAAAACCGGCGGCTGCGTCTAAACTCGTCATTAGCACTCTGGGCCAGCAGGCAGCATGACGTGTATACACGTCCACAGCAGTAAAAGGTTAAGCACATATACACAGAAAGAGACGCACATACACACAGAAACACACACACATTTCCATGTCTGCAGTGAGCTCGACACAACAACAGGCACCAATCATGGCAAAGAAAAAATTGGGCAGAAGCTGCATTGCTCATGACTGGCCAAAATGTCATCAAACAGACGTGTTAGAATGTGTGCAGAGGATGACATATTTTTGCCATATACCTCAGTACTTATACCATACCGATTTATCATCACACTCAATATATTACATGTACTAGTACAGTAAAATCCTAAAGTCGAGTAGGCTCCACTCACGATACACACACAACCACACACTCACATGTCCATACATACACCACATTTCAATACATCACCACACACATACACATAAATATAGCAAAGGGACTTAACTACCCAACATCTTGACTGACAAGTTTCACGATGTGTTAAGTATGACGTTATCGATACACACCTCAATGCTCCTCACTCCCAACCGATTACATCAACCATCAACACATAGGCGGTCACTGATGGTGAAATCTCGAGGTCGAGCAGGCTCCTGTCCATGCATATGCCACAATTCCACAATTACAAACGTCATGACACACGTACACGTAACAGGACTAAAGGGACTGCGCACCCCAAGGTGCAGACTGACTAGTTACAAGATGGGCAAAGGATAGCATGTATTTAGCATACACCTCAGTGCTCATCACACTCTTCTGATTACATACTTCATAGTTTTAGATTGTCACTGGAACTGAACTCTTGTGCACTGTTTGTACAAAGTCATTTGTTAATAGCAGCTTCTGAAAGACAAATTTGTGTCAACCTGCCCAGGCGGATTGTTGGAACATGTAATCAATTGTGTATGATGAACACTACGTATGGGATAAACACTTTTGTATAGGGTGCTACCCTCTAACTCGTCTGCCTGGTGATATTTAATGAGAGTTTTTTTTTCTTTTTTTAGCCAGTCATGAGACAAGACAGTATTGCCCCACTTTTTCGTCTCCATGATTAGTGCTGGTTGTTCTGCTGTACTCGCCGTCGAAGGGAGGCTTTGGAAAATAGAATGAGGTTTGAGAAAGCGCTGGGAGAGTACACGGCGCATCTTAGCGATGAACTTGGTGAAAGATTTACGAATAGTGCGTGGGAGGGAAATGATGGCAATTAAGGGAATGGAATTTTTTTTCTATATTTCCACCTTGACAATAAGCGACGGTCTCAGGCATTTTGTCACGAGTCAGCATGTTCTGTGGAGTGCACTTCCTTGGCTTCACTCGATTTTTATCACACAGGACAGACGTATTTTGCGGCGGACCCTATCCTCAATCGTGAAATTTGTAAGATTAGCCCCTTTTAATAGACTGGAACATATGAAGTACTCATGCGGTGATGTAAAATAGAGTTATATGGTATAGGCATGTTAGTATAAGCCACAGAGTATATCACTCTGTTTCTAGTGAATCACTCACCAAAACTTTATACTACGAAGGATGACTGCATTAATATTATGTCCTGTACTATTAGGAGTCCTCCCTCTGTCTGGTGGGTAATGGAAAAGTTGCCATATCTTGACTGCGTTGCTGAATATAAAGCCATCAACCACATATTTGAAATCAGTTTTCTTTCCTTACAGTCATTTGTGATTGCATATTAATCTCCTTTGATATGGTAACCACTGATCAGTCCGAAATTTATACACTTCTTATTTGTGGGCCGTTTACCCCCCCTGTTAGTTAGACTTCTACGTTATTACGCCATTACGTTATTGCCACTCTAAAATCATTTCCCATCTCATAATCATTAGCAACGCTTAAAAATATCCAAGCTGCGGCATGGAAAATCAGAAAGTGCAGGGCAATAACTTTATAAATATTTGTCGCATTTTTCAACCATATCCTAGCGCGGGAGCATGCACGGAATTCCAGACAATGCTTGTTGAGACACGCTGAGCCAGGTGATGCATGCCACCTACTACACACTGGAGTATGGTGCCCGCTAGTGACATTCAGTCAAGTTGCTGCGTACTACTTGTCGAGACGTCCATGCGCATCTGATCAAACACGTGATGTTGCTAGCGCGCAGAATACACATTTCGTTTAGTGCTCTCTCGCTAAAAGCCAGAGCAAACAGAAATAACGGCCTTTCCGCGGACTGCTTTTCGCGCACGGTTGTGCAAACATGCCTCGAGCGAGGGATTTCCCCCCACTAGAGAGAGAGAGAAGAAGCAGTGTCGGTGTGGAATGTCTGCACAAATTGAGGTTTCTGCTCTATACTGCTGCCATCGAAATGTGACCACGCTCTCCACTCCGTAGGATGCTGACCCCTAGCGGCGTTACGTAATACGACCTTTTCCACCACTGATCCATTTCTAATCACTCGCCATGCTATGAACCTAAACTTTGACATCATTCCGCCGAGTATAATCTCTTTGTGGTTGTTCTCTCATTTGCCCACTACTATTAATCTATAAGTTGTATGCGGTGATTTGCTCATCATACAATGTGACATTTACGTGCATATTCTATGATTGCCAACTCTTTATGACTACGTACCCAATCCAAAATTGGGAGGACAGGATTTGTTTCTGATGAATGAACACGCTATTTATAATTCGGTAACTATTACAAGAATACGTCACTGTTCTTACAAGCGCTCTTATGTGGAATAGCAATACTTTCCGGTGTCCGGTGGTTCCCGCCACTTTCGCTTCCGGGGATTCCCGATCGCTCTCATGCAACATTTTCAGACACGCCATTTAAACTGTGCAAGAAATGTTACCAATGAAATTAAAAAAAAAAAAACTTTAAATCCATCAAATCTCCTACAACTTTAAACAATAGACTAGTAAGCCCACTTCCTTATTACATCTGTTAATCTCCAACGAAGTTTGACACGACGGACGAAACAATTCTGACAGAAACAAAACACAGTTTAGAGTGGGAATCACTCGCCACCCATGCCACAGATCAGTTGCTTTAGTTTACACTATAGGACACACATTTACGCTAAGGTTTTAGCGACAAGGTGTGGTTGGTATTCTAGAAATTTAAATTTCCGTGGCTGTCCGCTTTCGGGGGCTACCCGAACTTCCCCTACTTACCGTAAAAATATCAAATATTTATGATCAAATTATGGTCGTCAACGGTAATTTAACTTATTACATTGAGTTGTTAAACGATCGTTTGCGACACAAGTAATACAAATAAAATACACAACTGCGCCACGCGAATCTTATCAGCAATTAACCAATGGGGAAAATATGGATTGACTTAAAACCTTTTAAGAAAAATTGCCATCGTAGGCGCGCGGCACGGGCCACTACTGCTAGCCCATTCAAGGACATCTCGACAGAGCACGTAATATACCTTCCGATCGTGTTCCAATTACTACAAATTTATTGGATTCGCTGTTTACTTGTTCCTCGTCGTTCGTATTTTAATATTAATTATATTGCTGGTTTATTTTAATTGTTAGATTTAACTGCCCCACCCTACATACGCTACTGGAAATAATGATTCGAACCGGGGAACTTTCGATATCCAGTCAGACGCTTTAACCACTGATCCGCTCTGGTGCTAAAAGATCCGTTATTAACTGAAATCCTATAATAGTAACAGAAAGGAAGTGCCGAATGATTTAAGAATTATCGAGGTATACGTTGGAGACAATAAAATGAAATACATTGGTTGTCATACAGTGTCGTCAGAAAGTTACACCTAGTTATATCGTGATAGTCAAGAATGTTTTAATATCCTGAAATATATATATTCTACCTGAGAACTACAATGGTGGTGTAAATGACTTTCAGTTTTTTTTCTTTCTTTTTTGCTGTTGTCAGTCTTCAGACTGGTTTGATGCAATCCTCCATCCCTTCCTATCCTGTGCTAACCTCTTCATTTCTACATACCCCCTACAACCCACGTCCTCAATTATCTGCTTCATATATTCTAATCTCTGTCTTCCTCTACAGTTCTTACCTTCCACTGTTCCCTCCACTAACAAATTAACCAATCCAGCATGTCTCAAAATATGACCTACCAGTCTGTCTCTTCTTTGTGTAAGCTTCTTCCATAAACTTCTTTTCTCACCCATCATTTCCCAAACTTGTTCATTTCTTACTTTGTCTGTCCACCTAATTTTCAGCATTCTTCTGTAGCACCACATTTCAAATGCTTCAAGTTTCTTTCTTTCCGGTATTCCTAAAGTCCATGTTTTGCTGCCGTAAAGTGCTGTGCTCCACACATAGAGTTTTAAGAAGTTATTTCTGATTCCTAGATCAATATTTGAAACTAAAAGGTTTCTCTTTTCATGAAGGCTCTTTTTGCTAGTGCTATTCTGCTTTTAACATCATTCCTGCTTCGGCCATCGGTTGTAATTTTGCTTCCCAAGTAACACAACTCACTCACTTCTCCTATTGCATCCGATCCTATTTTTATATTTAATCTGCTAGTATTGGTATCATTTCTGCTACATTTCATCACTTTTGTCTTACTTTGATTTATATTCAGTCCAAAATCTTCCTTCAGTATTTTGTTCATGCCATTCAATAACTTCTCAATATCCTCAGCCCTCTCTGCTAACAAGACAATGTCATCAGCAAATCGTAGCATACTGATTTTTTCTCCATGAAAACTTATGCCAAATGGAAATTTTTCTTTGACTTTCCTCATTGCTTCTTCTACATACAAGTTGAATATTAACGGGGATAGACTACAACCTTGTCTCACACCTTTTTTAACTGATGCATGTCTTTCGTGATTCTCTACTTTTATTACAGCCACTTGATTCTTATATAGTTTATAGAGTATTCTTCTATTTCGATACTTTAGACCTGATTTCTTTCAAATTTTGAACATCTTGTCCCACATAACATTATCAAAAGCTTTTTCTAAATCAACAAATGCCATAAAAGTATCTTTGTTTTTCTTGATCCGCCCTTCAAGTATTAATCTTAAGGACAGAATTGCTTCCCTTGTACCGCGATAACATATTGCAAATACAGTCACTGCATGCCTGGTTGACGTTTTTATAATCACGAGTATTTTTCATGGCATTTCACATTTAAATAACATCTAGTATATAACAGTACCTTCTAAGAACAGTCTCACAAACCCTGTCATGACTGCCAATCCTAAAGCGGTAATCCTATAGAGCAAAAGAGATACTATAGGAATCAAAGCACGTTCTTCATGATTTTACGAGGTCATTCGAAATCACCTGGGCACTACGCCTGAGAGGTTTAGCTAAACCTCAAAAGTCGATATGTAACACGAGTCCCCCACAATATCAAATTAAAACTTCAATTCTCTCCAACCAAGCTCAAATGATTGTGGAATATTGATCAGAGTATGTAGGTACAAGTGCATAAATGAGTAATTATTTAATATCAAGGAATATGTTTACTACAGCAAATATGTCTGTTTAGATGAAAGCAGACATAAGGTTCATGGATGAAGGTGAGCTTTTAAACCCAAATGAACATGGATTCCGAATAGGCCGATGCTGCGTAACACAAACTGCACTGCTAATTCACGACTTGTGTCGAATTATAGATGAGCAATCCCAGGTTGATTTAGTTCTATTAGATTTTAAAAAAGCTTTCGACACTGTGCCTCACACTAGGTTACTTAGGAAATTTCGTGGTTACGGCACATCTAGACAAATATGTGACTGGTTTGGAGACATGAACACAGTGTGTAGTTCTTGACAGTGAGCGTTCATCACGTACCGAAGTGAAGTCCGGGGTTCCCCAGGGAAGCGTGGTAGGGCCTCTGATGTTTTTCAGATACATTAATGATTTGTGTGGCATAATAAGGGGGACGAAAAGATTATTTGCCGATCATGCTATTATTTATCGTGAAATTAAAACCCAGGAATGCGCTTTGTTACAAGACGAGATTACGAAAATAATTGCGTGGTGTAAAGATTGACAGTTTGAGTTAAACGCTAAAAAGTGCCAAGTCATGCGTGTAAGTAAAAAGGTAACACCATTTAACTATGAATATACCATTAATGGTACTGTCCTTACAACGGTAGATTTTGCTTAATACCTAGAGGTAACAATTCGTAATAATTTGTCGTTGAATGAGCATATCGATAATGTAGTCGGGAAAGCAAATCTTATGCTCCGATTTCTAGGTCGTAATTTAAATCAATGCACTCCGGAAGTTAAATCGAATGTATACAAGTCACTAGTACGTCCTCACTTAGAATATTGTTGTTCTGTATGGGGTCCCCATGAAAAGGGATTAATGGAGGCACTAGAGAAGGTCCAAAGAAGAGCCGCCCAATTCGTGACAGGTGTATATAGTTGGAGGGAAACTGTAAGTGCGATGTTGAAGGAGTTAGGTTGGGAAGATCTGGAACACCGAAGGCGGTGCTCTCGACGGAAGCTAATTGAAAAATTCACGACAGACGTATTTCGGAATGACAGCCAGGAAATATTTCTACCAGCAACATTCATATCTCGGAATGACCGCGAAAATGAGATAAGAGAAAACAGGGCAAGAACCGATTCATTTCTGTACTCATTTTTCCCACGAGCAATTATGCAATGGAATAGTATAGATTTACCTGGCGAGTAAACTTAAAATCCGACAGGAGTAACTTTCGCTAAAGCGCTCCAGCCATCCTGATCTGGGTTTTCCACGGTTTTCCCGGATCACTCCAGGCGAATGCTGAGGTGGTTCCTCACAATAGTCCATGGGCGCCAAATGGCACATCCTGTATATCCCTTTCAAACTATCGACCTTTCGGATAGGTGCAATGCACCCTCCGCCACATACATTTAGTGAATCGCGGAGTAATAATAATAATCTTTATATATAAAGATGAATGTATGTTTGTTTGTTTGTTTGATTGTTCTTCATACAAATCCACAGTTTTCATCCGATCTCGATGAAACTTTGCACACTTCTCCTTTCAAACAAGGAGAAAAGTACTGTCTACATTTGGTTGAAAAATGATCTCTATAATCAACACATGTTGTCTCATAACTTCGAAATACGGCGCTAGACAGACACGTTGTATATGGACGTCTCCGTACCGTGTTTCCGTGTAGTGGACTGGCAGCTCAGTGGTTAAAGGGCTTGCTTACTAACGTCGTGTCTCCGGTTCAAATCGCCGTGGAGGATAAAATTTTTAAAATTTGTTTTTCATCGTAAGAGTCAGGCCTGTGCCGTAGGTTATTCGGATTGAATGTTAAACTGTAGATATTAGAAAGTTAGGGGTGCAATGCGAGGCAAATCGTAGCTAGTCTTGCAGTGTTGTAGGTGTACACTTTTTTACGTTATAATGATCCCTCAGGTGTTGTTCGCAGTCACTGTGTAAATGTGAACCAAAGTAATATTATTATAAATACGGAAGTAAGTCTCAGTCTTTTTGTTACGTTTTGACGACTAAATGTCTATATCGTTGTGATGGAATTTTATAAGGAAATCTGTATGAAGGGCACAGAATATTTCTTCCAGTATGATTAATAGTTGTAGTCACGAAATTTTGAGACCTTATCGAATGGTGACAGAAATATGTTGGAAATTGATTCTCTTCAAGAGACAGGTTCGACGGTAGAATGATATAGTGATATCTTTTCTGTCATATTATTCCGACTCAATATTGTTTGCGACCAATCGTTCGTTACCAACAACTTTCTATATTTAATTTTGGCAAAAAATATCTTAATATCCGCGTACGAAGTCGCGGGTACGAGCTAGTAATAATAATAATAATAAAATTTGTTTTTACAATTAATAATGGAATCTATTGCAAATTAGTTGTTTTATAAGAGATATAGCTTTTAATATACATCTAGAATTGAAGTATTTGATTCCTCCTTTTTACATCATACTAAAACGATTTAATCGCTAGAAAAAAAAATCTCGCTTAGTGTAATAGAAAAATTTGTTCCGACAGGTTTTCGCCCGAGAAGCGGGGAGTGGTAGGCCTATTAGAGTCTGCCGGCGTTACGTTTAGAAATAGGCAAAGTGCGGAGTCAAATATTGATATTACGGATGCAATCCAGGACGTAGGGGATATGCTACGAAACTGGGCCGTGAAGGAATATAAGACATAAAGTGATCATAACCTGATAACGTTTGAGTTTATAGATGAAAGGAAATAGGCGGAATTTGAGTGGCAAAGAACTTCAGTAAGATATATCTTCAAAAAGCTTCTTGGGTGAATTTAAGGGAGTGTTTTAAGCTCCCGGTAGATTTGTTAGTCATCCAGGATGTGGACTTCATTGCCAGATCTATAACGAGGCCAATTCATACTGCGATGAAAGCGGCAATACCGCCTCTTGGGCCGAGTCGTGTCCATGATAAACCATGGAACAAACGGCTCACGAGAGCGAGGCTATCACGCTTGCCTCGTGGCTGATATAGGGCATTTTCTTCTTGAACAGTTCCAGTTGAAGAAACAGCAATTTAAGCAGCAGTGTTGGCAGGCGTACGTGGTTGATAATTTGATATCGGACCCGGGGGGCATTCCTTATAAAATAGCCGCGGGAAAGAAAAGATGCCCTACAGTGCTGTCAACTGTAAGGAGAAAAGGATGGTAAAATGACCTGTGATTGGACTACGACCACCAATGAGCTGATAGGTACTTTATTACCGCACGATAATGTAGCAGATGATGCAGTGGGGCACAGAGAATTGCGCCTACGAATGATATTTATGTGACTGAAGTATTACAACCAGATATAACAAGAGGTGAAGTTGTCTCGGCGATTAATGCCATGAAGAAGAACAACGCTCCGGGGCCAGATGTTATCGCTGCAGACGAGCTTCAGGCGGGAGCACTGGAGGATAACCAACATACGGAAGCCATCTGAAATGGTTATATTAAGTAAAGGACGCGACCGGCATCCAACTCTGGCTAAATCATACAGGCCGATTTGCCTTTTAAATGTCCTGGGGAATATCCTGGAGAAATTTCTATTTGCAAGATTGCAAACTCATCGAGTAACCCATGGAATGAATCTAAACCAGTTCGGGTTTCGTGCTGGTAAATCGACTGATGACGCCACTAATAATGCTTTAAGTTTGGATATGATTTGTCAAGGTGATTATGTAATCGCAGGTTTCGTGAACATCTCAGGAGCCTTCGATAACTTGTGGTGGCCTGCACTATTCGCGCGCCTTAAGGGGTTAAAGTGTTGAATTATTTTGTTTGCAAGCTTTAAGGATTATTGTAAAAGTCGGTATGTGATCCCGAGATGTCCACCAGGATCTGTTGAGAAACTTGCCACCAAGGTATGCCCACAGGGGTCCGTGATGGGGCCGGTGTTCTTGGATATTACATTTGCTGCTTGTTGAAAAAATATCTAGGTCCTTGATGGAACAAATATGTAGTAGGATTTTGGATAAATTGCATGAGTGGTGCTTGAGTGTGAAGCCCATATTGGCTCTCCAAAAAACGTGACTTATGATGATGAAAAAGAGCCTGAATAAGGCACCCATTGTTAAAATGATTCAGCAGTTCATTAAAAGAGCACAGAGCTATAGGTATTTGGGAGTCTTCTTAGATTAACACCTAAACTTTACAGATCATCTTCAAGAAGTAATCACCAAAGCGAAAATAGTAACAAGATAATCTGTATGGGCAATAGATGATTCAACACCCCATTGAATATAATAAGGACATGTCACAACAGTATCCTATGATCTATTTTAGGATACGCGGCAATCGTATGGGCTGCTGAACTGCGGAAGGTTAAGCCTAAAGAAGCATTAAGAAATCTTCAGTGGGGAATACTTCTCAGGTTAACTGGTGCATACAATACTGTTTCAAGGGATCCACTGATTGTTGATGTGAGTGTCTGGCCCTTAGATTTGGAAGTCTAAAAGGGGATATACTGGCTTAGTTCTGGTGACATGGAAGTAGTCAATAGAATAATAGGTGTATGGGTGAGGAATAAGGCGGAAATATGTCATGCATTATTAAATAAATGGCAAGCTGAATGGATTATGAGCACAATTAGAAGAATTACGTACCAGACGTTCCCTGAAATATGTAAAAGTTTGCAGCAGAAACATATAAACCTATCAATTTGTTTGATCCGTTATATCACCTGGCATGGACTGTACAATACCCTCCTCCATCAAAGGGTCCTTAAGGTCACGGATCTCTGTGATTGTGACCAAGTCGGATGTCCCGAAAACGTAGTTTGGGACTGTTAATTGACGGATGGATTCCGCACGGATCAATACAACCATTTTAGGAATATATCATTACAATATATGTTGAACGACGAGGGAATGTATGGGGAACTAGATGAGCTCAAACAGAAAATATCAAGGCATCATAAAAACCATTTCCTGGCAGCAGCGGCGGCGTGGCTGTGTTGTTGATAGCGGCGTGCTGTTCCGGGTGCGGCGTGGGACGCGATGGGGTTCTCCGTCGCGCCACGGGCAGTGACTGACCTGGTGATGGAGCGTAAGATGGGGGGCTGCCTACAAGATGCGGAAAGTTAATGAAGTCACGCACATATATGAGGTGCATTGTGGAAGCACCTTGATGATGATATAGTTCCTTTTTTATTTTAGTTGGTGGGTTTTTGGGGTTATATAATTTTTACTGATATTGTAACATATATACATATTTACATACATGGAAAAGAAGGGGAAAATACACCCAACACTCACCAAAGTTGAAGGGAGGAGGGCAGTAGCAACACAGCACAACACACAAACAAAGAAAAAACAATATTTCGGGTGAAAATCCCCTTATTCAAGTTAACAGAGAGGTGGCTGGTCTTGCGCAAGACTTGCGTTCGACGCAGCCACTCATAGAACACAACAGACCGTCGGAAGTGTTGGGGGCAGCAACGATAATATAACCGCGAGTATACAAAAGATTAAAATGATAAAAAATAGTGGTTATTAAAAATATAAATAAATAAACCATATAATTGAAAATTAAAAAAAAATGAAACTATTGAACTATTGTACTAGCCAGTGGTGGGTGTATAGGGTGAGGATGGGAGATGTTAACGGAAATTAAGGCCTGGGGGATGTCTAGTTTGAAGGATGTGTTGATATGCCAATTCCCACCTGCGGAGTTCAGATTGGGAGGCAGTGTCTGGAAGTACACTAATGGCTCTTACTGTGAAGCAGTTATTAAGGTCACGGGTGTTGTGAGTACTGGCATGGTGAGCAACGGGGAGGTCCAGGTTTTGGGAGTAAACAGTATCTCTGTGACCATTCATTCTGATGGATAATGAGTTTGAGGTCAAGCCAATGTAGGAACTTGGACAGTGGAGGCAGGTGAGCTGGTAAATGAGATGGGTGGTTGTACAGGTGGCATGACCTATTATGGGGTAGGTTTTACCAGTAGTAGGATTGCTATAGTTAGTGGTAGGTGGATGCATACCGCAAGTTTTGCAAAGGGGTCTCTTACAAGGGAAGGATCCAAACGGTGGTTTAGGAGCATCAGAGGCTTGATATTTATGTACAAGAATGTTCTTTAGATTAGGCGGTCTGCTGAAGGTGACTCGGGGTGTGGTGGGAAGGATAGTGGGAAGAATGCGGCGCATTTCAGGAAAGGATCTAAGAAAGTCATAGCCCAGACGAAGAATTTTGTTTAGCGATTCCAGGCCAGGGAAAAACTGGGTGAGAAAAACAGGGTTCTGATTGGCTTTTGGTTGTTTGTGTCGGTGTGGAGGACAGTCCCTGATCCTTGATACTTGTTTTTGAATTAGTTTTGGAGGATAATTGTGGTTTATGAGTGCCTGGGTCAGATTGTCACCTGGTTATACTCTCAGAATGACATCACTTTTCTGGATGTAGACATCTCTGTACGAAATGGTCACTTACACACCTCTGTCCACATAAAACCCACTAACCTACAACATTATCTCCATTTTGATAGCTGCCATCCATTTCTAACAAAACGTTCCATTCCATACTGCCTTGCCATTCGGGGCAATCGCATAAACTCTGATCACGAGTCCTTTACCCTCTACACCAACAATCTGACCCAGGCACACATAAACCGCAATTATCCTCCAGAACTAATTCAAAAACAAGTATCAAGGGTCAGGGACTGTCCTCCACACCGACACAAACAACCGAAAGCCAACCAGAATCCTGTTTTTCTCACCCAGTTTTTCCCTGGCCTGGAATCGCTAAACAAAATTCTTCGTCTGGGCTATGACTTTCTTAGATCCTTTCCTGAAATGCGCCGCATTCTTCCCATTATCCTTCCCACCACACCCCGAGTCACCTTCAGCAGACCGCCTAATCTAAAAAACATTCTTGTACATAAATATCAAGCCTCTGATGCTCCTAAACCACCGTTTGGATCCTTCCCTTGTAAGAGACCCCGTTGCAAAACTTGCGGTATGCATCCACCTACCACTACCTATAGCAATCCTACTACTGGTAAAACCTACCCCATAATAGGTCATGCCACCTGTACAACCACCCATCTCATTTACCAGCTCACCTGCCTCCACTGTCCAAGTTCCTACATTGGCTTGACCTCAAACTCATTATCCATCAGAATGAATGGTCACAGACAGACTGTTTACTCCCAAAACCTGGACCTCCCCGTTGCTCACCATGCCAGTACTCACAACACCCGTGACCTTAATAACTGCTTCACAGTAATAGCCATTAGAGTACTTCCAGACACTGCCTCCCAATTTGAACTCCGCAGGTGGGAATTGGTATATCAACACATCCTTCAAACTAGACATCCCCCAGGCCTTAATTTCCGTTTACATCTTCCATCCTCACCCTATACACCCACCACTGGCTAGTACAATAGTTCAATAGTTTTTTTTTAATTTTCAATAATATTGTTTCTTTATTTATATTTTTAATAACCACTATTTTTTTATCCTTTTAATCTTTTGTATACTCGCGGTTATATTATCGTTGCTGCCCCCACCACCTCCGACGGTCTGTTGTGTTCTATGAGTGGCTGCGTCGAACGCAAGTCTTGTGCAAGACCAGCCACCTCTCTGTTAACTTGAAAAAGGGGATTTTCACCCGAAATATTGTTTTTTCTTTGTTTGTGTGTTGTGCTGTGATGCTGCTGCCCTCCTCCTTTCAACTTTGGTGAGTGTTGGGTGTATTTTCCATTTCTTTTCCATGTAAGTATTGCCTCGCGGCATTTCTTACCTTTCATTGTTACCTATATATATATATATACTCTTTTTCTTGTATAGTTATTAGTATATTGTTGGTTTTTTTTTTTTTTTTTTTTATTTTTATATTTTTTTTTTATTGTATTTACGTCTCTCAACAACTAGGTCTTTAGAGACGGGAAAGGATGGGGGGCAAGGATGGGGGCAAGGAATGGGAAGGAATTCGGCCATGGCCTTTTGAAGGAAGCATCCCGGCATTTGCCTGGAGTGATTTGGGAAACCATGGAAAACCCAAATCTGGATGCCCGGACGGGGATCGAACCGCCGTCCTCCCGAATGCGAGGCGAGAACGCTATCCGTTACACCGCCACGCTCGGTAGTATATTGTTGGCCTAGAACCTGTTCACAACAACGAGATGATGAAGTAACTGTTTTTGCTCTTGTTATGTATCTGAAAACGAAACTAAGTTGTTCTAGCTTTTGTGCTGAGTGCAATAGTTTGTTACAAGCAGCAGAAAATTGTTTCATGTTATTGTGGTTGAACGGTATGAATGATATATGTTAAGTCATATATGTAGTTTTTAAGATACTCAATGTTTTAAATAAGTTTAAATACTTGTAAAATATAATCTCTTATTATGTGGTTTATCTAATTCACCATGATTTAATATATTACTGTTACGAGCACAACGTGTTTTAATTGTACTAAATATGAATACAGGATGTAATGTTTTGTTATAGCAAGAACAACGTGAATAGTGGATAAGTAACTCACAACTACTGATAGGTTCTGCAAATTTTAAGTTGAGTTCTATTAATGTAAGATGATAAATCCTAGGCCCCAGTGTAATTAATTGTAAATTTTATAAATTGTATCATTAGAATTGTATCATGATTTTTGTATTATGTAAATATTATTTATCAACTATGGGTGGGGTCTAGTGGGCTGGTGGTGCGTGGAAATGTAGGTTATTTGATACCAAGGTTGTTGAATGGAAATTTGGTTTAAGTCTAATTGCTATTTTTTGTAACGGGATGGATAAGTTGTTGTTTGCATGTAATAACAGATGTAAGTTTGTTGAAAATATTGTCTTGTTCCAACAATAATAGTTATTAGTAATTGCTGTGATCGCTGTAGGCCTGGTCCACCTCTCCGTGTTTGGGATGCGAACCCGGGCCGTCGTGGAGCTAAGTGACCAGGTGATTCTTATTGTTTAACATCTTTAGCGTAACTTTTAAGAGTTAATTCATATTTAGTGTTGTCCTAGGCCTAAATTAGTAACCTAGTTATTAGGCTGTATAGTTGATGGAAATAAAAAAAATATCCCATGAGGTAAGTAGTATTGTCTAGAACAGGGGTGGCCAACCCAAATGATCTCGGGGGCCACTTTGGAAGCACTTCATAACTCCGCGGGCCGCATATAAAATTATATGTCCCCACTTGAGACTTTTTTGAGGTGAAACATGAGTTATTATTGTGTTTACTATTATACTTACATGTAAACATAGATAATATAGTAATAATGATACCAAACGCACATTGTAAAGAAATATATAACATTAAAAATGAAATATAAAAAATATTTTGTAAAAGCGTGATGAATCTCGCGGGCCAGAAAAATGTTCAAGGTGGACCGTGGGTTGGCCACCCTCGTTGACGGCTAATGTCATTTGAGGTGGGATGATACTGGGGACAAGGAACGGGAATGAATTCGGCCATGACCTTTTATGTAGGAAGAATCCTGGCATTCGCCTGGAGTGATTTGGGGAATCCATGGAAAATCCAAATCTGGATGTTGTAGCATATACGCTAAGACTAGTTTGTAAGTATTAAATTTTGAGTGACAATAATCTTTGGTCCGCGGGCGCGGCCAAAGAAAATTATATATAGTAAGAGAGATGTGTGTGATCGCTGAGAAACAAAAAGAGCACGGATTGTATTAAGAATGCGAGTGTGTTTAACTGTCTGCTTTTGGTAAAACGTTTCATGTTGTTGGTGTATATGTATGGTTTTTTTTGTATATTAAACATCATATCCAACTAAATGCCTTACATTAATATGCACAACCTGCCAAAACAAATAAAAGGCATCATCGGTAGGTTATAACCTGGCTTTCCTGGTGATGTTGAAAAAAATATAGCCGGGTTATATTTGGCGAGCCAATACCAGAATTTACGGGCTTTAATTACTACTGATGAGCATCGTACCCTAAAAGACTGGACTTCTGATGACGCAGTGGCAGCGGCGAGTTCCAGATTTTCATTCTACGCAGCGCGGCAAGTAGAGAACATTCCATTTATAAGTTCTGAGGTGGCAGTAATCATCAGTCATATAAAGAAAAAAGAAAAGAAAAGTAATTAAAATTTTGACACTGAGTAAAGAACGTACAGTAAAGAACTTGAAACTGAAGCAGTGATTGTTGTTGAGACTGTCTTTCTTCAGTAGCAAATTAGTTATTTTTTCATAAGTAGTGAGTAGTGTATAGTAATGCTCCAACAAATGACTACAACAGGAAAGATCCACAGACAATAGATGATTTCTGGGAATTATTAGAGGAAACCACAAATAAAATCCCCAAACATCATGTTAAAATTCTATTAGGAGATTTCAATGCACAACTCGGCAAAGAGAAAAAATTCAGGGAAACAACAGGAATTCTCACGGCTCACAAAAGAACAAATAAAAACGGTTAGAGACTGATAAACTTCTGTGAAATCTTCGATCTTAAAATCATGTCCACACAATTCCTCAAACCTACAAACAAACTTACTACATGTAAATCTCCAAACTTGACTTTGTGTGAATTTCAGATAGACCATGTTGCTATATCCAATACAAATACCAAAGAAATACTCAATGTACGGACAAGGAAAGGTTTTTTTGAGTCAGATCACCATCTGCTGCAAGTAAAGATTAGATTTCAACCTGATAGAAAAAAACCACGAACTAACAAGACATTCAGGATTGATCCAGAATACCTGAAACTAAACAAGAGAGAAATTCTTCTGGAAATTGGGCAATCAAACACCACAAATTGGAAAGAACTTGCAGAGGCACTGAAAAACACTATTAGATTAGGCAAACCCCCAAGAAAGATAAAACATAGATGGTGGAACAGTATCTGTGATAAAGCAATAGAAGAGAGAATACAAGCATGGAAAATTTTCAATAGCAACAAAAACCCAGAAAGATGGCAGGAATTTTTAAAGATACAGAAAAGATCATCAAAGACAATACGAAGAGAAAAACGTAGATATTATATGAACCGGCTCAAAGAAATCGAACAGGAGTTTATCAAGAACAACACCAGAAACTTCTACAAAAAAACTAACAGTCTATCAGCCACCTAATCTGTGCTTTCGTCGACCCGACGGATCACTGGAAACCAACACAAGAAGCAACTGTCAAATTTTAGTTAAGTATTTTCACTCACTTCTCAATTGCGAGCCACCGGTAGAACAATTAAATTTCAAGAAAACCCCACCCAACCCTGATTCAAAACCACCATCTCTTGAGGAGCTAAAGAAAATAATCAACTCTTTGAAAAACAACAAGTCTCCCGGAGAAGACGGAATTATAGCCGAAATATGGAAATTAAATGACAAAAATCTCACACAAGCAATTTACAGAATTATATCAAACATTTGGGAAACTGAAAAAGTACCTGAAGAGTGGAAGTGTGCATTAATTCATCCTCTCCATAAAAAAGGAGACAAAAGTGACCCAAATAATTACAGGGGAATTTCACTGCTCCCTGTAGCGTACAAAATTCTTTCAAAAGCCCTGTTAAGTCGACTAGAAGAACAGGCAGACCCATTAATAGGAGAGTATCAGGCAGGGCTTCGCAAAGGTCGATCTTGTATAGAACGGATTTGGAACCTAAAAACAATTTTACAAATGGGAAGGTGTAGAAATACTGTGATAACTTTTGTCGACTTAAAAAGCCTATGACTCAATAGATAGGCAAACAACTATTCCATGTTTTAGAGGAATTCAAAATTGACAGAAAAACAAGGTCGATTCCAACAGACATTAACAGGTACAACTTCCAAAGTTAAATTCATGGGAGAAATATCACAGGCATTTCACATCCATACCGGTGTTCGCCAAGGAGATGGACTGTCACCACTTCTGTTTAACATGGTTCTGGAAAAAATTGTGAGGACATGGGAAAATGAAATAAAGGGAATTCAACTCGGGATTAAAAAAGAGCAGAGAATCAATGTAAAGTGTTTGGCTTTTGCAGACAACCTTGCCATTTTAACTAGCAATAGAGAAGAAGCCAAACTTGCACTGGAGAAGCTTCACGAAATTTCACAGAAAACTGGCCTACGAATTTCCTACGAAAAAACTCAATACATGGAAAGCAAGCCTGCAGATAATGTTCCCATTACAACTCGGTATGGGAAAGTGACACAGGTAAAGCACTTTAAATATCTGGGAGAGATCATCCAACCATCAGGGCTGAATACAATAGCCAACCAAGAAAGAATATCAAAATTACAAAAAGCGTATAAGCTTACTTGGAATCACTACAATAAAAAATCTATTTCTGTCAACGCAAAACTAAGGTATTACAGCGCAGTAGTTCTGCCGGAAGCACTGTATGCTGCAGAAACTACAGTAATTCATGGTCATACAAAAATAAGAGACATTGAAAAGCAGGAAAGGAAAATTCTGATGAAAATATTCGGACCAGTTTTTCGTGAAGGAATTTGGATAAAGAGGCCATCAAAAGAGCTCTACAAACAGATAGAAACAATAACAGACAACTTTAGAAAAAGAATGATGAAATTTTATGGACATATTAGCAGGATGAACAAGAACAGGCTCACAAGGCAAATCTTCGAGATAGTAGACACCAGTTAAAACAAGATTAAATGGATATCTGAAACAGAAGAGGACCTTAAAGAACTGGGGATCACACAAGACAACATAAACAACCGAGAACAGTTTAGAAACATCATAAAGAAACATACACTTAAACAAACCAAAAAAAGAACAGGAAACAAATGGTCAGAAGAGCGCAAGAGAGAACACAGCGAGCATATGAAGAGAATTTTGGAAGAAAGGAAGAAGAAAAAAAACATCATGACTACTCAATTTCAGTCGCTCTCTTTAAAGGGAATAATGGAAGAAGAAGAAGAAGAAGAACTTCAATATAGAGCAGTAATTTTTGCAGTGGGGATTGGCTCTCTTGAGTAGTAACACTTTTGTTGTTGCTTGTAATATATTTATTATATATAATAATTGTATGACACTAGCTGGAATGAGTGCTGAAGGTAATTTGGGAGAATTTGAAGGTATTGTTTCCGAAAGAGAGATGGGAAGTTCAGAAATAGTAAATTTTAATGACAGCTATGCAAATTTAATGGGAGTCTTTGGCGACAACAATCTTATTCAAAACGAATCCTTTGTTAGTTCTATTATTAGCGGGAGTAAAGTTAAGCTTTCCGGTTATGTTGCCGATAGTAAACTTCATAATAATACTGAAAATGATGAATTAATTAATGAAGAGAATAATGTTAGTGGGGGGCAAAATTTGATAGAGAGTGCAGTTTCTCCAAAGCCAGATCGACAGAACGATATTCGAGAAATGAGTACGGATCTTGAATTGATATTAAATGCCATCGCAAACCAGACAAGGCATCCGATGATTTGAACAGAGCCAAGAAAAAACCAGACAAGACATCGGGATAATTAATGAAAAAGGAGTCAGGAATCTGAGAAAAGGATTATGGAAAGTATTAATCAGAATATTAAAAGGACAGAAGAAATGATAGTAAGTGTGTCTGGAAGAATTTTGAAGGTGGAGAAGGAGACAGAAAATGAACTGAAAAAAAATAAAAAAAAATGAGTGGAGCGGAAGATCAAAACGAGTCGTTAAAAGATACATTCGAGGAAGAAGAATTAGCAGATAATGATAGCGAGCTACCTTTAAGTATTAACGAAATTGGAAATGTTTGTGGCAACGATGGGGAAGAGTACGAATGCAGAAGTAGTGAGAATAAATATGAAGAAAATGACGAAAGTGGATTAAGAATATTTTTCATAAGGAGTTATGACAAAGAAGAGGATGAAAATGTATTGCAGATAGGAACCGAAGAAAAGAATATTGTACCAGATAGCTGTAAAAGAACGAATGAACCTTTCCGCTACTTATGTTTATTTTAACGGGAAAGATGAAAGGGGAACGATGGAAGTATTGTTGCAGGATACAATCGACGACGGCCGACACCAAATTGATTCAAATTATTTGAGAAAAGGGTGCCCACCTCATATAAATACAAGAAAAGTAGTTGAATGGTTAAAAAAAAAAGGAAAACTGGAAAACAAGAAAGAAATTACATGAAGGACTGGAAGAATATGTAAAAGCGGCGGAAAGGAATTGGAAGAGGCAGAGTACGGAAGAACTACGTGTATGCAAGAAGCTTAAATGTTACTCACGGGGGCAAGTATTTCCATTATCGATTCGGTTTGGGAGATATGTTTTTGGTGAAAACTAGACAAAAGTATTGCAAAATAAATTCAGAGATTAAAAAAAAAATCTATAAAATCTATCACGGACCTTTTAGGTTGTTGATAAGCCAAACGCGAGGGCCTATTTTCTTGCTTATCCCAAATCTAATAAAATACTAGGATTAAGAAATGTGGTCGTTTTAAAATTGTATAGAACAATGGAGTAAAAAGATAAAATGTTAAGTATTTGACAAAGTAATATTGTATTGATCTTAAAACAGAATAGTATCATAAAAGAAACGAGAAAAGTAATCCAATGGTTCATAGTAATATGTAATTTTATTGTTAACGCCTTGTTGTGACGAAAAAGTAACATGATAAATGTAATGGTCAAGACTGAAATTTGAGCATGTTTAATCTGAACTGAGTGTACGTGTAAGGGCGAACGAACAATAATAGAACTGGACGCTATACAGTGCCTAAGATGCCAGATTCAGTGACAAGAAAAAATGTAAATAGTGAACTAATATAGACTGTGAAAATATCTTGGATCTTTAATCAAAATTATTAGTATTGTGTGGAAAAAGTAAGGACATTGCAAAGTAAATTTGAGAAGAACTGTTGGACATTGTATTCCAGGAGAAATGGTGTCATCCATTATGTATTTCAGTAACTTCTGGGCAAATTAAAAATTGTGCTGAATTCATTTATCTGCCTCGAAGTGGGAGCAGGTGTAGCATATACGCTAAGACTAGTTTGTAAGTATTAACTTTTGAGTGACAATAAATTATATTTAGTAAGAGAGATGTGTATGATCGCTGAGAAACAAAAGGTTAATTATGAATATAAGGTGGGGAAAGAATTGCTTGTTGAAGACTTGAAATGCAAATATCTTGGAATTACTTTTGATAACAAACTTAACTAGGCAGGACACATAGGACAGGTGGTAGGAAAAGGTTTCAAAGTTCTGCACTTGTTGGAGAGAGTGATGAGGGGATGTACGAGAGAAGTCAAGGAATTGGGTTACAAAACTTTGGTCAGACCATTGCTCGAATATGGTAGTGTAGTATGGGACCCTCATTTTACGTATCAAATACAGGAGTTGGAGAGGGTGCAAAAAAGGGCTGCTAGATTTGTTTCTGGAAATTATCGCAGAATGCAATCAGTGACGGATATGATAAAGGAGCTGGAATGGGATTCATTGCAAGACAGGAGGAGGATGAGGAGGGTCATGGGAGTGTACAGGGAATATACCGGTGATGAGGCATGGAAAGATATTGCAATAGGTATGAAAAGTAGTGCATGGAAGGGAAAAGATGACCATGACCACAAGCTGGCACTCGATTTCAGGCACAAGGGTGTGGGAAGATTCTCTTTTTTAGGTAAGGGTGTCAGGGATTGGAATGAGTTACCAAGAGAAATGATGAATAATTTACCGAAAACTTTGAAGGACTTAATTTGTAGAGGGCAAATGTAGGTGGGTGTACGATAGGGGGAAGATGGGTGTGTTGGGAAATTGCCACCGGAGCCTGTGCTCCATTGCAATTAAATTAAATTAAAAAAAAAGAGCACGAATTGTATTAAGAATCCGAGTGTGTTAACTGTCTGGTTTTGGTAAAACGTTTCATGTTGTTTGTGTATATGTATGGTTTTTTTGTTTATTAAACATCATATCCAACTAAATGCCTTACATTAATATGCACAACCTGCCAAAACAAATAAAAAGTATCCTGGTGAGGTTGAAAAAAATATAGCCGGGTTATAATGTCCGGACGGGGATTCGAACTCGCGTCCTCCCGATGAGGACCACAGACATTGCTATCATGATACTGTGCCTTTACGTTGTAATAAATTAGGACGTCACGAATGAAGAATTGCCATTATAAAATAACTAGTTCTGGAAAATTATTCTCTGAGCTCAGCGTGGTTTTATCCACTAAGTTTGAACATGGATCTTTCCTCTCAAAGTCGCTTAGGTGTTAAGTTTCACATAGGCCTAATGCACAATCATATGGCTCGGTCGTAATACATTACCATTGTAGTTTTGCGTCTGATGTCTGCGTTGATCGAAGATGTTCCAAGGTACGGGAGCTCTGTCTTAAAAGGCGACCACAGACACGCTCATTCAGGTAATGCGCATCTTCGCATTACTGACTGTGTCTTCGTGCGAAAGATACCGAGCAGGGCGGTGTAACGGTTAGCGTTCTCGCCTCACATTCGGGAGGACGGTGGTTCGAATCCCCGTCCGGGCATCCAGATTTGGGTTTTCCATGGTTTCCCCAAATCACTCCAGGCAAATGCCGGGATACTTCCTTCAAAAATCCATGGCCGAATTCCTTCCCATTCCTTGCCCCCATGCTTGCCCCCCATCCTTTCCCGTCTCTAAAGACCTCGATGTTAAAAAGAGACGTAAAGCAGATTTCCGACACCAGGAGTCGGACTGCAGCAGTTAGGGAGAAAAGCCAACTTTTGGAGTCCGCAACAGAATGAAGCACGTCACCCTTCCATCTCCGAGAAAAACTTTGGCTCCGCTTATATAGTCCCGAAGATCAAATTTTACAGAAAATTTCCAGGATTTTAAGTTATGGGCTCACTTGGATTGGATTTTGATGTTAGCCACTTAATGTCACGTGATATCTCCGATATCTTATTCGCTCCGCTAGGGACAAATGATAATGGGATATCAAATTCATCCAAAACATTGAAATCATCTGCCGGAGAGGCAAAGTGTAATGTACAAATGGGTAATTGGAAAGTGTGTGCGTTCTATTTAATCAGGTTCCGACTATACTGCAACATTCGATGCACCTTTGTCTGCAGCTGGAATCTGGTGACCCGTATCAGCGTTAAACAGAAGAACGATTTATTGCAGGACATAAAGCTAAAAGCTTCATGCATTGACAATCATTCAAAGAATCATTTGCATCTATTCCGACAGGAGGTTTCGGGAAACATTAGAAAGTTGTAATCCAAAGAAACGATGCATTGTGCGTTTCTTAGAAAAATACAGGTTGCGAAACGCCTCTTTTGCAAGCCCAGCGAATCGAAGAGTTTATTAAAAACGTTTATAAATTTTAAATTGTATGTTTCATGAGGAGCACCAACGTAGATAGTAGTCGCCCCGCCAAATTCTCCCACTGGCTCAAACATCTCGGTCCCGCTAAAAGATAGGAGAATCGAAGTTTTCGACGGTGGGCAACAAACGAAGAGAAGACACTGTTTCTGGTCGGCGAACAACACGCAGTGGATCATCTCCGGAGACTGCCCGAGGTCACCTCCAGCAGAGATTCGACTCATCCATTAGACTTTATGTTCTTCATCTGTAAAAACTTCGGCAATTTATAAGCACCCTTGCTTCGTTCAACCGTATGCAACGACCTGAGATCTTAATCATACTCTGAATTTTTCACTAAAAGCTTCATTTTGTAATCTCCTAAAATATTCAATTCTGTTCAATAAGTTAATAAATTTTATATTCAAAGAAAATAAGTAAACCCTGCTTCCAATGATTTCCTTTACTATATATTAGTATGTCATTTGACTAGATGTGAATTTTAATAGCAAACTCAAAAGTACAATTGCTTTTGTCAAATATATTATACGAACATCGCTTCTCTCGGACAGTGAACACTTCCATTCTGGGCGCCTAACCGGGATTAAGTCTATCGATTATAATATTAATTAATGTATCTTATTAATCTATACTATTATAAATCTGTAAGCAAGCTGCGTTTGTAGTGAGGCTTGATCTCTAATAACGCAAAAACTACCGCATCAATTTGCATGGTGTTTCCAAATTTTTAAAGCTAATGTTGCTGATCAACATCTGCAGAAGTAACTAACGACTAATATGTACCATGGGAAGAAGGAAGTAAGTAAAAAACTTCAGAAATGTGAAACTGTAGACCACAGATAATTATACACATTCAGACGGTCACTCCTTTCATAAAGAGACCTGACAAAATTTAGGATTACCCTTATTTTTTTTTTTTTTACTTCTGCGATTCATTTTTCTGGACCGCAATACTTCAAAATAAAAAGAATATGTGAATCAAGTATAATCAGCATTTACTTGAATCGTAACAGGTCTGTTGAATTACGAAAAAGTTGAAAGTTGGATAAGTTGAAGACATGTATTGTCTCTGGTAGACTGTTATACAGTTTGTCTCTGGAACAAAATTGCTACGTGAGGTACAATACAGCCACAATAAGCCAATACTTAATACGAAATTCAGTTTTTTCTCGAAGAGCGATGTCTGAAAAACAGCTATTACAAATATCAGCAAATAATAAAACATACTTCTTTCATAATGACTTGTGCGGAATTCCACATATTTGGAAGTACTTTATTCGATTAATATGTCTCGTGGCTATAACGTGCAAATATAACTAGGCATCCGAAAATTCAGGTACATGCGACTCAAATAATTACATAGAAAATACGGATATATTGAAAGAAACTCAAATAAAAAAATTTTCATATCCTAATGCTACACCGCGTAAATTATAAAGCTAAAAGCATCATCCCTTTGGCCTATAACAAAGCATATCAGCTGTCATCACTGTCCAGGTCGCATTTCAATCGATTTACAACTTGCGATAATTTTGCCACTCAGAAATAATTGCTTGAGTTACATGCACATTAGTACATATACTGTACCGTGATCCATTTTGACATTTTTTAATTAATTATATCTGACTGAAATAATGACAATAATGATACGACGATTTGAAACCAAGATTAACTCCAATTCACGTAAATTTCTATTTTAAAGCAGGAATAATTGATGGTGTATCAACATAAAATAAAAACCAATATCCAAACAGCAAAAAATAAATAAATCAGAAAAAATTGAGATGCTGTGATTATTGGTAACGAATTTTTATTTCAAATATAACTAGGCATCCTAAAATTCTATTCTACACCGCGTAAATTTTAAAACTAAACCCGTTATGCCTGATGCTAAACAAAACGAGTCAATTGTTATCTGGTCCAGGCTGTTGTTTCGCCAGGTACTTACATGCGACTGAAATAATTACATAGAAAATACGGCTATAATGAAAGAAACTTAAATTAAAAATGTTTCATATCCTAATGCTACACCGCGTAGATTATAAAGCTGCAGGCATCGTCTCTTAGGCCTATAACAAAGCATCATATCAGCTGTCAGGTTGCATTTCAAGCGATTCACAACTTGCGATAATGTTGCCACTCAGAAATAATTGTTTCAGTTACAAGCACGTTACTACATAAACTGTACCATGATCACATCTCGACATTTTTGGATTAATTATATCTGACTGAAATAATGACAGTAATGATACGACAATTTGAAATCAAGAGTAGCTCCAATTCACGTAAATTTCTATTTTAAAGCAGGAATAATCGATGGTGTATCAACATAAAATAAAACCAATATCCAAACAACCAAAAATAAAAAACAACAAAAAATAAATAAATCAGAAAAATTGAGATGCTGTGATTATTCGTAACGAATTTTTATATTTCAGCACACTTCCAAAAGGACTAAGTCGTAGATTACTGCTATATTTACATAAATGTATGGCACCGCGGTTATGTTGCAATCCTCGGTATCCACATTTAAAAATAAACTTTTTTTAATTAAGTATAATGGAATCAATATTTTTCATTATATCCACAGATACATCCTTAACAAAGCTTATACCTAGCTATATAATCCCAGGCAAAGTTTACACATAAAATCGCCAAAAAAAATTACACATAATGATTATTATATCAGCTTTCTTAACGTTACAACTGTTATATATCCATTTAAATTTTCGGTACCACGGTTAACGTGGAATCATCCATATCAGCATTTAAAAATATTATGTTTTAGCTGAGTTAAATATTGCTTTCAGAAATAATATTATTTATTACTAGCACAGATATTCTATATTGTAACCAAGTTTATGCTCATCTATATACTCGCAGCCAAAGTTCACGCATAGTGATAATTGCAGCTGTGAAAACGTTTTAATTGTTAGTGCTGTGAGTTGGGTAAGTATAAAAGCTTATGATATGCCCTTACGAAAGAGATCTAATCTGTCGGGGTCAACTTCTGCAGCTAAAAGATGTCGCCGAAATCGGCTAAATGAGAGTGAAATAGACCGACAACATCGTCTGCAACGTCAAAGAGAACGAGATGAAATAGCTAGAGCAAATGAAAGTAACCTGCACCGAGAAAAGCGATTGACCTATAACCGGGTTCTATACGCTAAATCCATAGCTTCTGAAAGCGCACAGAAGAAAAAATGTCGTTTGAACCGTGAAAGCCTTTCTAAACAATAAATGTTTATACTTCGCACAATAATTACAACCACGAATTACTACTGTTAATTTTTCAGGAACCTTTTCTACTATTGAATAAATTGCATCACGTTAAAATATGAATAAAACAACTCTCTGACATCAGTATGAAAACCGAACCTAACGTATTAACCGAAACAAACGAAACTATTCAGAATACATTAACAGTTCATGCCTTTCCACGTTAATGTCTGATAAGAGAATAAAATCGGTAAATAATTTCTACACCTGCCAAGGCAAGCGCGCGTGAAGCAGCGGGCAAATGCTAGTTTATTAACTATAATAACTTACTAAAAGCATACACTGCAGGTTCTTGAGAAAATATTTGTGTTTCCTTCAAACAATTTTGATGAGAAGATCTCAATAAAGAGACAAAAGAACTGTAGTAAAAATTAGGCCTATTACTGTAAACCCAAGAACGTCGTGCACGAACAGTACCGTGGCATAGAGTTTTTAATTGTTAATCCTAAGGACCATTTCACAGGTAAATTTTCAAAATTTGTAATAGTTATACAATAGTTAATTTCATGAAATTTTGAGTCAATCACTAAATCACTCGTGCGTCACCAGTTGCTATGGTTCTCGTACCATGCTGAATCAGCAGCTGTCATCTGTCTCGTTCAGAACGGCTGGGGTTTATACTCCTTGTCATCCTCTAGTATAATCGATGGCTCAGGTTGCACAATAAACTGAAGATAAATCCAAACAGCTGCAGATTGCGCGGCATATCGAAAACAGGTACCAGGCATTTCAACTAAACCGTTTTTGGAGCGGAATAAGAAGAAAGAAAATTTTATCTGATATATAATATAATAGGGTAAACACTCACATACACTGATGTGGTGTGTGTCTCTTTAAAATTAAATAGTTATTAACACAGAGTATATCTATAAATTAAATCACACATGAACATGATATGCGGAGGAACCGGGGGAGGGTGGGGGGTGGACGGTTTCACAACGTGCTACATGACGCGAAAAGATAGGAGGGTGGTCGATCGATAAGTTACCTGACGGCATGTTCGAAGAGCAGTTTTAAACAAGTTTTAAATTCAAAATATCAAAATGTGTAATGTCAGAACGGAAGAGGAAGGAACTCCACAACGCGTGACATAGACAATGACAATGAGGTGGGGGAGGGGGTTCAGGGCAAAAAAAAATAATAAAAAAATGAAAATTGTTTGACATAATTTATGAATAAACCCTAAGTAACGGTATGATATTTGGCGGTATATGTGATTAAGTCAGAATCTATCAGTTCGTTATATACAAAAAAAAGCATATGATGTAAACTGTTTCCAAACTTTTATGATATAATACCTAGTAGAATATCATTCTTTGCATTTGTTTTTGCGTGTTGATGAACTAGAAATTGATTCACTCACCAGGGCGTATTGCAGCCAGCAGCGAGTGTCAGGTAGCGGACCCCTGCGTCGTAGTATATCCTGAGGACTGCTAGGCGGGAGTCAATTGAGTGTCCTCCCATCACTCCAATCAGCGAACCAATCTTGCCAGCACGGAACGCCTCCTCAACACCTGAAAACATCATCACGCTCACACTGCTATCTTCTTGTCGGCACAATCATATACAAACAAAACAAGTTTACTATGTGGGGATAGGAGGAGATTTTAAAGCACCTTTAGGGCAACAAGTGATTTGTAGTACTGAAGTATATAAGTTAGACTCAACTGTAAATAAAGACGGAAAATCTACTTGTAAAGTAACTTAAGTTTGTGTGGTCCTAATGACTTGATGACAGGGATTCTTATCGGGTGCGCAATCAGAGCCTATCTTAGCCGCCTAGCCTAACCCGTTAGTTCTACAGAGTGTTAGGAAGCTTAGTTTGACGGGGAATGCGCACCACTGAAGTTCTATTGTATACTCCACCTTACGCTGTGAAAGCGGTAAAGATCGCGATAAGGGTTTTTGAAAATTCACACTGAGACATTCGATCTCCAGTCAGTCGTCTTAAATACTGAGCCACCAGTCAGATCATCTGTAGGTAATATTACCGCTATAATTAACTGAAATTAACACATTTTTCCAACAAGCAAAATCCACAGGTGTAGCCCATATAGGTTTTCTAGATGCAAGAAATCATTAACGAGTTATGCACTAGCTAATTAAAAAGGTTCTTTTTCGTATTAGGTATGACAGAAGTGAAAAAATCGTCCCTTATTATTTTTTGTACAGATATTGCGATTGTTTCCTTACATAGCTTTTAACCGTCTCTAGTAATACCATGCAAAGTAGCAGCATAAAATTGGCAATAAATTTGAATCATACAGACATATAACAATTTAAAAAAAAATTAAAAACAACAACAAAACTTGTATACTAAATTTCACACAATCACTAAAATACATTTTAAGTAAAAATATTATTTGTGTCGTTTATTTAATCGCCAAGGAGTTATTCCATTGTGTTCCAGCAACAACATATGCATTCGGTATGTACCAAACTTACTGGTAGTAAATTGTAGACAATTGCAATCCTTGTAAACATAATTTAAAGTATAAAAGTTTATACCATTTGATTAATGAAATCGACAACAACAGAATTTTCACTGTGTCTCAGACTGCAAAATGATGCTAGTAATTGTATACGGTTAGTTTTATTCAATATTGGGCAAGTAGATTTGGCTTTCGGAAACCTAAAGTAGTGGTAGATCTGGTGGATTCCGCCTCTAATTACCTCGACGTCGAAGAGGCTTAAAAAGATATGTGAATGGAATATTATGAAAAAAAAAGTGAGTAACATATGGAAAATAACGGGGGATTGCTGAAAACAGCCATCGATAGAGTGAGATAGTAGAATCTGGTGAATGTTATAAATAAAAATGATCATTGGAAAAATGAGATTAAACAACTGACTTTACAGGAATCAGAAAATATGTGTGTTCAATGAAAGTTAAATGTCTAATGAACAAATATTAGCACATGAGCAGATGACTTAAAACTTGTTTTTCTCTATCTGTTTAACATACCTGTATGTCGTGAAAAAATTATTAAGAGATTCCTGCATGGTTAAGGAGTAAGTATTGCGGCAGGTGGATAACAATGCATAAAATTACAGAATGAGAAAGAATAAGCAGAAGACACATTGAATGGTAAACAAATTTATGTCTTGACAGGTGACATAACACAAACCCCATAATTATCTTGGTTCTCTGGTTGCTGAAGATATACACTGTGGTCAGGAAATAAAACAGAACTGCATTGGCTAAAGAAGCATTCAATAGGATGAATTGAACGGTTTTAGAGAGGGCCATAATAACGTGGCCATTATGAATAGCATAATTTAACTGAAATTAAAGTCATGACATGGTTGGCTTATTTGATTACTTTTGAGAAGAAATTCAGGACTTTTTGTAAGTCACCACAGTTATTTTAAAAAAAAAATCAAATACCAATGTTCCAGTAAACCAAGAGAAACTCTAGTAGTCTCCACTGCGGGTACGCATACCGATGTCGAAATAAAGGTAGCATCCGGGAGGTAGACTGGTTGCACAAATTCCGAGGCAGTGCCCGGAAAGTAGAATAGTGATGAGTAGGAGTTGGAGCAATGATGGTCTCAAAGAAGTCACCTAGACGACCTAGTAAAGGATTATGATTGGCCGAAAGTTGTCCCCACTCGAGAAAGAGATCGATGGTGGGGGTGATGGTATGACCCTAGGCTGTGGGACAGAGTTAGAGAGAGATTCACTCGGGACTCACTCACTCACTAGTCGTCGCCCGCTATGGCAGACAAAGCTGCTTCTATCGTCACCGCCACGACGCCTGTGCAGACTGGCACAACCAAGTCTCTATGTACGTGCACATCTGTCAGCACCAAGGTTGACACCGCAGCAGTTACTTGCGCCCCCGAGACGTCAATGCAGATTACCTCGAACAAGAAGGCGAAATTGAAGAAGAAGTGCATTGCTGCTGGCGCCTTCCCACGGGAAGTTGGCATCTGGCCGGAGGTATCACACCTTCCTTCTAGAGCTACCGAAAGAGTCGTGGAAGGAGTCAGACCAGAAGATTGGTCCATGCAGGTGTGGAGAAAACGACTCGATCGTGGAAATCCCAAGCAGTGGAAAATCACCATCACAGTCCACCTAGATAAACTTCAGTTCAGCTAGGATATACCAATAAGTGACGCCGCTGCTTTCAAGCAGGCCCTGACTAGCAGTGAGCACCACCATCTCGCCAAGAAGCTCTCCCCTGTGGGAGTCGCGGCGTGGCCGGAGGCACTTCTGTTTCCGACCCCGCTGGCCTGTGACTTTAACTGGAAGGATTTCGTCGATCACATCAAAAGAAAATTCAAGACCCACGCCTTTGATCAAGCGACCAGCCGAAACTTCAAGGTGATGCCGATAAGGGAAACCCCATCCCCCTCACCGCCTTCGCCTGAGTCATCACCAGCAGACTCCCCTGCCTCACCTGAGTCATCACCAGTAGACTCCCCTGCCTTAAGGGAAGGCCCAGTAACACCTATCGCAGTCAGCTACGCAGGGAATATCTGCGAGTTACTGGCTCTGCTGCAACGTTACATGAAGCTGACCATGTTCTGCTGGCCAGACCATCAAGGGATGAAGATTCTTCCGTCCTGCCCTGACGACTTCGCGGAAATAATACAGATCCTTCAACAAAACCACATGTCATTTGACATCATGACTCCTGGTCGTGTGAAGAAGAAGTCAGATGCCACCATGCAGACAGCAGACAAACCAACGACTGCAGCGAAGTCGATCTCACGAAAACTGGCCCAGTGTTTCAAGTGCCAAAACTTCTGGCACCATGCCAGTGAATGCACTGAACCAGTCAGATGTGTTCGCTGCGGAGGCGGCCACGAACTCGCCACCTGCAAGAAACCATGCGACGAACCCACTTGCTGCAACTGCGGGTCTGGGCACGCTGCTTCTTACAGAGGTTGTAGATCATGGAAGCTATAACGTAAGAGGCATCCCCAGCAGCGACGCAAGATCACTACAAGCACACAAGACTCCAGGGCCTTGCCGACGGAGACCACTCGCCACCATGTAACTGTCACCAGCAGTCATCAGCAGAGAAATAGTCTCCGTCATCTTGAATCCGGCCGTACCGAGAGCAGACCCACCCAGTAGTTCAACAGCCACAGAAGCAAGAAGTTGCGGACACAGAAGACGACTCATGCAGAGGAGCTCATCAACGGCTACAGTAATTGCCGACGACATGCAGCGACCGGCCCAGATCTACTCGAGACGGCGAAGCATTCCGCTACACACCACTATCGACCACAGGCGAACTACAAGAACTCCAAAAACATAAGCTTAGGCTTGATAATGCAAATCCTACAACAACAAACAATGTTACTGACGGAAGTCATAACAAGTTACGCAAATAACGTGACACCACCGTGATGACGAACCTACAGAAATGTCGTGAACCATCTAATTACTGCTGGAGGCAATGTCTTCGGACAATATCCTCCACCTCCACCTGCCTACAAAGATAAGGCAGTGACGGTGCTGTGCTGAGTTAGAGAGAGGACTGCTCGACGCCGACTCGAACCGACAAGTCGTCTGCTGAACGGTGTTGCTGGTGGAGGCGTCATCATCGATTGGCTAGTGGCAGACAGCACCGGAACCGATGCCACTGCGGGACGCATTCATCTAGTAGCACTCGGCCAGCCATTATCACCGGACACGCCGCCAAATCGACGACGGGAATAGAGTAATGTCAGGTGGGGCCGGCTGTATGATTTTCTGGGTTAGTCATTGCTGTATTGGGAGATATGGTAGCCTCAGCTCGCTGTTGCTGGGCGAGAGACGTCTGTGTAGGGAAGCAGTAATACATCTTCATGCAAATTGTCAGCACCTTTGGAGATAATAACAAAGGCTAATAAAGGTTCTGATACGTGCTATATTGTGATTACTTATTTTTGGAGCTCTCCTCTGATGTTGAAAAAAATTTTAACCCGTGTGGCAGATTAAACGAGGGTCTACTGGAGTTATTCCTGCAACGCTTGCCCACATTCTCTCTCTCCTTCAGTGTTGAATCGTAGGGGGGCGGGGTGGGGGGTTCACTACAAGAAGGGGTAAAATCTTGGTGTCATCTGGGGTGCCACTCAGCTAACTGGAAGTATTAGCGAAAAGATATCCTATATATTATGTTTGGAGTGGGTACATAAGCAATTAATAGGGGAGAAGTTCTGTCAGTTATCTAGCACAGAAATAATTAAGACTACCCGAGTAATCCAATAAATACAGTGTCTACAGGAGACGAGTATCGGAGGAAAGCAGTATCCAGTGAGGCAGCGAATAGAACGTGGTCGGCAGTCAACGTGAAGCGCGAAGCAGTGAGTAGCAGACGAAATAACGTCGGGGGTCGACGGCCGCCGTGACACAATAGGCGACGAAACCGCGGCCAAACACCCAGTCAGCCATTGTAAATAAGCGCAAAAGCAGAGAGCTTGCCTACCGCAAAGGAACAAGCGGACTTGCCGAAGTAGATGAGCGGGGGGGGGGGGGGGGAATGATCCATTTCAAGGAAATGAGCGGGGGAAAATTGAGCCATCTGAAGGAGATGAGGGGGATAGATAATACGTAAGCATAGCTGAGGCGCTTAAGTTGATACCTCAGTCGTTCAATGGAGATAAAAATACTTTAGCGGTGTTCTTAGGCAACTGTGATACGGCGTTTCAATTGGTGAAAAAGGGTCATTATAGTATCTTACTTAAATTTGCAAAAACGCGAATCAAAGCAGTAGCACGCCAGATATTAATTGTACCTGAGAACACAAATACGTGGAAAGATGTAAGAGCCATACTGGTTGAAAATTATAGAGTCAAAAAGACTTTTGATTATTATTCTAGAAATTTTTTTGTAAACAGTCAGCAAAAAGGCGAGTCAATTGCTAACTGGGCAAGTCGGGTAGATTCTATGTTTCATGAATTTAAAGAAGCTACAAGCGGATCAATGGTAGGAGGCGAGTTGAACCGTGCTATTAAATTAATCTACTCTTTGGGAAGGGGGTGTTCCTTCAACTCTTAAAAGACGAACGAATTATCACAGTGTTAAGATCAAAGGCGGAAGGATTGCAGCTAACTGCGTCTGTGGAGATGGTAAGGAGCGAAGAGTAGTAATCTTTATATATATAAAAATCTCATGTCACGATGTTCGTCCGGGATGAACTCCGAAACTACATAACCGATTTAGATGAAATTTGGCTTAATGTGTGTGATTTAGTCCAACTTAAAAGATAGGATAGTTTTTATCTGGATTATAGACCTCAATATTTATTATTTGCGAAATAAATTTTCATTAAATGTTTGTCATAGGACAATGGTTTGTAATTATTTGTAAGCCACCAAGGCTAAGCGGTCTGCTGGCTAAGTGGTTAAAGCGTCTGACTGAAGATGGAAAGGTCTCCGGTTCGATTCCCTGTCTCGGCGAGGATTTTTATGGACACTTAACCCGGCATTAACCTCCGGCGCAGCATGCTGTGTGAGGTGAAATACGCCAGGACGGTACTGTGGTTCGGATTAGACGTTAAAATGTAGGTCCCCTGTACCAGGCAGGATGGGCGGGATCGGTAAAGGCGGCTACGACAGGAGCAGAATGCCCAGCCAGTAGAAACCATGTTACCAGGTCATTACGACCACACGAAATTATTATTATAGTTCCATAAGTTTCTAAAAGATGGCGATGTGTTAACTTATCTATACAACACTTGGTTAGCTAGATTGGGTAATCATCCAAGAGATCACGTTCTGTTTCAATTTATTTATGCTACAGTTTATTCCTAACAGATGGCGGTGTGTTAATTTATCGAACCATCCAGTAGATGGCGTTGTATTTCGATTTATTTATGCTACAGTCTATTCTACGCCATATGTGTGAGTTTCCAATGGACCTAAAAATTTCGGTTTCACCACTGTATTATAGTGTCTTATTTTAAAGCTTTCAGAAAGGCACTTTTTGTTGTAATTCAAATATTTTTCAGTGAAATGTCGCCAAAGAATCTAACCTCGACAATGCATTTAGCAGAGAGGCAAGACGCACTACGAGAGAGCTCATCAATCAGCACACATTCTAAAATTGCAATCGGTGCAATGAACAAAATATGCCAGTATTATCAGGCGTTGGAATTCCGCAATGAAGCAGCCGGCATGTGTTGTGCATCAGGAAAAGAAGTATTATTACCACTACCCAATCCGCCAGAACATTTACAATCCTTCTTACTGGCGAATCAAACGATTCGAAATTGTTTCTGCTCAAGACGCGCAAATTCAATTCTTGCTTCCAGATGACGTCTTTTGGGGCAACAAAAATTTGCGATCTTACATCTGATGGACGTCATTATGAAACTAAATTCAAAATACAAGGCCAGGTGTACCATAAGATTGGGTCGTTGATACCGATGCCAAACGATGACCCGAAGTTTCTCCAAATCTATTGGAAATTGTGAGGAACGCTTGAAAACTAGGTGCCAGTATAATTTCATCGAACAAGCAGAAGAGAGGGCAATTGTGGTATTGTTGGAAAATTGTTTGAAAAATAATAATCAACTTATTCAATTGTGTCGCCGCAATTAAAAATGACAACTATCAAATTGTCATCAAAGCTGACAAATTACCATCAGGAGAACACGCTGGCAGATTCAACGCGCCAACCGTAGATGAAGTTGCAGTTATATGGTTGGTGACTCAGTTGATTAAAGTCACACGTCAAGATAGAACTGTTAGTATAATTTCGGATCTACACCGTTCGTATGACGCACTCCAGTATCCACTGATATTCTGGCAAGGGCAGAATGAATATCACATCAACATCAAACAGCATGATCCAGTTGCTGGTAAATTTAATATTCAACTATTTAATTTGTTATTTTATTAGTACAGTAGACCCGCGGTATTCCGAACAGGGGCCGGATTATAGCGGGCCCACTATATTGATTTCTTATTATTATTTTTAATATTTAATTTATAATTTTTTCAGGTAATAAAACAAATAAAAAAGTTACTTCAGTGAAGTACTACGCCCCCCGATTGATGATTACACGTAATTAGGATAACTATATCCTTCGATATCGTCAACTGTGCCTTCAATACGTCGTGGATATGTACGCCAAGGTTGAAAACAAGCATTTGCGATTTATTAGATACAACCAGGCTAAATTACGATCGGAGGAATACATCCTCTTACAACATACTGTTATCGGCAATATTTATGAAAATTTAAACGCTAATGATATCGGTAATGCATTTATTTTACCTTCAAGCTACATCGGCAGTTCACGGAACATGCAGGAATATATACAAGGTGCGATGACTTACGTACGTCATTATGGTAGTCCAGATTTGTTTTTTACATTTACATGTAATCCGAATTGGGAGGAAATACAAACTTTGCTATCACCAGGCCATCAATCAATGCATCGTCATGATGTCACGGCACGTGTGTTCAAACAAAAATTAAAATCATTGATTGATTTAGTCGTAAAACATTCAGTT
>CM061918.1:22534670-22836158 GCA_031002005.1 Vandiemenella viatica
AAATATCATGATTGGTTTTCTCTGAATTTGCATATTAATTGCTGTAAATATGGTTTATAAATAGTTTTTAGTACACCAGAGTACAATCACAACAACAGAAACTCCTCAAATACTTCAAGTGTTACCCCAAAAGTTTGAAATACGAATAAAAGTCACTGCAGCTTGCTCGTAGAAACCCTGTATATATTGTGATTAATTCGCGTATTATTTTCTATGAATATCATTTACACTGTAATTCTGTGGATTAAATGAAGAGCAATAAGAAGTAGTGACGTGTGCACACTAAAAAATTAGAAATAAAAAACTCTGAAGTTGCTTCAACGAGGAGAGAAGTATATAGCACTGAACTCGGCATGCGAGAACGAAAACGTTGGACGAATGGTGCATGGCACATCTTATAATTCATCCGATTTAAACAGCCATGTGTTTCAAGACGAGTCAGATAGAAATGGGTTCTTATATTTGAATTTCGCTTCTGAATATGTTTTATTTGTATTATGGATGCTTTTTGGTTTTTATAATAGTTGCTATTGGTAGCGTCGCATGTTCATTTTTAATTTTTTATTTAAAATCCACCAAAATATTAATTTATTTTCTTTGTAATCATCACAAATCATTTGATAGTAGGCGTACTGCAAACAGTTAAACCATAAGAGAACAAAACTGTATATTTCTGGAAAAGAGTTATTTTTTAACTAAAAATTAATTGAACATTAAAAATATTATCGCCTAATTACAAACATTTATTTCAGAAAGGTAATATTTATAAATTGTATTATCAGGTAAAAATTCTATAAAAAGGGATTAAAAGTGCTCTTGAACTGTTGCAAGATTAGCATGAAAATTCTACAACTGATGTTGCTGTTAAAATAAATTCCATCAGTTGAAACCGTACGACTGTATTTTTTGTTATGATAAACTATCGCTGATACTTTAAAAATAAAAAAAAATAAAACTTTTGCATGACGTTTACCAACCAAAAATTTGTGAATTCTACGAATAGAAACAATTTAAAATTTGATGAATATTTGAAAATGATTCTGTAACACAAAAACATCAGTTAAGACAATTTTATCAAACCAAGGTACGAACCTAAATTCCGATAAAACTCACTATCCTCAGTTGCGTGTTGAGCCAAGTAGAAGCTATTATTGCGAAAGACGACCTTTGGTTTTCATCTCGACACCATCAGCTATCGGTAAAATAAGTATGTAGAATTTCTTCAAATTTCACATTTTATTCAATTCAAAGTTTTACATTTACATATACTGGTAGGAGTAAAAATTCAGAACGTGTCTTTAGCTAGACATTTTTTTTAAAATGTGGTCCTGGGATATGGTTTTCAAGTGATAATTAAAATTAGAAATGTTTTCCAAGGTTTTTGACTTATTTCTGTCTGTTCCCCTTATTTCATTCAGAATTTATCTAATAATGAATGAGTATTATTCGCAGATCCTGAAATATTTAAAAGCCTTTAGCACCATACATGGAAATGTTTCTGCTTACAATTTCACAAATTTCCTAGCAAACCGGATCAAAATTTGCTCTATCCATTTGACGTTTTTCTTTATAATTTTCAAAAATCCGTTTATAAGCTTTGACCTGTTTTCTGGGAAACTTTAGAATTCGGATATTGTTTTTTTTTTTTTTTTTATCATCTGTTTAGAGGCTTATGCACCATATTCGGAGATGTACCTTCTAACAGTAATATCTGTACTGATATAAAATGTTCAGCTATAGCGTTTTTGCCAGTCAGTGATCATCATGGTAAAAGTTCAATGTACAAATATTGAATAATAACATTCTTGATCGCTAAGAAATTTTTTGCCTCAATCTATTCTATGCTTTATATCACATCAAAAAAAAAAAAAAAAATCTGTTGGAACTTTTTACCTTTTCCCGATCCCAGTGGTAATTCAAAGCTTAACTATTAAATTACGTCACAATCTAACCCATGCACTAATTATGTGAAAAATAGCAAATGACACTTTATTGTACTTCATGCTTCATAAATCGTACAAAAGAAAAAATATAAATTCTTGATCGCTTCCTCCAGAGTTATTTTAAATGATTTAAATTAATTACCGTGATTCCTTAGTTGGAACAAATCAGTTGTTCTGAAATCAGAAGAAAAATTGGATTTCCGAGATGGAAATTATCACAGAATGCAATCAGTGACACATATGATAAAGGAGCTGAAATGGGATTCATTGCAAGACAGGAGAAGGATGAGGAGGGTCATGGGAGTGTAAAGGGCGTATATTGGCGATAAGGCATGGAAATATGTTGGAGTAGGTATGAAAAGTAGTGCATGGAAGGGAAAAGATTACCATGACCACAAGCTGGCAATCGATTTCAGGCACAAGGGTGTGGGAAGATTCTCTTTTTTGGGTAAGGTTGTCAGGGATTGGAATGAGTTACCAAGAGAAATGATGAATAATTTACTGAAAACGTTGAAAGAATTTAAAGATAAAATTTGTAAAGGGTAAATGTAGGTGGGTGTAGGATAGGGGGAAGATGGGAGTGTAGGGAAATTGCCACCGGAGCCTGTGCTCCATTGCAATTAAAATTAAATTAAATTTATGATCAGGGAATATTTATAACGCTAGTCAGGAAAAAAAGGATATTAGCTGTGTATCTGTGATAAGCCTCAACTTCTGAGATCATTTTTAAGATATCGATCCAGTATAAGCCATCCATTACCATACTGATTGAAGGAAGTTATTTCGTAAATTTCATCACTCCTGATTGTATTTGTGTAGAGTGACTGCTGTTTTTGATGTTTCAGGTCTAGCATGAGAAGCGAAACTACAGGACTCACCAACTTCGGACGGGTGAGTTTGTCCTCGATCGTGTATGGTGGGTGAGTGGTAATGCTATGATCTCTTACTCGGGAGGACGTTGTTTTTTTCATGATTTCCCCGAATCACTTCAGGTCAATGCCAGGATGCATCATACAAAATGCCGTGGCGTAAAGCAATAATAAAAATAAAGTTCTCCCACACTCAACTGTTGCTACTAGGCTTGCCACTATTTCAGATTTCCTCAACCGGACAAATACTTACGGGGGAAGTGAGATGGATTATTACTTGTTAAGACCAATTTCGAACTAAATAACATGGCAGTCACTGGGTACGGCGAATGAAGTGAAAACTTAAAACATTAATATCGTACACGCAACACGCCATACTGAAAATTACAGATATTATATTTAATAACAAATAATTCCATGTGGTTGTAATGAACTAATGACTAGGTTTCTAGTGGCTACGTATTCCGCCTCTGTCTTAGCCACCCTAGCCTATCCCGGTAGTCCCACCAGGTATAGAGGACCTACCGTTTAACGCGGAATCCAAACCACGGAAGCATTCGGCGTATTTCACATGACACAGGAAGCTATGTCAGATGTGTAGGTCGAGTTAATGGTCTACGAATATGCCCTCCGATACAAATATTTGAATCGGGGCTTTTCGTTCACTAGTCAGACACCTTAAAAATGAGCCATGAGACCGCAACAGATATACCATTAACATTAGAATGTCGGTAAGGGGAACTCATTTTACCTATCCAAAAATCGCCCAACGTGCCCTAAGACGTTTTCACTTCAGAAACTAAAAATCTAACTTAATTCACAACACAACGGTTCATCGAATGTTCCCGAAGGAGATATACCAAGCTACTATGTCAGAGGCAAGAAGGCTAATTCCTTCTTTCAGGGGCCTACCACGGAACGTCCCGGCGTAATTCAGATAATCAAATACAGCTCCTAAAATCTGTGGGTTTGTGTAAACAACGATGACAGAAATTAAGGTGAGGGGTTAAAGGAGAAAAGGGTTTAAGTTTCTGTAAATCAAACTTCAAGAGTGTTTTCTATTTGATTCAAAGTATATATGTGCAAAATTTCATCAACATCGGATAAAACTGTGTGTCTGTATTAAGATTTTCCAAAAACATACTGCACGCATATCATATTATAACCAAAAATATATTATTTCTTAAAAATACAAATGCGAAAATACAAAATTTTGCGTTTGTATACGCTAATTTGAATATTGGTACCCAAATGCTTGCAGCCGTCATGTCGCCTATTATGAAGTCACGCATCTGACCGTGTAGGTGTAATAAACAAATTGCCCATTTGTTTAAAGCAGTTTCTTCAAATTTCACATTTTATTCAAAGCAAATGAAATCATTTGCTGGCTGGTACCACGGGTGCACCCATTTGCTCAGGGTAACAGATTATTTGTGATAATAGCTGTCTGTCAGGAGTAGCTAGTTGTAATAGGCCAAGAAGGTAGTTTAATGGTGGACTTCCTGGGTCGATGATGCTTCTTGCAGCTAGTCCGCTGGCTCCACACACAGTCTGGATAGTAAATATTGCCCAATCAGTGGCATAACTATCCACAATCTAGTTACTTGCCATGAAGAGGAGAGAGCTCATAAATGAACAAGTCTTCGCGGCTTGCTAATTTATTTTAAACAGAGGCTACTTAGTACAGCATCGACAGCTCTCCGTCAGCGAACGTCCATAGCGCAAGTGATAGTCAATAGATTATCCATTACTTATATTTAGCAGTTGGGACTGGGGCTGGTTGCTCGCGGTCACCGGTTCCATGTTCTTACCGGCCTATCAATAGTATGTATACGGAACTTTTGACATGATCAAAGGATGCCACCAGGTCATAGGGTAATTAACGTCACAATAGCCAAATATAATTAAAAATTCTGTCAGACAGATAATAAACGAGGCTATTACCTGTCAGCTGGCCTATTACCTGTGTATTACATAGATTGTTTTACTCCACTCCACCAGGCCACCGTGACCTCCAGGCACATGTATATACTGTACACACTTTACATACTGTCCACAGTAAACGCTCTTGTATCACGCGAATGTCATTGTTGATATTTCTGTATTTCCTTTTTGTGTATATGGGTCGGAGGTTATCCTCTCTTCCTTCCGGCGGCTGGCTGAAAGGGTGAACTCTGTGGCCAGTGACCGCAAGATATCGGCAGAGCTAACCATCTGTAGCATCGTAGACAGAGTTGATTGTGGACCTCTGGTTCAGAGCCGTATTGAGGGGCTGAACCAGAGACTACGACGTTTCTGTGATGACATTGGCTGCAGATTTCTCGATCTTCGCCATAGGGTCGAGTCTTGTAGGGTTCCCCTTAATAGATCAGGTGTGCACTACACACGTGAATCGGCTACACGGGTGGCAGGGGCCGTGTGGAATGCACTGGGTGGTTTTTTAGGCTGAGGGAGGAAGACCCGAAACACGAAATTCAGTTACGGGCAACCCAATCAGATACAACACCGGAATGTAGGAGCAACGTAAAAGAATCTCGTCAGTTAAAAGTTCTAGTAATTAACTGTAAAAGCGTTTGTAACAAACAACCGGAACTTGAAAGTGTTATTTGTAGTACAGAAGCGGATATCGCTATCGGTACAGAAAGTTGGTTGAAACCGGAAATAAGTTCCGCCGAAACTTTTAAAGATAGCATGAACGTTTTTCGTAAAGACAGATTACATTCTCATGGAGGTGGGGTATTTATAGCTGTTAGTAAATTTCTCCCATGTAATGAAATAGACGTCGATACGAACTGTGAAATCATATGGATTAAACTCAACGTTGCTGGGTCAAAACTCATCATAGGTGCCTTCTACCGTCCACCTGATTCGGATATAGCTATCGTCGAGGAGTTAAGAAATAATGTAAATAGTATAGCTAGCCGTTTTAAAGATCATGCTATGATTCTAGGAGGCGACTTCAATCTGCCTTATATTGACTGGCGTAACTACGTTCACATCACAGGTAGCAGGGATAAGGCAGCTTCTGAAGTAATACTCGATTTGTTGTCAGATAATCATCTCAAGCAGCTAGTTAATGAACCTACGCGGTGTCATAACGGTAGCGAAAACATTTTAGACTTGCTGGTTACCAACAGGCCAGAATTATTCACCGACATTTCAACGACCACAGGAATAAGCGATCACAAAGTGGTAATTGCGACTATCAAATTAATGACCGAGCGAAAAAGGAAAAAAGGGCGGATTGTATACAAATTCAGTAAGGCCTCAAAGGAGTGTTTTAGAACCTACCTGAGGAATAAATACCATAACTTCGAGTCAACAAAGGACACCGTTGAAGAGATGTGGCATCGTTTTATACATATAGTCAGGGAAGGCATGGAAATACATATACCAAAGCGGACAATAAAGGGAGAGGATGACCCACCGTGGTACACATGCGAAGTCAAAAGATTACTCAAAAAACAAAGGAAAATACACGCACGTTCAAGAAGGAAGGGGTGTCGCAGCGATTTACAAACCTTAGCTGATTTAAGAGGACGTATTAAGAATGTAATGCGCGAGGCCTTTAATGATTTTCACTCCAACTCTCTCTCTAAGAGTCTCACAGAAAACCCAAAGAAATTTTGGTCGTATGTACGAAAACTTAATTGTACCAACAGCAATATTCCAGCACTAAATCGTGAAGGTTCCGAGGTTAATGAAAGCCGCGATAAAGCTAACGTACTAAATACTGTATTCAAAAATTCATTTACAAATGAACATAAGGATAGTATTCCCGTTTTCCCACGCCGTGGCGAGTCGGTGATGGAATCATTACGAATAGATACTGCAGGTATCGTTAAGCAATTAGAGCTCCTGAAGTGGGGGAAAGCACCGGGCCCGGATGGAATTCCAGTAAGAGTATTTTCAGAGTATGCTGCAGAAATCGGGCCATTTCTGTCTGATATATTCAGTAAATCATTAGAAGAGCGAAAAGTACCTTCAGACTGGAAAATCGCGCAAGTAACTCCGATTTTCAAAAAAGGTGATCCAAGTGATCCTGGGAACTATCGTCCCATATCTATAACATCTGTTTGTAGTAGAGTTATGGAGCATATTATATGCTCGAACATTATGAATTTTCTAGATTATAATAATTTGCTTACAACAAATCAACATGGATTTCGGAAGAAAAGGTCATGTGAAACACAGCTGGCCCTATTTACACACGACGTAATGAAAGTTATTGATACAGGTTCACAAGTAGATGCAATTTTTTTAGATTTCCAGAAAGACTTTGACTCTGTGCCACACAACCGCCTTTTAGCGAAGCTTCGAGCGTACGGTATATCGGATCAGCTTTGTGAATGGATAAAGGATTTTCTAACTGGTCGGTCGCAGTATGTTGTCGTTGAAGGAGAAAGTTCTTCTAATCTAGATGTTACATCGGGTGTACCTCAAGGAAGTGTAATAGGACCACTTCTTTTCTTAATTTTTATAAACGATCTCGGAGACAAAGTGAAAAGCCTTTTTAGATTGTTTGCTGATGATGCGGTTATTTATAGGGAAGTAAGAACTTTGGCCGATTGCTTAGAAATTCAGCGCGATCTGGATGTTATTTTGGCTTGGTGCGCTGAGTGGCAACTTACTCTAAACTGTAAAAAGTGCAAGACAATGAGCATAACCAACAAAAAGAATCCGATTGTTCAGAAATACGAGTTAAACAATATAGTTATTGATATGGTCGATTCTATTAAGTATTTGGGAGTAACAGTACAAAGGAACATGAAATGGGACATACACATTTATTCTTTAGTAGGTAGAGCAAATTCTAGGCTGCGATTCATAGGTAGAATCTTGAAAAATTGTAATGAACAAACAAAGGAGATAGCGTACAAATCTCTTATGCGTCCACATTTGGATTATTGTTGTGCCATTTGGGACCCGTTTCGTAAGGGATTGATCGAAAGTATAGAGAAAGTACAGAGAAGAGCCGCTCGATTCGTGACCGCTTGCTACAGTCCTTATGAAAGCGTCACAGAACTGATTAGTAGATTAGGTTGGGAGTCTCTGGTAGATAGACGACATACGTTTCGTTTAAACTTATTGGAAAACATGCGTACTCCAACTTTCACTCATGAGTGTAGTGAAATACTTCTTCCACCAACCTATTTGAGTCGGAAGGACAGGAAAGATAAAATTAGAGAAATAAGGTGCCGGACTGATTCTTATATGAATTCTTTTTTCCCTCGTACCATTAGGGATTGGAATGCACAGAAAAAAGATGAGCTTTGGTAATGAGCACCCTCTGCCACCCACAATTTTGTGAATTGCAGAGTATATATGTAGATGTAGATGTAGATATACTGTACATACTGTACACAGTAAAACCTTTATGCAGTGTAGTTCATGTGAAGTAAACGGGTATTTGAAAGAAAGAGTCAGCAATACACAATAACAATCCCTGTAAGCAATCGGATAGGTGGATTGGATCCTGCGTGGTATAAAACCAGAGCTCTAGATCATATTTGTCGTGTAATGGAACAATTGAACCCTATACTCCAGTGTCCGGGAAATTAACCCGTTCTGTCCTAAATGCTTGCAGTTGTTTTAAAACTTTGTTGCCATGTTTCTGATTCATGGTTGAGTCCATAGTTGATGCGTGTAGCATTTGGGTAAGAGCGCAAGAAGAATGTGCTAATGTATTTGTCATGTAATGGTACAATTTTTTATTATAAATTCGCTCAACAAGTGGTTAAAAAGTAATTAGGGTTCATCGGATTTGAACCCGGTATCGGTTACAGTGGCATTCCTATTGTAGAGTCCCAGAATAATGTACCTATCTTAGGAACGAATGTTCTAGACAGATTTACTAGGAGGATAGGTGGATGGCGGTAAGTAGATCTAGACGCGCAGGTGGCTAATTACCATAACTGGGTGGCCATGGCGGCCCAGTGGAGTGGGTAAAGCAATGTAACACGACAACCATTAAATACACAGTTAACAGGCCGGCAGACAGGTAACAGCATCGTTTATTATCTGCTGATGGAAATTTTAATTAAGTTTGGCTTTTGTGAAGGTAATTACCCTATTATGGTAATTTATGACCAGGCGGCATTCTTTGATCATGGCAGACGTCACGCTTTACAATGATATTCTTGGAAATGCGCGTTATTCGTTTGCATACTACTCCTATCACAATATTGCGACCGACCCCCCCGACTGATGACCTTACTACAGTCTCTTATACCCTTCTGTCATATTTCGCATTGTGACTGCATACAAGGACCATACATGTTATGAAACGATCCCAAAGTTCTATCGCCGTTCTAGAATTCTTATCAAAGTGATCTGTGAATCAGTCACATTTTAGTGTAGCGTCTGCTGGTCAGACAACGATCCCAAGTTTCTATATGAGTTCCAGAATATAATTCATAAGACTGCATGTGCCACTGGTCAGTCACATGTTGATCGCCACTGACTATGCTTTGCCCTATTTACCTCGCTCAGAGTGACTGCCGACCAACGCCTGGCTCACTACACAATCTCAACAATTCGGCAAATTCTACAATTGATCTATTACATTTCTCCCCCTATAAAAAGAAGGCGGATTTGTCCTCCAATCCCTTTAATTATGCTTTAAAAATTAGCTTATTTAATTTACTCTACTTAGGGATGAGCAATGGAATTTTACTGATGGGTTAGAGAGTTTTGTAACAATATTATATCATTTCAAACTTCTCCTGCGTTCGTCGTCCAATCCTATGGTGACAAATGGGAGATATTAGTTCATATTCAGTGATCAACCAATATCCTCCTCTACAGATTATCTATTAGTATAATACGCTAGATGTAGCATGTCATGGCATGACGTCAATCTATGACGTCACGCTTTACAATAATATTCTAGGAAACGCGCGTTATTTAATAACATTTCCAAGCATCAGTGAAGAAATTAACTCACAGAACACTAAAATAAAAGTATGTATTGCGTTAAAATCGACATGTAAATGTTTAGATGCTTATATTTACGTAATATGCATTTGAAATATAGAAGTATTGCTTAAATTCTTTGTCCTTCGATATGTAAGTTAAAACCTTTGTATTTCGAGCACCAGTGTTGAGAATAGTTTGGTTAGCGTTTTACTTAGCATAGATCAGAATTACAACTGGAATTTGACGCTACGGCAGAGGGCATGAATAATTTAGCTTTTTCAAAATAATTTAAACTGTGCCCTATTATTGAAATTATTAATTTGTTTGAACGGAAATGGTTGCCCACTGATCTCGAATTGTGCAGCCTACCTTGCAATTAATAATTTAAGTTTATCACATTTATTTTAATCTTCCTTGCATACACTGCGTAATAACTGGGGCTATTATTTTCGCAATGTGTAACTATGTGAGCTATTCTATCGTTGAAATATCAGTCTGAATCACGTTCAAGATTTTTTGGTTTATATCTTTCTTTATTGTTGAAGGTTTTTGATAAAATTGAGGATGTTGCATAATCACTGTGTCTCATCAATGAATTGTCGTTTTGGTTGGAAAACTGTTGCACACGTTCGCTTTGTGATATAATTGGCTGTGGTAATATAAGAACGAGGCCCAAAGAATTGTGCAATTCGATTGAAATTTACCACATACGTTCCTATGGTCATACGTTTTAAGAAAAAGTGTATATGAAAGCAAAAAAACAACTTACGTTGGACATGAAGAAACATGAAAATTACGAATTAACACAGCAAAAAACCGCCAATTCACTTCAAATTAACACGTAAAAGATAGCGTCTGTACAGCAACAACTGTAAAAACGCTGGCAACGTTTCTTGATACGATATGAATACATTCCTGCGTTGTATAATTCACTTCTTACAACAACTTATTTTATACTTATGTCGTGATACATGACATCACCATCAATGCGCGTGTGATTGAAGTTTTGATTTTGTAATGGCAGTATTAGCCGAGATTGTGGTTAGGTTGAAATCCAGCCAGGATCAAAATAAATAATGAACCTTATCACAGCAAAAGCATGTTTAATTTAGCTATTATTAGTTATTTAAGCAGGTTTCATAAGCACTATGTCACGTTTTGATGTCATGAATCACGATGTAAACTACTCCAGTATGTGGTTAATTTAAAAACGCAACCTGGACCAGGATAGCATCGGAAACCTTTTGTTACAGCGCCAGGCAATAGGAATTGCATTTATTTTATAACAATACAATTTATTTCATGAATTGCTAAGAAATAAATTGCTACAATACTGAAAGAGAAGTCTGAATTTTGTTTAAATTGTCATATTGTTTATTAGTTGCTTTTTCTTTTACTGAAATCGTTACTTGGTTTGAATGAAAGAAGTTCCAAATTGATCGCGATATATGCGGGCTAAACCACCTAGTATAACGTAAGTCGTTAAGATTTATTTTTAGCATTCTTTTTTTCCACTGGAGTCATTCAAGTTAACAACTGAAACTTTTTGCTACATCACAAGGGACGAGAAATTACAGCACATTGAACTTTATTCATAATAATTCTATTTAGATATGCAACTAAAAAGAAATTAATTGCAAGAACACTCCGATAAACCCGTCAATTTTGACGGGCTTTGTGGCTAGTAAATTAATATTTTGTGTGGTAGTTGGTATAGCCATTAGAATTTGGAATGCCTTTGGTATTTTTGTGTTAGTGTTCAATCTGACTGACATCTATATACTAATAGTATGAGAATGATTTTAATAGGTATGATTGATGTTAAGCTAATAGGTATTAACAAGGTCTTATGTCTACTTTAGTTTCGAATGGTATTTTCGTTTCTATATCTGCTAAAATGATGTGATATTTCATCGCGTCTCTATCTTGCTGTAAATGATTAGAAATATCAGCATTAAGTATCGTTGGGTTAGTTTGATTTTGTTGTAATAATTTAGGACTATAAGTTACTTGATCATCGAAGGAAGGTAATACATAATCAGGAAAGGAGATATTAAGAGGAATTATGATACTATGTACTACTGGTATAGTAAAATACTCACCAATAAATCGACAATCAGTTGCTTGTTTGGTTTAAATATTCGTTCCATCATGTAAGAAACATCTCTTGTGGGTGTGTCATTGTGAATATCCAATTCGGCGCTAAGTATGATTGATGTAATGGTGAAATTTGTCTTTGACACCAATTCGAAAAGTTGTTTGTGAAGAACATAGAGGTTTCACAACTCAGTAAATTACTATCGTGTAGGGTGAGGACCGGAGTAATGGTAAGTGCTGAATTCAGACAATTATCAAAATTATGGTTATTTAATATAGCATAAGATTTCTAGTTTTGAGTTAATAACAACATATTATTGGTTTCACATCGTATATAATGTCTTGTGTGGACCCATGCTACTGGGAATATCTGCTTAAAATGGAGTCTGTTGTCCAAATTGAAGTATTTATAATGATTCTCAACTGTTTGCTCATTAATTGTACATTAATTGTCACGATCTGATAATGATTATATACAGGGTGGTCAGAAATTCACTCATCGGCGGGTAAGGGCAGTGTTCGGGACGTTGCACTAACGAAATAAATACAAAAATATCTAGTAAAAGTTGTACCATTTTTGAGTTATACACAGCTAAAGTTGGCCAATAAGAGCGCTGCGCGGGCGAATTCAAATAGCCATCCACAGACGGTGTGGCCAAGCCTACTCGAGGCATGGGACCGCCAAAGAAAACGAAAAGAAAAACTCTCTTCGGAAGTGGGGATCGAACCCGCAACCTTCAGATTGAGAGTTTGCCATCTTACCGACTACGCTGCCTTTTTAGAAGCCACTAGGGTGGACTGTTTGTTCGTAATCGGAATTGATCGGTAATCCGCGACATTTTTCACGAAGTAGGTGGTGGGGCTAAAGGACCATGCCAGAAGAAGTCTCGCAGTCGAACGCAACTTACCGATAAAGACACTGACCACCCTGTATATTTTATAGATAGTATGAAAACAACATATAACTTTGCGCCACTAAGTGTTTCTGGATCAATTGCAGGTGATATACGTCCATTTTCGGTCTAAGTATAACTTAGCATCCCGTCTGTTGCTTGTGCTGATGAAATCTGTTGTCTTGTTAGTTCGATTTTTGTATTTGTAATGGTAAATTGTGATAGCAATTGAGTACGGTACAGCTGTTTAATGCAAACTTTCCTAGCTCCCTTTGGTTTTGATTCAAGGATGTTTGAATTTCCGAAACTTTTGACGTGAATGTATAATAAACATGTAAAAAAATGAAATTAGTGTGAAATTAGAGTTTGTCACAGCATTCTCCAAATTTTTAGTTGACAGCGCATTCTTTGATGCATTGATTTTTAAGTTTTTCGTGATTTGTTCTATCCCTAAAGATAGGGAGTTTAATTTCTCTAAATCTTGTTCTGTGAAGGTTCCAAATGAAGAATTGCATAAATCGTAGATGTGGCTACATAGCTCTTGAAAGCTAACCTGCGCTATTGGTGACCATGTGTATAGAGAATGAATGACATTTTGTTGTTTGACAAAAATAATCCCATTTGCAAGAGGTGTAATCTTATTACAGTGGCAAAACTCTGTTTCCTGCAATAAAACTAATACTTCTGATAAGTAACTAAGATACCATATTTGATTCTGCATGTGAACCGATATTTACAATTCACAACATTAAAAATTGCTTTAGGTCCATTTATTTCGTTAATATACTAGTACCCAAAATTAACTCCTTTAACACTTTGACTGTTGTAGACGCGTTAACGCGCGTGGATTCTACTGCGCCCAGGTGCTCTAGACGGGTTTACGCGCGCCCTTGCTCCTGTCCTCAGGTGCTCTGGAAGTGTATACACGCGCCGCCTTGCCGCCCTGTCTGTGCTCTGGACGTGTTAAGACGTCCGGCCGCTCGGGTCCCTGTGTGCTCTGGACGCGTTAACGCGCAAGCCACTTAGCGACCAGGTCCGGTAGCCGTATTTCCACCCCAACTGGTTAATTTGTTTTCCAACGTTCGTCCCGTGAGTGTCTGCAGTTGAGATCTTAATTGTGTTGCTATTTTCATTTTAGTATTTACTGAGAAATTATATCGCCGTCGTATTTGTACAAAGGAAGAAATCTACTAGATCTTACTAGAAACGACAGCGAGAATGATATCTTTGATATGGATGATACTGAAGACCCTTCAATATTATCTCTAAGTTATAGTCCTAAGCCTTGTACATCTGCTAGTGGAAAACGACCGTCTGTCTCCACAGAAGGTAAACATTTTCAGTATCTGAAGCTTCATATAGAGAGATCTAAATGTGTGGAAAAAGAGGACGATTTAGTGACAGCTTTGACTGGAAGAAAGAGATTCTCGTCCTTTTGTGCATGCGTTATATGATTCAGCTGCAGGAAACAAATATGGATTAGGTAAAAATTTTAGCTTTCTGTCATTTTTCGGAATATTTTTAACAGAAGATCTTATGAAATCTATTGCTGAAGGAACCTATAGATTTTATTTATATACCAAGACAAATACGCCAGAATCATTTCAGTCTAGATTTTTAAGGTGGAAGGATTTACTGGGAGACATTTTCGAAATTTAATTCACATTAAAAATTCAAAGGAGAACACGGCAACGCGTAGATGCGTTGGATGTTCAAGACAGGAAGTGCGTCCAGAAACCAGGTACAAACACAGAACATGCAATGTACAATAATACTGTGTGTTGTGCCATGTTTGAAGGCTAGTTACACGAAAAACATTTATTAACCATGGGTAACTACACTGTAACAATAACATTACAATTATACGCCTCTAAAACTAAGTGAAATACAAGAAAATTAAAAAAATTTTTTTTTTTATATTCGCCAGTGACGGTCTAAAGCCCAGAAACTAAAGAAGGATGGAAAATATATGCAGAATTTGTGAAAGGTATTCGAACACTTCGAAATTTGCTCCTGATGAATTACTGCGCTAACAAACAAAAATACCAAACACATTTCAGTTGCTGTAATATCTATTTAGAATATGAAGTACCTGTATGTTTGTCTACGCGAACATTCACTTTTAGAGGAGCTTTAAATTGAAACACCTTAGATGTCAGAGTAACTGCATTTATTTTGTATCTGGGGTTTCAAAACGCAAAGCGTATCTATTTGGAATATGAAGTACCTGTATGTTTGTCTACGCGGACATTCACTTTTAGAGGAGCTTTAAATTGAAACACCTTAGATGTCAGAGTAACTGCATTTATTTTGTATCTGGGGTTTCAAAACGCAAAGCGTATCTATTTAGAATATGAAGTACCTGTATGTTTGTCTACACGGACATTCACTTTTAGAGGAGCTTTAAATTGAAACACCTTAGATGTCAGAGTAACTGCATTTGTTTTGTATCTGGGGTTTCAAAACGCAAAGCGAAAACGGAAGGCCGTCACACACAACGCCTCAGAAATATTCAGCACAGAGCAGTCCGGGTCGCGTGCCGAACTCAGCAGCACAGGTATAGGCCTATCAGTGCAGGTAGACAGCTTAAAGGATAACAAAGGAGCACCAAGCGAGGGCTCTGCCAGGCAATACCTAGCAGTTAATAGGTTAATAACACAGAAAGTCTTGTTTTACAACTTCAGTTAATAAGTGATACTCGATATTTAGTTTAGTCCATTTTTCAAAGCAGACTCGTCTATTCGCCTACTGTTAACATAGCAAAGTGCTGAGTAACCACTACTAAATTTTGTATAATTAATTCTTTTGTCTGTGACTGGGTGATATTGGGTGTGAAAGTGATCGAATAATCATGTTTGTGCACAATGAGACTTTGCTTGATAGGTAGAGTAGGAATCAACCCACTAAACATTGGGACATTTCTTGTTAAGTATGTTTCTAGTTTTATTTAAAACCATTAAGATATTTTTTTAAGGCTACAATTAAAGTGTTAAATATACTTTTCTCCATATTTCAAGGATACATTTACCTGGCTGTAATATTTTTATTTTCTAAGAGGTTCATATGCATTATTCTGTGCGTGCTTTAAAGCGTGTTTACAATGAGAATCAAATTATGAGTCGTGGATTGTGGCCTCCGCGTTCTCCAGACATGACACCTTGTGATTTATTTTTGTGGAGTTACCTAAAAGAACGTGTTTATGATTCAATTCCCCGCACGGAAGAGTAACTTATGGAAAACATTAGAATTAAAATTAATAATATTTCTTCACAAACACTGCCGAGAGTTAGCCAAAAGATCCTTAGAAGATGTCAAGCGTGTATTGAAGCCGATGGCCAACATTTCCATCACGTAATACAAGGTAAGAAATCAGTGCTAGCATGAGCACGGACGATGCGCTTTGTGACTTACCGGCAAGCGAGGGGGCACTGCCCGGAGCAATTTTTGCGGTGCGCGCGGACGCGTCATAAATGAAACGCACTCTATAATTCGGAGGTTTTAATCCTTAGATCCCACATACATCCTAACATAAAAGATATCATTTAGCACCCAAATCAATTAGCAACTTACAAGCCCTACCATGGTACACAGCTACTACTGTGAGAACAACATTTTTCTGCCCTTGAATGTACTGTACAGGGACAGATTTCCAAGGTAACATGCCGGGCCCACCATTACCCAACTTTAGATTTCCTGCTTGTTTGGCTTAGCTTCAGTTTCACTTACTACCAACTCACTTACCTTACATGTACTGGGATCACCTGGGAGATTCTGTTTCTGACCCATGTTCTAGGTTTGTCTCTATATCCATTGCCATGATCCCAGTGCTCGCTCCCATTGCTATAACTCAGACACATTTATTATTATGATTACAATGAGAGCATGGAGCCTCATACCTATACTTACATCTCAAAAAACCTATACTGTGGTGGCTTAACTCGGTTTCCCCTCTGGTTATTTGGAATTCGAAATCAATCGCTCTACTGATGTACTTGTTTACCACACCATATACCTTTCACTACCATTTGTGTCACTGGTTAGCCTGCTTCAACTTACCTTCTGACGTCGATCTGCTCTTCATCTGTTCAAAAAGGGTGCCAAACACCATAGCCTCGTTGATGGTTTTGAATCTCCTGAGAAATATTTCCTAACATAATACCATATTTGCCCATGACAACATGGCCTTCATCCGACGACTCTGGGCCTCGTAGGACAAGGCCAGATCGTGCTGTTCATCACCTGCCAGTTTAAACTTATTGGCATTAATCACCTTTAAGCAGATCTGCTGTGAACCGACTGCCTGCTGCCGAGCCACTTCCCGCTAGGTGACATAATGGTCGTAATCTGCCCCGCACTCTCTTTAAACCTTCAGATGCTCACCGCGCCGTTCTGAAGTGCTCGAAGCTGATGTTGTATTATTTTGCCAGTCACAGACCCCTCGTTTTACGTGCCTAACTTACTCTTGGTGTTATTATTTCAACTGTTTTACTCATTTTTAAATAGTCTTCCTTCTCGTTCCCTCGTTGCGTCTAGCACTCGAGCCCCTTATCCGTGAAACAGTTTGTTGTTGGGTCGGAGATTAATTCTAAAACCCACGAACTAATAACGATTTTGTAACAGCTTATTTGTGATAATACCTTTCTTACAGGAATGTCTAGTAGTAATAGGCCAAGAGGGTAGTTCAAACGTAGATTTAATGTATAGATGATGGATTCTTGCAGCTGCATCGCTGGCTCCAGTCACTGTCTGGATAGCTGATCTTGTCCAATCACGGCCTAACTATCTACAATCTAATTACTTGCCATGAAGAGAAGAGAGTTCATAAATGAACCAAGTCTTCCCTACTTCCTAATTTATTATAAACGAAGGCCACTTAGTACAGGATCGACAGCTCCCCATCAGGGAATGTCCTTAGAGCAAGTGATTATTAATATATAATACAGTTCGTCGTTAAGGGCTGCTCGAGATCACCAGTTCGATTTCAGACCGGCATGGCGACACCCTATCAAATATTGTGACTAACCTCCACCGACCGACGGCCTTACCCTAGTCTGTTATACTCTTCTGTCACATATTTTGGCGTGTGGCTGCATACAAAGACCTTACATGTTAGACAAAGACCCGAAAGTTCTATCACCGTTGTAGAATTCTTTTCCACGTGATCTGAGAATCGGTAACAGTAGTAAGAGTTTAGATTAGCTGGGATTTATACCGTTACGTGACGTCATAGGGCAGGTGATGTGGAGTGCATAGTTAACTTTTCCACCACCAGAGGGTAGCACTAAATGGTGTCACTAGTGTCGACCTCGATTTCTTAAAAGCTGCCAGTATACGTATCACTATGGATTCGGGTTTAATCACCACCACGAGAAGACATTTAATTCGTGTACATGTGCACCATTACCGAGCAACGTAAATATCGTTAGTGTTTTATTCGAACGAAGTTTGAACGGACCCATTGGTGTGAGTAGACAATGGAAGATAATACTATCTATCAACCGTGAAATCGATGATGATGGTCACCATTATGTATTGGACCCAATTCATATTAAATGTGTACGTTTTTGATATGAGTCGTAGCTAAAAGAAGATATTCACCAAGTAAATTTAAAGAGGGGGGAAAGCCATACTAGAAGAACTTAATAAAAATCATCACTAACATTTTGAATATATAAAGTTATGTATACTCCTATTAATTAATAAACTACAGCTACCTAAACACTCATATATTGAATTTGCTAAGCAAAATAAACCAGAAGAATATAAACCATGACCAACAATTAAATATAAAGAACCCATTAAACCTCAATAATTTATACTTATTAAACCTACAATAAATAATGATATATGAGCAATAGAAGAATAAGCAATTAATAATTTTAAATCCACTTGACATATACAAATTAATCTTACTATTAAACCACCTACTAAGACCAAACCTTTAATAAAATAATTATATATAAGACCTGACAACATAATAAGCCTCATAATATGAATTAAACCATAACCACCTAATTTTAACATTACACCATCCAAAATTATTCTACCAGAAATAGGAGCTCAACATGAGCCTTAGGTGATCATAAATGAGCTATATATATATAGGCATTTTTACGAAAAATGCTAATACAGAAAAACATAAAAATATAAATTAAAGTTAATTGAATCAGACTAATATTGGTAACAATAAACCACCTAAATTTCTATAAATAGTTAATAAAACTAACAATAAAGGTAATATAACAACCAAAGTATAAAAAATTAAATAAATTCCCGCCTGTAATCGCTCAGGTTGATTACCCCAACCAAAAATCAATAAAAAAAAAATAGGAATTAGTCTAGATTGAAAAAAGAAATAAAAAGAAAAAATGAGATAATCAAGAAAAAGCTATAATATTAATATCAAAAAAAAAACAACAAACATAAAACACCCATAATAAAATCCAGCCAAGTAAACACCAGTTCTCGAAGTAAACATTTAAGTACAAATCCATAAACTCAACAAAGTCATTATAAAATTATAAGACAATCCATAACTAATTGAATTATAATCATGATAATTAATTAAATAAATAAAACCTAATAAAAATATCAAAGAATGAACCAACCACCATGAGTTTTTTGATATACATAAAGGTATCATAAATAACAAAAATAAAATATATATTAATATCAAGAAAATCTAATAGAATTAAAAAAATCATTTCGATATGACCGAATTATAGAAACTAAAATTGATAAACCTAAAGGGCCCTCACATGTAGAAAATACCAAACAAAATAACTAAAAAATAAAGCTCTAAACCTTATCCTATTATATAAAACGCTAACGTGGCGTCTGGATGCGTCGTCTATAGCTGCTACTCCTATTGGATACAGAACGACCAATCATCAACCACCATATTACATTCGTAACATCATCTTGCTTTTCGTTTATTTACAGCTAGACGCAGAAATTCATATAAGGAGATTCAATATTTACGCTATTTTATCCGTATCAGTTAGACGCAGAAATTCATGTAAGGAGAAGGGGATTCAATATTTACGCTATTTTATGTGTATCAGTAATGAATACTAGGTTAAACCATTACATAAGAATTTTTTTGGCAGAAGGTAAGAAGCAATGAAGTTTATTAAAAACTAGGAGAAATTTACATAATGCGAAATATATTAGTCACATAAGTAACAGTTATCCATTTTCGAAATGATAGTCTCCGTCATCTAAAGTGAAATGCATTTTTTTATTTTAAAATCCTAACAAAATACTCTCATAATCTAACGAGAGTAACATATTCATACAACTAAAGATATCATTAAGGATGACTTATTCGTTTCTCCTTATAAGCTTTTCCATAATAAATTCCTACTACCATTATATAAGATATATATAAGTTTCTGATACATGTGTTAGCTATTAAATGAGATTTAAGATAACTTTTTTATCAGGTTTAAATCATCAAGGATATGACACTCGCAATTCAACAACGATATTATTGTCGCAAAATAGCAGTGATATTAGAAATACTGTGAGTAGGGGGAAAAATTAATGCCAGGCAATTATATGTCACACAGTTACAATTAGTACATTCGATTAAATTTACAAATTGCTTTTTATTTATCTACGACAACCAGATGCATAAATTAATGTAAGGAAAAGGGTTTTCATTATTTACGATATTTTATCTGCCTCAGTTGTAAACACCAGGTTAAACCGTAAACTAAGAATTTTTTGGCACACGATAAGAAACAATGAGGTTTATTAAAAACTAAGAGAATCGTACGTATGTAATCGCGACCTCTATCAGTCAAATAAATAACAGTTATTCGTTTTCGAAATTGTAGTCTCCTTCATCTAACGTAAAATGCATTTATTTATGTCAGACTAAACCAACTGCTCTGATAATCTAACCAGAGTAACATATTCATATAACGAAAGATATATTTAAAAATGATTCTTTTTCTCACAAGCTTTTTCAGAATGAATTCCTACTACCACCTTAGGTGATACCCATCATGATTCATATGAGGGTAATAGAAGCTATGATTTTCGAACGCAATATTAGTGGAGGTTGTGGTTAAGTTTACCAGAATCGTAACTGACACATTTTGTTACAGCATAATTAAGTCTGAAATGAGTTTTACAAACCAATTAAGCTGCTTTCATAAGCACCATGTTACTAAAGGTATTTAACGTGCTGAATTGTGCCTGGACCAGGAATAAAGCTGATATTATATAGATAGCAAAAGTTTTTTGAATTCCTAATCTGAATTTATTTCATTGGTTCTTTACTTCCGGCGTCATTAATTCAGTAGAAGTTACTACTGTATGGCTATTTGAACGGCAAATGAAATATGTAGAACATTGCAAAACCAAGGTCATTAGCATTACGTAATATCAGTTCCGTACAATTAACCAACTGCAAAAAAAAAAATGAACTGCCAGAATATTGCGTTCAAACCGTCATTTTTGACGGGCTCGAAGCTAGTATAATTAAATAAATATATATAATCATATATAATGAAACAACAATATATTCCAATCTCAACAAAAATATTAATAAATGTTTACACTTAGACGAATAAAATAAAGACCACAAAAATACATTAATAAAGAATAAATTAAAGACAGTGAACCATAAGTTTTAGTAGTTTATATTAAAAACACTGGTCTTGTAAACCAGCAAAAAGAGAAACTTTTAAAACATGAGAGATAAATAATTCTTTCGCTGGTCTCCAAAACCAATATTTTATTTAAACTATTCTCTGAAATTATTATAATATTATTTATACTATCAATAACAATAAATATATTATTCTTATTGTCAAAAAACCCTTATCAATATTATTAATTATCTTAATCCAAACAATTTTGTATATTCAGAGGAAATATCGTAGTAAACTGTTGGATATCATACATTTTGTTTTTGATTTTTAGTTGGTTTATTAGTAATTTTTATCTATATTACAAGAATCGCCTCTAATAAAATATTCAATATAAAAATAAAAAAACAATAATATTAGTAATTATTATACTCATAATAATATTAAAAATATGTTTTTTATATTAAAACCTTCTTTATGTATGAATAAATAAATAGATATATAAAGTTACAAACCTTATCAAATACAGAAATATCAGAATCAAATAAAAATTATATAATAGATCAAAATTCATAACAATAATAATAATAATTTACCTACTATTTCCAATAAATGCAGTAGTAAAAATTACTAATTTTTATTCAGGACCAATCCGAAAAATATACGAATAAACCCCTACGAATAAATAATACCGTATTTAAAATTATTAATAATTCTCTTGTTGATTTACCAGCACCAACAAATATTTTCTTTATATTAAACTTTGGTTTATTATTAGGTTTGTGTCTATTAATACAAAATATAGCCGGACTATTTTTAGCAATACATTATACCCCCAATATTGAAATAGCAATCAATAGTGTAATTCATATTTGCCGAGATGTAAATAATTGATGAATAATACGCACAATTCATGCTAATGGGGCATCATTCTTCTTTATCTGAATATATATTCATGTTGGACGTGGACTATATTATGGATCATATATATACCTACATACGTGAATAGTAGGAACAATAATTATATTTTTAGCATTTTTTAGCATTTTTAGGGTATGTACTACCATGGAGACAAATATCATTTTGAGGAGCCACAGTAATTACCAACTTATTTTCAGCAGTTCCATATATTGGAACAGATTTAGTTCAATGAATTTGAGGGGGATTCGCAGTTGATAATGCCACATTAAATATATTCTTTACATTTCATTTTGTATTACCCTTTATTATTGCCGCAATAGTAGTAATCCCTCTATTCTATTTACATACAACAGTATCAAATAATCCATTAGGAGTAAATAGAAACATAAAATTCCATTTCATGCATATTTTACATTTAAAGATTCGATCACTTTTATTATTATAGTCACAGCACTAATCATAATTTCATTAATTATACCATATATATTAGGAGATCCAGACAATTTTATTGCAGCCAACCCGTTAGTTACTCCAGTACATATTCAACCAGAATGATATTTCCTATTTGCGTATACTATTTTACGATCAATTCCTTATAAATTAGGTGGAGTAATTGCACTAGTAATATCAATTAGAATTTTAATAATTATACCATTTTATAATAAAACAAAATTTCAAGGAATCGAATTTTACCCAATCAATCAAATTATATTTTGAATAATATTATCAATTGTAATAATATTAACATGAATTGGTAAACGACCAGTAGAAGAATCATACATTTTTACAGAACAAATATTAACAATTCATTATAAATATTCATTTAACAAATCTATGAGATAAAATAATTAAATAGTAAACTAGCTTAACCCCCGAAAGCATATGTCTTGAAAACATATAATAGAAGTTTAAATCTTCTATTAACTTATTTTAAAGATCTAAATTTATTTGAAAAAATAATATTTCTAAGCCAATAAAAAAACATAAATAATTTAAAGGTAATGGTAAAATACTTATCCAAGCTAAATATATTAGTTTATCATAACGGAATTGTGGTAAAGTCCCACGAATCAAAACAAATAAAAAAGAAATCAAAATTAATTTTAAAAAAATTGCTAAACTATAATAGTTCCCACCTAAAACAATCAATGTTAGTATAATTCTCATAAGAAGAATACTTATATATTCAGCAAGAAATATTAAAGTAAATCCACCAGCACCATTCTCAATATTAAATCCAGAAACTAATTTAGATTCCCCCTCAGAAAAATAAAAAGGAGTTCAGTTAGTTTCTGTTAAACAAGAAGCTAAACCAGCCAAAAATAAAGGAAATATACACAACAAATCATCTATTATATTGATATAAATGTATATAATATAAATATCACGCCAGCCAGATCGTCCTCTGTCGTCTAGTGCAGTTCAGTATGGCAAGTATGGTGCTCCTGTTTTCAGCAAGCTACAAGTTAAACAACAGTGACACCAGGCGGCTCACTGTTGGTTTGTCACTTAAACTGGGATTTAAACCAGTAGTAGTACTCGAAAAAGTTGGGTACAATAAAGTTACTCTCACACATGAAGAGTGGGATGTACTGCGAACACAGATCTATTACATTTGGTAGCTTCTTCAACAACGACGAACATCTGCAAAAGAGTGTATTACTTGGTGACCACACCATCTCATCCAGAGCAGTGTCTGGAGTGAAAATTATATGGTTTTTAAACAATGCGGTTCCTACGTATGGTGTGTTTGTCGGTGAATCAACTTGATGCATCTTGGTTGACACCATTCCCGCAGTGTGCAGAACCATCAACACCATGAAATCCTGGAGTGATCAAGCTAGTTAGCACAACAGCGAAATTGTGAATACGTTATCAGTGAAAGTGAACAGTGAATACCCCCGTTGTTCTGTGCAGGATCTAATAGATATTCATTTTGATGATGTACATATCAATGAGGTGTTACACATACCTTGTTCAACACTAGAATATAAATGTTTAAAGCTTGAAATAAAGGCAAATAAAAAAATGCTTGTATTTGATGACGTAAAGAGCAAAGTTGAGCAAGATTTTGGTGTGTGTGGTCATAATCAGTCTGCTACCATGCCCAGCCAAGTAATGTTCTTCGTATCAGTGTACCAGCTCAACAGTGGAGATTCCAGGAAATTGAGTTTGGGGTTGTCACCACAACATGATTTCGATCCTGTTGTGGTACTTGAGAGGGTGGGTTACAACAAAATCACCCTCACAGTCGAAGAATGGGACGTAGTCATCAGGGAGTTGGACACAGTGTCCAATATGTTAACCGACATCAACCGGAGCAGCATCCGACTCAGACATGTAAGTCAGTAGGATCAACACAAGGCCTCGCCAAGCAGCCGCTTTATAGGCGCTAGAATCTGTCCTCGGCGATACCCGAATTGCTTCATCCCCCCCTCAAGAATCATACTGCGGTTATCCGGCTACCCACACTACACCCCCGCCGCGGAATTCGGCTCTTCCGAACTACCTGCCATTACAACAGGGACGGTGAGGCAAGGCGCATTTCGCCACCCTCTTATAGGGTGCCCACGAGGAAGCACGCTGAGCTAGTGCCCGCCACGAACCAGGCCGAAGACCCTTCCAAAAAACATGGCCATATAGCAAATGCCTCTCTGTGATCCCCACACCAAGCCCCCAGCCCCACCCAAACCCCGCACCTGGGCAGAAGCTGTAGCGACCGGGAGCCGTGCAAGAATGCTTCCCAGCATGCTCCACCACGCCGGCAGACCGAATGTATCGTTCCCGAACGCAGCTTCCCACACCGGGGGGGGGCGAGTAGGGGTGTTGCTTCTAGACGCTTTCTCCCACGCCCGCCCGACACTTGTGTCCAGTGCGAGCACAGGATCCCACGCACCAGTCCCAGCTCCACAGAAAACCGTCGCAGCGCACGATCCCGCTGTAGAGGCCCGAAGGTCCCCACTGCGTTCACAAGGTGTATGTTGCCCCACCCCTGGCAGCCTATATAGTGAACCTACTATGGCAATATAGAGTCATGCTCCCACCAGCAGTAATGCAATCCTGAGCCCCAGGGTCTGAACCCAGAGGCGGCGAGCCACAACCGAGGAAAGCCCCCGAGACCGTGGTACTGGCGCCTTCATTGGACTCCAGGGTCTATGCTACGCTGACGGCAGGGATGCACTAAGCCCCTTGGCGTGCTTGGTCTTCGTTCACCAAGACACCCCCAACACTGGAGCAGTCAGGGCAAGGTTGCTCACTGCACTTGAGCTACGGCCAACACCGTAGTGTGCCTAATGCAGCTCGACTACCCAAGAGCCTTCCGTCCAGCATGGGACGCGACACCTCCTGAACCCCCAGCCTCAAGCCGGGGGCGACGGGACTGCGGACATCAGGCATTAGTCCCGGGGGCGGCGAAGACAGTACGAACCCGCCTCCTACAACCACCCCCTACAAGGACCCAATTCCAACGCCCAGCAATGTCCCCTCTCTTGGTATACGCCATAGGTACAAGACCAAGACTAGCGGTTTCAAAGTTTGCCAGTCACCACAATTCAGATAAACCTCTTTACAGACACCTGTTGCTCAATCATCCCACCATATATCCCACCATATCCCCCAATGCTCTAAATTGTACCTATAAAGATACAAGAAAGGCGTCGGGGAGGCTCGGGAACCCCGGGTGCGCCAGCCCCGTCATCTGAGTCTCCCAGAAGGGAGGCCCAGACCCCTGGGGGGATCCGACTCGAACAGCATACTGTTTCATGCCAGATGGTTTCTGGGGTGAAAATGTTATTATTTCACCACAGTATTGATACCACCAGTGGCATTTTCTTCGCCGAGTCTACATGGCGGAACCTCGTCGATGTGCAGCCAGAAGTGACCGCATCCTTGTCCAACAAGAAAAAGTGAAGCTTCAACGCATCAGCATACTACAAGGTGTTTGTGAGTGAGTTGACTGACAAAGTGATGAGTGACTACTACAAATTTACTGCTTCAGTGTCGAGGTTAATGGACATCCACATCAACAACGTTCATCCTATTCATGTGTCTTACGGTTCCACAATTGACTATGTGCAATTAAGGAATGAAATAATTGTATACAAAAATTTGATTGTACTTAATTATGTATGCAGAATTGCAAAGAGTGAATAATAAAAATTATTTTTAACCAGAATTTTATTCTTTTTCCTTATTAAATCATAAGATAGTATATATATTTAAATCTTTTTTTTCGCCCACCAAATGGCGATTAAAAATACATTTTCAACTGTACACATATTATTGCAAAATATATGTAAGTTACAAAGTTTTCTCAAATTACTTTGTTGCGTTCTCGCAGTGGTGGATATCCTAAATCTTCAATGTTGTAGCATACTTTCTTCCCGAAAATTTTCTGCAACCATCTTACCTTCTCCCGTCCTTTAACGAAAATGATTTGAATCACCCTCCTTGGTTATTGCATGTAGTATAGAGTACAACCTGCTGAAGGAAACCCCATTAGAATTCGAAGGTATTCCATGGTAATTATGTGTAATCCATCTAACTTCTGGCTCATTACCTCTACAGGATGGTGACGATACAGAAACACTGTGTGTAGCGATAATTTTCTCTGAGAGCACTATGCATATAGCAATACCTTTGAAAATGAATCCACCATCTTTCTTCGTGAGGCCCTGTGTGTCCAGGGAGATGGTCGGAATGGTAATGGTTGGTAAGACTCGGCGCTACTTGGTTTTATGTCAGCTTACGCACAACACCGGTTGGAGGTACATATTATATTACACGATCATGCAAGATCAGACAGAATGCAGCGGGATTCTTACTGATTGGAAGCAATGGGTACTCCAACAGATCCCAAATTCTGAAATTAATGCGAAGTGGTTTCCCAGTGACAACCTTCTTGAGCAACGCTAGTTTTTCTCTTTCACCTACTTGCAAATGAAGTATCACTTATGCCAGATGGGTGATGGTGAATTTACTTTCCTGAGGATTTGGATTGGCGTGTACATATGAATTTGTATCGTCCCTAGCTCAAATCAGTAACAGTTCTTGTTTTACATTTGCAAGTATCTTTTTAATGTCTTCAAAAAACGCCAAGAGCATACTCAACGGTATACATATATCCATATCCAGGAGCGCGTTGAACCCATACTGCATTTATCAACACACCAATTTGTGGGGGACTTGCAGAAATAAGCATTTTCAATGTGCTTGTGATACCAACGTATCTATTTTGGTCAATTTCTGTTTCATTAAGTTCATATCGAATTTCCTCAAAAAGAAAAGCGAATGCATTGGATGTGATAAGTGAATTTGTTACTGATCCATCTGATTTCATGAATCTTCCTTCAATAAGCAAGTTGCTTTCGCATGGTACTGTATATGTATGATAGTTCTGAATCAGTATACGAGTTTCATCATTGTTATTACATGTGGCTGGCGTATGCGGCTGGTGACTCAAATATTGTTTGCACGTCACCGACTCGTCAAACTTCAATCGTGAAGTTATGACTAACATCTCATCTAGGACTTTTAAATGCATATCCCAACGACTGTAGGAATAGCACGTTCTCAGGTGTTAACCGCTTCACTGTTGGTTCACGACTGAAAGCTTTACGTGGTTGACGCTTCCTGTTATAACGAGCGCTCATCCATCTTTATATGCAGTCTAAGGGTAATGGTTTCTCCTCTAAAATCCTCTAAATTACCGTCTTGATCGACAAGTCAAATGTTGATATTGCTGAGAGTTTTCTCTGTGATGGGCAGATAAATGACATTGGCGGGTACTTCTACAATTTTGTACCCCGGTGGAACCATTGGAAAAAATTCGAGTAGTGTATGCCCCAGCTTATCGTTGACGTATTTCCTGTAAATATTGTCACGAAGTGATAAAAGTAACGCCTAAGTGTTAGTAAGGCCAATTGTCAATATGGTGCAATGGGTAGCAAAGAGAGCCAACAGTGAACGTGTGTAAGGACAAGGTTGCATCAGATAGAGGGCTGCGTGGCGCATGGGCTGATGAAATACGTAAGTAAGCTTCTGAAAGGCACTCGCAAGGCAGCGGAGTGCGTCACGCACGGCTATAAAAAGGGGCCGCTTCCGGGGGAGGGGGTCGTCTTCGGTCTTCGGTCTTCGACAGCCAGCCAGCGAGCCAGCGAGTACACAGCACAGCGGAAAGACAACGTGTAGGTCTCCGTAGTCGCCGTTGTTTATATTCAGGGTCTTCAGGTTATGGATCTTTGGCAGAGAGAACTGCTATTAGTTGATTCAGACGGAGAGGTATTTTCATTTCAATCCTTTTTAGAGTGCCTGTGGTGGGTGAACTTCTTTCACCGACGTTTTGGATGGACCGACACGACTATTGAAGACGTTGTCGAAATCTACATCTACATCTACATCTATACTCTGCAATTCACAAGTACTGTGGGTGGCAGAGGGTGCTAAGCACCAATCCTATTTTAGAGTATTCCAATCCCGAATAGAACGAGGAAAGAAAGAATACATAAATGTATCAGTTCGACATCTTATCTCTCGAATCTTATCCCTTCTGTCATTGCGACCCAAATAGGTTGGCGGAAGAAGAATTTCGTTGCACTCGTAAATTAGAGATTTTCGCATATTCTCCAACAAATTTAAACGAAAACGACGTCGTCTGTCCGCCAAACAATCCCAGCCTAACCCACGTATCAGCTCTGTGACACTCACATAAGGACTGTAACTAGCGGTCACGAATCGAGCGGCTCTCCTCTGTACTTTCTCTAACGTGTCAATCAATCCCTTGCGATACGGATCCCAAATTGCACAACAGTATTCCAAATGCGGACGCACTAGTGTTTTGTACGCTATTTCCTTTGTATGAGCATTGCAGCTTCTCAAAATACGACCTATAAAACGTAGTTTAGAATTAGCTTTGCCTACGACGGAATTTATGTGCAAGTCCCATTTCATGTTGCTTTGTACTGTTACGCCTAGATACTTCAGGGAATCGACCGTGTCAACAACTGAATTGTTAACTTTGTACTCGTGAGCAAACGGGGTCTTTTTATTACTTATTTGCATTGCCTTGCACTTTTTACAGTTAAGTGTAAGCTGCCATTTACGGCACCATTCCGAAATAACATCCAGATCGCGCTGTATTTCTAAGCAATCGTCAGAGCACCTCACTTCCCTATAAATAAGTGCATCATCAGCAAAAAATCGCATCCTGCAATTAACGTTGTCACCGAGATCGTTTATAAAAATTAAGAAAAGAAGTGGTCCTATTACACTTCCTTGAGGAACGCCCGAAGTAACATCTAGCTTTGAAGAGGCTTCCCCGTCAACAACGACATACTGCGACCGACCAGTTAGAAAATCGCGTATCCATTCGCAGATCTGATCAGATATACCGTACGCTCGAATCTTAGTCAAAAGGCGGTTATGTGGTACAGAGTCAAAGGCCTTCTGGAAATCCAAGAAAATAGCATCAACTTGTGATCCTGCATCGATAACCTTCATTACGTCATGCGAAAATAGAGCCAGTTGCGTTTCACACGAACGGTTCTTACGAAATCCGTGTTGGTTTGCTGTAAGTAACTCGTTTTCATCCAGAAACTTCATAACGTTAGAGCATATGACATGCTCCAGAATTCTACTGCAGATAGATGTTAGAGATATGGGTCGAAAATTCCTAGGATCTCGCCGATCACCTTTCTTGAAAACGGGAATCACCTGCGCTATTTTCCAGTCAGAAGGTACTTTTCTTTCTTCTAAAGATTTACGAAATATGTCTGATAGAAATGGTTCTATTTCTTCCGCGTATTCCGAAAATAATCTTACTGGAATACCATCAGCACCCGGCGCCTTCCCCCACTTCAGGAGCTTTAATTGCTTTATGATACCTACACTATCAATTTGAACTGGATCCATCTTAGATTCTACACGCCGTGCAAAAGCGGGAATGTTTTCCATGTTTTCGTCAGTGAAAGAATTTTTAAATTCAGTGTTAAATACGGTAGCCTTTTCGCGGCTGTCATCAACTTCCCGGCCGTCTTGTAGTAGAACTGACATATTGTTGTCACTACCACTAACTTTTTTTACATACGACCAAAATTTCTTTGGGTTTTCGTTGAGACTCTTAGAAAGTGAGTTGCATCTAAAGTCGTTAAAAGCCTCGCGCATCGCATTTTTAACATGTTCTCTTGTCTCAGCTAACTTTTCTAAATCACTCCTATACATCGTCGTCCTTGAGCGTGCATGTATCTTCCTTTGTTTTTTAAGTAACCGTTTAATTTCACGTGTATACCACGGGGGATCGTTGCCATCCCTGATTGTCCTTTTCGGTATATGTAAGTCCATGCCTTTCCTGATTATATGCATGAACCGAAGCCACATCTCTTCAACCGAGCCTCTTCCTTCTATAAAGGTAATGTAATTATCCCTCAGAAACGCTCTTAAACTCTCCTTTGGGGCCTTTTCAAACCTATAAACGACCCTTTCTTTTTTCTTTTTGCGCGCGGCTATTAATTTTACTGTAGCAATTACAGCTTTATGATCACTTATTCCCATGGTGGTAGAAACGTCCGTGAATAACTCAGGCCTATTCGTAACGAGAATATCTAAAATGTTTTCGTTATCGTTGTGGCACCGCGTTGGTTCAGTGACGAGCTGCTCCAGATTAAGATCTGAGAAAAGGTCAAGAATAATTTCACAGGATGTTTTATCCCAGCCACCAGTAACATGGACGTAATTATTCCAGTCGATATATGGAAAGTTGAAGTCACCTCCTAGTATTATTCCATGATCTGGAAATTGACGAGCTATATTACTTACATTAGTTCTTAAGGCCTCAGCAATAGATACATCTGCATCTGGTGGACGATAGAAAGACCCTAATACAAGTTTTGTCCTAGCTACTTTTAGTCTAATCCATAGGATTTCACAGACCGTATCGATATTTATTTCGCTACACGACAGGTGTTTACTAACAGCTATAAATACACCGCCTCCATTAGAGTTCAACCTGTCCTTACGGAAAACATTCATTCTATCGTTAAATATTTCTGCTGAACTTATATCCGGTTTTAACCAGCTTTCAGTACCTAATACAATATCTGCTTCTGTACTACTAATAATGCTTTCAAGCTCAGGCTGCTTATTACAAACACTTCTACAGTTAATAACGAGTACTTTTAATGGTCGAGACTGATTTACGCCACTCCTAACATATGGTGCCGAATTTGATTGGGCTGCCCGTAACTGTGATCCCAGTTTCGGGTCTTCCTGCCTCAGCCTAAAAAATCCCCCGATGCACTCCACACGGCCCCTGCCACCCGTGTAGCCGATTCACGTGTGTAGTGCACTCCTGATCTATCCAAGGGAACCCTACACGACTCGACCACATGGCGAAGATCTAGGAATCTGCATCCATGATTATCGCAGAAACGCCGCAGTCTCTGGTTTAGACCCTCGACTCGGCTCTGAACCAGAGGTCCACAGTCGGTTCTGTCGACAATGCTGCAGATAGTTAACTCAGCCGAAATCTTGCGGTCATCAACCACAGAGCTCACCCTTTGAGCAAGCCGCCGGAAGGAAGAGAGGATAGTCTCTGACCCCAGGCGGCAAGCATCGTTGGTCCCGACATGAGCTACAATCCGCAGCTGGCTACACCTCGTCCGATCAATGGCATCCGGGATGGCCTGATCCACATCTTGGATCAGACCTCCCGGAATACACAATGAATGGACACAGGACTTCATCCCAGACCTATTCGCCAAGTCCCTAAATGTTAAGTCAGGACTCCTTGGAATAGGTACCTCCCGTAATTTCTGAATATTCTCAGTGGGAGATTGTCGGCTTCGTGGATCTCAAGATTGTTTTTCATAACCTCTTATGTTCTTCCTTTTATTTCTCCAGAACTTCTCCTATCCCGAGTTCCCGAATTGTACAAATCGATACCCCGCTTGTTTCCGTTTTAGATTCTTTTCAGCTCGCTGTTGCACACGTTCTTCGACAGGACGCAACAATATGCTGCACTCTATTCTTATAGCGTTAATTTCGAAGATCTGCACAGTGTAGTCTGTGGTATGAATTTCAGGTGTAAACACATGTTTCGAAAATTCAAGCAGAGTTCCAGTTGAGTTTGGTTTAGCGAAGTCAGCTTCAACAGGTGTTTCAATCTCGTACTTGAGTCAACTGTTGTTTGCTCGAATTACTAGCTTTTCGTTTTTAGTATGCCGAACTAAATAATTTGAAAAATTGTCAATATCGTAAGATGCTGTGGTTATGTCTATCAGTTTATTCTTCAAGTAATGAAATTGACAATTCGTTTAGTCTATAATCAGAATCGAATTGTATGTCTGAAAATAAAACAAGCCAACTGAGTATTTGCCTTGGCTGAAATCTATCGCTGTAAAGTAATCACAGCCCAAGACTGAACTGTTGCCCGACAAGCAGAGTGTCACAGACATGTGTTTCTTTGATCAAGGTTTGTTCAAGACTGATGTAATACATTTTCATACAGGAATTTTAAACACAAATGACCACATACATGTGTGCCAAACTTCTGGTGCCTTTGCACATTGTAAAGTATTCTGTTCCCTGCAAAGTACCGCTGCAACTCCAATGGAGGAGGCAAGTCACCGAAACTGTCGAAATACATGACTATACCGTTTTTGTACTTAATGTAAGCAACCCAATATATTCCAACATTAACAGCACTGTCCAAGTTCTTAATACCACATTCACTTTCACGAATTTTGTGAGGTAGTGTATCACGAATGAAAACACTTCGAAAATATGGTATGTCCAAACCCTTTACATGTCTACTTATGTCGTCGTCTGTCAGTGGTTTAACCAACTTTTTTTTTAATCCAGACCCTTATTTCCGGTATGGTTTCAAACATAAACCTTTACACCTCATTGCAATTGCCTCCATCGTTTCGTTGTGTCGTTTCTCCTCAACCAACTGCTTATTCACCTCGTTTGCTGCTTTGTCAGCCTTGACGGCATTTGAAACCCCAGCTGCCAAAGCACCAGCTGCTGACAAGCCGGCAAATAATGGTATTAATAGAAGAATACCATCCTTTTTTATCTTTTTCTTGACACCCTCACCAAATTTTAACTTGGCACCCATGGCTCTGTTATCGCCGTTCACCAAACATTGCATCCTTAGGTTTAATTCTTTGTGCTGCCTTCTCTGCGAGTATTCGATCTGCTTCAGCTCTATCTGCACCCTGTGCATAAGCAATGTCGTATTCCCTGCAGGCTGCGTCTAGTGGGTTGATACCCTTCTGCCCAAGAGCCAACCGTTTATCCAGTTTAGTACCGGGGCCACAAAACTGGTATGTAGGTATATGTGCTTCAACAGACATCTTGTTGATTAGCTTGTTTAAAAAGCCACGTCCTTTCCTCTTCCTCGTAGGAGGCATTGTTACCGACTGACTAACTTTACATGTTCGCACGTAGCCGCAGCAACCACACAACCTTGTCAATATGAAGTTCGTCAAACAGAGAGATACATTGCCTGTGAGTAATGTCGATACTGGCGGCACCAATACTAGGCGGAAGAATGGACCTTTGTTCCCTGAGACAGTGAGAGCAATAGTGTGTGGTCCATTAAATGGTTGGAAAACCAATCTTGTGCTGTCTCTGCTGGAACACCCAAATGGACTTAGATTTGTAAATGGGTACGTGTTTTCCAAGTGGTTGTACCAACCGAAGTATCAGTTACTAGGGAAAATTTTATAACCCATTAAGGTAATTCAGTATTTGACATTTAGTGAAAATCAATGTGTGCCTCATCCAAGTGAAGCTCGACCTAATTCTGTGTTTGTATTTGACGATGTTTCGAGTGAGAAGCAGAACAATATACGAGATTACTTTTGCATGGGCAGGCACAGATCAGTGGATTCTTTTTACTTGTGTCATACGAATAACTGTATTTCGAAACAATTGGTTAGATACAATGATAACTTGATCCTACCCTTTAAACCGAAAGATCTGAATCCCAAACACATTTACAACGATCACGTCAACACCGATATGACATTCAAGGAGTTCTGGAACCTATGTGGGTACTGCTGGAATGAGCGTAATCATGGATTTTTGGTTATTGACAAACACTGCGACTAGTACCATGGAAGATACCGCAACGGATTTGATTTATTTTTCAATAAATATCCGAACACCCTATGTACTGGTATCATTTCAAGCATTTATAAGTTTGGAAGAACTTCAGTGACTCAGAATAAGAGAGTGTTTGTGTACCCACCACAGAACAAACTTCTTACGAAGGAGGGTAACTTGGATTGCCAGGGTAAAGTACTCAAACGTGTGTTCAATCCCATCAAAGAAGACGATGCCGCTACCAAACGATATGTTGAAAACGGCAGAAGTGACTATGGTTATAACTATTACAGTAATAGATACGCCTCAAGATTACGCATAAATACTAGAGACAGGTCTAAACTGTTATGAAATCCCTGTCAATGGCGTAATCGACTCAATAGTAAAACCTGGTAGGGATGATGTGAGACTGAATTCGATTAAAGCTGCAAGGTTACTCTATGTGAAGCGAGGTGATAAACTTAGTTTTTTCCCAACAACTATAAATATGCAACACTGCAAACCATTTACAGCAAAATTAACAATGAGTTATATAAAGTACTACAGTGAATATCCACAAGCTTTATTTGATGTGTAAACATGGACGCAACAACAACTAAACGTGGCATTATAAAGGCTCGTAATACAATTCGACGAAAGTTACTCGAACTGGAGACAGGTTAGATTGACTCTGAGAAATTTTTTAAGGATTCATTATGACCTGTGACAGATACTATGGAATGAGTTTTCTTACCTCAACGATATATACAGCAGCAGTCTCCTCTCTTGATCAAAGAATTCTTGAAGTCACTAAGTCGAAGTGAGCGAGATTATGATTCAGTGTATGGTGTCCGAAAGAAAAATTATTCACTAATGATTGGGAACTCACCTGTTACTATTCATGAAAATGTTATTTTAATAGGTGGAAATGAATATGAAAGAAGAAGAGGGTTAATGGAATTGTTGTTCTTGAAAAACCCAAACAGTATACAGACAAGGACATTGTAACATAACAAGCGTCTGCGCCATGTAATATCTATAGCAGACGCCATCATGTTAATAATATATCATCTTTGAGTAGCGAGGCAGTCTGTCTTTGACCTCCGTTAGAGAAGGTCGCACGGAGTAACAATTTTCGGACTAACAGTTGAAAGTGTGGCGGACTTGGAAAAGTGTATTATGTAGACGTGTAACGAGTGGAACTTATGATTTGAAATAGAATGTTTTTTTTTTTAGTAACTACATGGTGTTAAAAGAACATTAATGAGTGTGGAGGATTTTGTTGGCATTTGGAACTCTTGTATCCCACGAACTTGTGACCCTCGGAGAAGTTCGATTCCTTATGTTGATTTGGTGGTGGTATTTTCCGTCTGGTTGTAGTAGCAAAATTCAATGACTAGAATAAAGTTTTGTGTGTAGAAGTTGCTTATAAACTGTGGAACTAAATTCATTTAATTAACCCGGCGGTAGAATAATACCGCGACCTGGCGACCGCGGCAAAAGAACCTATTATTTTATTAATAACCATGTATGTGTTCTTTAAGTGACTGAGTAATTTAAAATCAGTATTCAACAGCTAGCCGTCATAGAGACAGTTAGCTTACATGGCGCCTCAGTGACAGGACGTGTGGTAAAATAGGCATCTGGTGGAGAAATAAACTTTCGATTCCCGAGCATTCACACGGGGATAAAGAGGAAAGAAGATAAATTACGGCAAATTACGAACAAGACGACAATTGGGTTCAGAGATGACAATTGGGTTCAGAGACGACAATAGCCAAAGAGGAAGATATACCACACCAGCAGCACGAGTTTGTTAAGTCAAAGACGGCTAGTGAAGATAGTCTACTTGGTGACTGGTTGGAAGTGGCGCAGCCGAGTGGAGAACGAAGTAACTACACGAGCATCGCCGAGCGGAACCGAAGGTGGCCGACGGAGGCCGAGCCGAGAACAGCTGACCCGAGCAGCCAACAGTGAAGACGCGGAAAGCTAAGTGGGCGCAATTCGCTGCTAGCAAGCTGCTGCGAAGTGTCCTTCCTATCCATTCCGTTCCTTTAATATTTTTGTTCCTGTAACTTCAAAACACCTATAGGAAGGAAAACCGAGTTGGGTTTTCCTCTCCATTTTCAATTCCTTTTGTCATTCTAGTGACACTTATTGTATATTGACAACTCGGACGCTGGAGTATTTACGCTGCAGAAGTAGTTTGGTTCCAGTTTGCACGCATTTAATTCTGATATGGTGACCGCGTTTTGTGAATAGCGGCGTTGTGTTGATTTTATTTGCTGTGAACCGGAGGGGAAAAGTAAAGCTACTAGGTAATTGATTTTATTGGAGTTTTCCATGTGAATTTGTAATATAGACATACCGAAAATGGGTGACGAGACGGAGTCAAAAGTGGCTGACATGCTGGCTAAGTTTTGTGAAACATTTAATAATAAATTTGAATCCTTTGATAATAAGTTTGACAAATTTGATTCCAAATTTGAAACCCTTGATGGTAAACTCGAAGTGATGGGAAGGGAGCAAAAATTGTACATAGCAGAGTTAGAAAGAAAACTTGAAGAGTATAGTGTTAGGTGTTTTGGGCGGACGGAAGAGTTGTCCTCTCAGGTTACCAAGTTAGAACAACAGGTTAAGCATGAGACAAGTGGTTTGCGCCAGAATACCGGTGCCTTACAGGCGCAATATTTACAGTTAATAGAAAAAAGCGAAAGTCAGAGCCACCGCATAGGGTGCCTTGAAGATCAGATGCAAACGTTTCAGGTTAGTTTCCAACGGAGCTATGCGGAACTGAAGTGTGATATCAAAGGGCTGGCAGCTGACGTGGAAAAGGTTTATGAAGATGTTGAGAAGGTGAAACTACATACCCCTCTAGTGGTGAAACAAGAACTAGTAAAACAAGTCCCCAATGTAGTGAGGGAAGAGCTTGTCAAGTACCAAGAAATTGTAAAGACCTCAGCTTTTCCGGTTAAAGTCAATGATGGGAAGATAGATTGGGAGGAATTTTCGGGAAAGAATTGAATACATCCTGTAAATTTCATTAGAAACTTTGAAAATTTCGCACCTTTCCTAATGGCTAGTGAAGAAAATAAAATTAGAATGGTAATTAAACATTTGAGAGGAGAACCCCGTCTTTGGGCAGATCAATTCGAAGACCGATTTGAGACGTTTGCTCAGTTTAAAACAGATTTTTAAAATCTATACTGGTCAGCAGAAAGACAGATTGCTGTGAAATCCGAATTAATTTTGGACGAGCATTACGATCCGAATAATGAGACCCAAACTAATTTTTTATGAGGTGCTACTCATCTTGTAGGTACCTAGATCAGCCCCACAGTGAGGAAGAATATGTTAAAATTATTGCGGCTTGCTTACCCGAACAAACGCAATTTATTCTTACCAGTCATAAAATATGTTCGATTAAGGATGCCATAGACATGTTGGGAAGGTTGGATGTCCAGGAGGAGAGGATGAGGAGAGAAAGATCGAAGTTCCAGAATGGGTATAGACACTTTCAGGATAGGAGTACACGAGGAGGAGGTTACTGGAGAGAAGAAGGAAGGAATAACCGACAAGGACCGGTAAACACATACCAACACGGGGCCAGGCATAGAAACAATTTCGGGCCGAATAACCAAGCGGGAGGGTCAGAAACTAATAATCAACACCAACGGTACCATGACAACCAACCTCATAACAGAGAACAGAGGGTAGCCACAGTAGCTGCGAGTGGCGAAAATTGTTTATACTAATTTCTGCCACTGTCGCGGCCTCATCAGGGGCAGAACCGGTTAAGAGGCCAAATGCAGATGTAATTTCACAGAACGGAAGCAGAGGATTAAGGAAGAAGGAAATTCAGGAAGAAGTCGCTATGTTTGACACTATGCTAGGTAATGTCTTAAAGGATGAAGATGAAGTAAATTGTAAAGGTATTATGGCTGCGGAAACAGACGTTCAAGAGTTTCAAGAGGAGTTTGTGGAGAAAAATATACAAGAGAAAATTTTTGATGTAGTAGATGGAATTTTTTTTGATACCCTTGCGAAGGAGAAGGCTAACTTACGGGAGAATGAGGTTATAAAGATTGAAGTGGAGGGATTTTTATCTGTAAATACGGGAGAAGTAAAGTTGGATAGAATCAAAGCAGTACGACAGCCATATGGCTTTTACACTAGTGACAGGAGCGGGAGCAGTGGCCGACAGTCGGCGCATACTAGCATATACCGGGGCACTGTTGGAACCCGGGCCACAAAAGAATTTACCTCCGCGACACTAGCGAGCGCGGAAGAACAAACAGGCGAGTTATGTCACGCACTGGAACGTGATAACTTGTCAGAATCACTTACTTTCGATGGCGAGAAATATCAAGGAGTTACTGGTATAACGAAGCAGTCTCAGTTTGTAGGTGAGGAGAATAAAATCGACAGAAAATCCATACGGTGGAAAACCAATGAGGAGAATGAAATCGACAGAAAATCCATACGGTGGAAAACGGATGACTGTGGGGGAACAAGTGCTGAGTTACTCGATTGTAACCAGACGAAAAAAGAGAATAAGAGTTTTTTTGTGAACGGACCAGAGGGACGGAATACATTTTCATCGAAAAATTTACAGAGTGTGTCGGTTTACCATAATGATCCTAGAGAAGACCTGCTAGAAGAGGAACGAATGTCAGGCAGGAGGGAGGCACCAACACCTACAGTTGTAATAACATTTCGGACGAAAGTTGTGGCAGCTTTGGCGGATTCTGGGGCTGAAGTATCATGTATCTCAGAAAGCCTATTTCAAACACTTGTCATCGAGCCGGCTGCCTGTATTCATTCGGTATCAGGTATGACGGTTACAGTGGCAAATGGTGGCAAGATTAAAAAGATCATAAAGCAGATTCGAGTGGATGGAATAATTGGAGGGCAGGTAGTCGAAGTTAAAGCATTCGTCATCCCCAAGTTGACAGTAGATTTAATCCTGGGAGTTGGCTGGTTTGACGAGAATCAGGTGAAATTGGATTGGAAGGACCACAGCTTGCAGTTTATGACGGAAGGGAGGGAAGTTAAAGTCCCTTTCGAAGGTAGATGTCATGGGGAAGAAGAAGAAGCGTGCCAAATAAGAGTTATTTCGAAAGGAATGCTGAAAGAGTCGGTAGATCAAAAGGAACTTAAGGAAGATCCCCCACCCGTTTTCCAGGAAGAGGACGAGTGTAGATTAGTACCACAATTAGAGTATGCAGAAGAAGATTGGGAGGGAGTAAAGAAGATTGTTCAAGAATTTCAAGAGGTTTTTTCTAATCGGCCCGGATTAATTAAAGGCTACCAATGCCATTTTAACGTTAAGGAAGATGTGCCGTTTGCTGCCAAACCGTATTCTATACCATTTGCAATGAGGAAAAAAGCACAAGAAGAAATAGACCGGATGCTAGAATGGGGCGTAATAGAACGATCAAACAGCGAGTATGTGAACCCTTTAGTGGCCGTAATTAAAGCAGATAAATCTCTGAGGCTTGTACTCGATGCCAGGTCACTTAACAAAATCCTAATTACAGAAAGGGACCACCCACTCCCTGTCGACGAAATATTACAAAAGTTCCATGGTGTAAAATATCTTAGTTCACTGGACATCACGGCTTCCTATTGGCAGGTGCCTATTGACGAAGCGTCTAGAAAATATACAGCCTTTCGTTTTGAAGGAAAGTATTTTCATTTTCGAGTTTTACCCTTCGGAATTAACAATGCGGTAGCGAATTTTATAAGGGCTTTGGACAAAGTGTTGGGAAGATCCTTGAGAGATAGGATTCACACATATGTTGATGTCATAATCATTGCCTCGCAAACTCTAGAAGAACATCTAGAAACCTTACGTGATGTACTTAGCGCTTTGCATAAAGGAGGCGTTACTTTAAAATGGAAGAAGTGTGTGTTCTTGCGGAAGAGTATAAATTTTCTCGGACATGTGATTTTACCAGAAGGAATAACTGTAGAAGACTCGAAGTTAGAAGCCATTAACAAATTCCCGAGACCATCTAATAAAGTACAGTTAAAGAGTTTCCTCGATCTTTGCGGATACTACCGGAAGTTTATACCCGGACAAGCACTTAATAGTACACACCTTAGGGATCTGAGCAAAGCCCGGACTCCGTGGGAGTGGACTAATGAATGTGAGGAGGACTTCAAGAAGATAAAACAAGAACTTTCGCGGAAAATTGTGTTAGCTCACCCGGATTGGACTCTTGACATACGGCTCACACTATGGGCTTGGGGCTCAGGTTTTTCAAGAAGTAAACGAGGGAGGGCGAGTAGAACAAAGGACAATTGCTTTCGCTAGTAGGATGCTGAACAAACATGAATTATCATATAATATAACGGAGAAAGAAACCTTGGCTGTTATATGGAGTTTTCAAAAATTTCGAGCGTTATTTTTAGGAAGGAAAACCATCATCTATACCGACCATAAGGCATTGTCATTTTTAATGAATTGTCGCCTCGTACACGGGAGGCTTACCCGGTGGGGGCTTGTAATGCAAGAATTTGAATTCGATATTCGGTACCGACCAGGATCGGAAAATCTAATAGCCGATTGCCTCTCCCGATTACAAATTGGTTTAATTGAAGGAAGAAATAATATCCACCCTGCTCAGGAAGCGCACTTATACTATATTCACTGAGTTGCCGAGGAAGATAAGATAATAAGTTTGCTAAAGAATATGAAGGCGCTACAGGAGGAAGATGAAGTTATAAAAGCGGTTAAAGATCAGATACAATGTCCGAGTTACCAAGGGAAGTTGAGAAAATATTACTGTATCCACAAACACATAGTCTTTTGGCGTAATTCGGATATGAATGAAAACTGGAAGGTATGGATTCCAGAGAGAAGCATCGACGCACTAATTACTTATCACCATCTAAGCTACGGGCATTTTGGACCAAGCAAATGTTATAGGGTTATCAAGGAAAACTGTTATTTTAATAATATGTCAAGAAGAGTAGCGAAGTTGTTGTCCACATGTGACATTTGTCAGAAGACGAAAGTGGACAGTGTATTGAGGAGGGGTGATATGGAATGCATTTTGCCAGAAAATGTGTTAGATTTAGTAGCAGTAGAAGTGTGTGGACCACTGCCCAGGTCCAGAGGCGGAGTCACGCAGATATTGGTAGTGATTGATGTTTTCTCGAAATATGTTAGACTGTGTCCTTTGAAGAGAGTGACGGCCAAGTTCATGGAAGTTCATGGCTAACAAAATTGTGGAAGATTTCATACCTAAAGTGGGAAAACCTCATAAGGTGATTTCGGACAATGCTCCATCATTTTGTGGCCGCAGATGGGTGGAACGCCTTGAGCGAGAAGGAATTGAAGTACTGAAAACATCTTTATATCACCCTCAGGGTAATGTGTCTGAGAGGGTAATGATAGAGATAGGTAGGTGGCTGAGGTGTTATTGTGTGGACAATCATCAGAGGTGGGCACTGGAAATAGAGTCACTTGAACGGGTACTCAACAACTTGCCCCACAATTCCACTTCAGTGGTACCATATGAAGTGTTGTTTGGTGAGAAGGTACCACGAATAGTAACTGAATTTGTTGAATTTCCTCAAGATACTCCAATAGATCGGCAAGAATTAATTACTACAGCACGATTTAAAATGAAGAGTGAAGCGCAGAGAAGAAAGGCAAGGCACGCTAGAAAAGGGAAGGCATCTGACTATAAGCCGGGTAACCTGGTTCTGGCGCAAACTCACTATAAATCTTCAAGCCTTCACAATGAAATTAAAAAATTTAAATTCCTTTATGAAGGGCCGTACATGATTTCTAGCTGTCCAAGGAAGAATTCTTTTGTACTTGTAAATCCTGTGGACCAAAGTGTCAGAGGTACATTTAATGTAATTGCGCTCAAACCTTATAATTCTTTGCAAGAGGATGGAGATGGTTAAAAAGGAGGAATCCTATCCTGTTATTTCTATGTTTTTTTTTCTCTCAATTATCAATCCTGTTTTCGAGAGAAAATCTCTGTACTACTATAAATCCTACTTTTCCCCTACCTTCGAAGGCGCGAACAGCAATATAGCAGCTCGAAGAAGTGTGGTAAAGTGAATAAAGTGACGCGTGTGATGTGATGCTTTGGAGCATAAATGTGTACAGGTCATTGACCTGAGTGCAGCTTGTGTTTATATCGAAAGCAATGCTTCTGACAGCAAGTTGCTCAACTTGCAATTGAATACCAATTCAGTTTTTTTTTTCTATTTTGTGTTCTGTGTTTTTTTTTCTCTTATTTTTATTGTTTCTGATTTTTTCTTGTGTGTAATATTTTTCTTATATGTTTCTTGAACTCAATGTGTAAAATATTATCAATGTAAAACGGAAAACCACCAGAGTAGAATTTAAATTATTTTTCTTTTTTCTTGTTCTGATAATTGATCATGTCAGACCTGATCAATTATCACAAGGTGTTAGGTAGGGAGTGTAACATAACAAGCGTCTGCGCCATGTAATATCTATAGCAGACGGCGAAATCGCACGAAACCTCACCAGAGTAACAAAAAGCGGTATCTGGACATAAGTTCACTAAAAATTGGAGTATTTAGAAGGACATCTCTGGTCCAATATTCCCTAACTTTCAATTTTTTTCACGCTAGGCATCAGAAGACAAATAGCTTTGAAACAATACATTTCATCATATCCAGTATCTTTCCACTTTGATATTCTGGAGTATTCTTCATAGTGGTTATACAAAACCGATTCTTTTCATCAGCTATATATTTCGTCAGTTCTTCTGTAAGAAATAACATGAAAACTGACAGAATACTTGACACATTCCCTATTTGACACGCATGTCCCAATAGTGTAACATCAAATGCGTGACTAACTGGACGAAAATGATTTTCTAGTTAGATTTATCGCCAAGACGTAATTTCTTCGTAGCCGTTTCACTATCACTTTCTGATTCTTCAGAACAACTAACTTGTTGAAACATGAGACTGCATTATCACCCCTCCTGACGAGTATGTTTTAGGATTACAGCTTTCCGATTTTGTGGAAAAGCTATCACTTCCATCAAAATGAAGTAGTTCATCCTCAGTGTCGCTCATCGTAAGAATCTCCATGATTTATTCCTGAATGCACCCACGACGTCTTTCAATTTTCTTTATAAAATACAGGACACAAAGAACACTGATGTAATTTTCGTTGAACAGTGAACTGTAGAGCGAAGCCTAGGCTCCCAGCAGACAAACATTCGTACGATAAGCTAGCGACCAAAACTGCAAAAGGCTATTGAGAAATGTGGCGAGAAGTCCGCTTTACGACTCAGGTAGCGGCGCGTCTATATTCGTCATCAGCACACAGGTAGCGGCAGGCGGGTGCGGCTTTTCTCATCATCAGCACTCAGGGGAAATGCGACGGCTGCGGCTATACCCGTCATCAGCAGTCAAAGGGTTAAGTATAAAACCATAATCTCTAAAACTGTAAACCAGTCTGGTTCTGGTCTTATTCCGATGAAGGAATATGTATACTGGGACGATCCCAATGAACTCGAAAGATTGAAGTTACTTACCTCTTCGAAATCTGCAGGACATATGGCACACACGTCGAAATTTTATCAGTGGTTGAAGAACTTCGTGAAAGAGACATTATATTGTAACATGGATCAAGTTGTGGCAGAACTCCATACACCAGCAAGAAGAAATTTCCCAAGACGTCACGTAGTCAAGTCATCAAAGGACTCGTTGATCTGTGGAAAGCTGATATAGTGGAATTGATTCCATACTCTCGTAAAAAGAGGGGCTACAAGTATATACTGATAGTGATTGATACTTATTCAAATTTTGTATGGGCTCTACCTCTCAGGAACAAGACAGCTAGTGTGGTTGCTGATGCTATGACGAGAAACCTAAGTGGAAACGTTACAGACTGACAACGGAAAAGAGTTTTAGAATTCAAAGTTCAAGAAACTCGTGACTAGATATGGTATCAATCACTACTTAGGATATACCCATCTTAAAGCATCAATAGTTGAACGGCTAAACAGAACTATTAAGAATGCAATGTGGCAAGAATTCAGCAGGCGTGGTTCACATCGGTGGATTGAACTTCTTCCTCAATTAATGTCAAATTATAACAACAAGTAGCACAGCACCATCAAAATAAAACCCTGTTATGTAAAAGACAATTCTCTACTTTCAACAGTGTACTTCCATGTTAAGAAAACCACACCTGCAAAACTCAAAGTTGGTGATCTTGTCAGGAACAGTAGGTTTAAACGAAAGTTTGAGAAAGTTTTTCTACTAAACTGTTTAACTGAAGTGTTTACCATTAGAAAAGTTAAAATTTCAAATCCTATAACTTATTCACTTAAAGATTATCAGGGTAAAGATTTTGCAGGAGCATTTTACCATCAAGAATTACAGTTAGCAAAATATCCAAGTACATTTCTTGTTAAATGAATGATAAGGAAAAGGAAGAATACAGCGTTAGTGAAGTGGTTAGGTTTTGATAAATAGCATAACACTTGGATAAATGTAAAAGATTTATTTAAATTATAATATATCTTTTGATCAATAAAAATTTGTGCAGCATATGTTTGGTTTTATTTCACACATTTTTAAAGATATAATAATAATTTTTTCCTAATAATATTATTTTTACATAAATCAGTGCATTTTTTATACATTTGATTGGCACTGATATTTGAAACCTAATACTAAGTTACAGCAAACCCCACAGCAATTTATCACAAGTCAAAAATAAACATTTACATCAGGTGACCATCTACATCAGACATATCACCATCAGCTATATACAAATCTACATAAGACAGATGACCATCAACTATTTACAAATCATGTTTGTCATCAGGCAAATGACTATCAACTATATACAAATCCACAACAGATGACCAAAATCAATTATTTACAATATATTTAAAACACATCCAACCCTCCAGTGCACTGTAATATATACAAGGAATAAACGCTATATTTATTCTTCATTCACACTTATTTTACAAACTCATTCACACTCTGGTACAGACTTGTGCCCCCAAGGTAGGATCCCAATCCCGTCGGGGTAAATATAGCATTTATCGTCCAATCTAGACAGACCCAACTTCGATACTTCAACAGTTGTTACTCAATGGAGATTTGATGCAAATCGGCGTTGTGTTTGGTGATTCCTGGGGCACCATGTAAACAGACAATGTAATCTTCTATTGTAAATTTTTTTGTTACTATACGCCCCAGACCCTTGGCCCGTCTTGAGGTCTGGATAGATTCTAGTTGGAATGAATACATTTTTGACCTTAGACCAGCAAATTCTACAATCAGGGAACCATACGCCTCATCTTTCATCACACCAACAACCTTTTCGTTATTGGGTTCTATATCGAAACGAATATTGGGTTTATATCCAGACGTGTCGAATTCCTTCCTGTTGCGTTTCATTACTTCATATGGATCACAGCCATTCACCAAATAGATGAAACTGTCTGTGTCCATATAAAGTAATTTCGGGTGTATAAACTGCGACATGGCGAATTCATAGTGTAATCGATACAAACGCAATTTTGACAGATCGAGAATTCACATCTCGATGTAGACCGGCTTGTTGAAAAGTATCTTCCTTTTCGACATCTCCAGAGCCACAAAGTCTTTATCGAAAATAGTTATTCCCTTGAAGTGTGGTGAAGCCACATGCTTGCGGGCACCGCGGCGGCTCGCCCAACCTGTAAACAATTTCACGTCTCGGTGTTTTCTAAGATTCTCCATTGTTTTGCCGAAAATTGAATTATTCATTAATTTGAGAATGTCTGTCTCAAATTCTGATTTTGCTGACTGACGAGAACACGTGTTAAGAGAGATATATTCTTTCAACCTCGGTGACTGGTTGAAAGATACTACCCGATGAACCGTGCCCAACTTCATCCCCAAGCCTACATATTGCTGGAGGACTCGGTAATGGATAACATGCCGAACCTTATCCTTCAACGTAGTTATCAGCCTGTGGTAAGTAGATCCAAGAGCAGCTTTGTGGTCTGGACCTGTCGTTAGGTCTGCTAGAAAGACATGTACATTCTGAGGAATCGTCAAGTCTACCTCTAAAACGAAACCCCTAGGTGAGTCGTCTGCTACACTTATGATGTCTACGCATGCAATCTGCTCGGCCGATAACCATTCAAACCTTCCAGACGGTAGATACTCTGACATGGCCCAGCCAAAAACATTGTTTACATCAAAATGGATGATAAAATTTTCAGGTGCGTTGTGGCTGTACTCCACCATGTATATGTTATTTGCCTGGGCATACCTATGGATGCACTGGCAAATACCACCACGGGTTCCACGTTCAAAAAAGAGAAGCATGTCAACATCTGTCAGAGGATCCAGCCCGACAAGATTTCTCTTTAACATAGCCTGCCACGAAAGGCCCTGAGCTGTGTAATAGTGGGTGGGGTCCAGGGTGTACTTCTCCAACCATACACTCCTAAATTTTTCAAACAGATCTGCATGTAGCCGTCCGTACATCTGTCCCCATGTACATACTTGCATATTATTCCAAGTATTTTATCTGGAAAATCCACCACACTGGTGTGGCGTGCACGTAATCTTTGTCAGAAATTTCTGACTCCGACAACGAACCATAAAATTTAGACTTTGGAGGGAGCGTGGCCACTTTGAGCTTCTCCATCGAATCCATGCACTCGTAAGGGAAGACTCCTTTTTACTTAACTAGTTGGAACTTCTCAGGGTCCGTGAAATACGCACTGGTAATGTACATAAAACGGTCCTCAAAGGTTTCAACCAGTTTATATAACGAGGACTGCATAAAACGGTACGAGTCCAGGAACCGCAATTTAATTGACGTACCGTTAATTTTTTCGAAAACGAAATGTAACGTTTAGTTTTGATGAGCAGGACATCCATCCCATCATAATAGAGGTGTGCTAAAGCCTTAAAAATAAAGTGCGCATCATACCCAGCCAAATTATGTAAAAAATGGGTATGCACCGTTGATTTTTGTACTGTAAATTACAGTTATTGTGTGCAGCCCCTCTGAATGTACCTGTGATGTGACAATGATCACGAACCTTAACGATATCCGGTGCAAAGCCATCACAACAGGTGTGGAATACCGTAGCACTGGTAAATAGTGCTTCCCGATCAGATGACATTACAATACGTATGACCGCCTTGTAAATTCCGTCAACGTCATGGGCCAGTTTCACTAATTGTTCTACTAGCCATGTCTCAGGGTTTTCTCCCATGAATGAGTCGAATCTGTTCAACTGCTTGTCATATGCGCAAACGACCTAGTATGCGGCCGCAATAGGTATGCGGTCCTGGAGTCCTGTGGAGTAAGAGGCCTACACATATGAATGGGTTTCAGCAAACATTCAAAATCCGCTTAAATAACGAATGGTGCATGCTTTTGGTGTACAAAATCCTTAAACTTTAAGATTTTGTCTTCATCGCCGGGTAGATAGACTATTACAGCGCCTACCCTTGCGCAATCAATCTCATGGTGTTCCAAGAGATCTTTGCGTCCGAAATGCTGCAGACATCTGTCACATATGAAAATTGAAGATGTCCTTTCAGATATAGATGACCTGACTTACTTTGACATGTTCTTGATCCAGCAGAAGTGAAACTTATCTTCAACCTCTGTAATCAACAACACGTTGATATGGAACTTGCGTTTGACTGCAGCATGATGGAAGAGACCTACAACTCTATGTTTTCAAATTTCTGGTTCCAAGCCATAGATATAGATCGAATATTCAGTATTTTGCCTCTCAAATTTAGAAATGTCTTACAATTTTACAGGGAAGTCTGAACCTGCAAAATCTAAGTTGTACTTGGACCATGCTGGATAATACTTCGTAACTATTTCTGCGTGAACTTTCACCTTTTCGTGAAATGCAAGGATCCTCTAAAGAAAACAAAATGGGCATTGTTTAGAACATTGACAATTGCTATATTTTCTTGGAAATCAGATGGCAGAGCTATAAATGAAGTGCCTTGATAAAGCGGTTCAAATTTAACTACATGGATATCGTTGGCATTAATTTGATCGTGTGTTTTACCAGTATCCCGATCCTGGAATTCACTATGTCTCTTCAAAATATCTTGAAACACATAGACATCATACCATTCTTCCAGATCAGTGCTTAATGTAAGTTCTCACATCTTTGGTATAAAACAAATACTGCTGATGTTAGTGACATTGTTTTTCTTAATTTGGAAAAGGCAATCCAACCTCACCCGGCATTTTTATAGACGGTGATGGAGGATTGCTAACAATCGCGGAAATTTGGTCTTTAAAAATTTTGAAGCATGCTCTGATATCATTTTCCTTTAAAATTTACTGAAACATGGAGTAACCTATTCCCGAAATCACTTGCCTTGATAGTTTTGCTTCAAGCGCGTAGCTTCCGGCTTACCTTTTTCCCCACCCTCGTTAATGCCGGACCCGGTTGCTTGTGTGTTGGGCAGCCACTGAGATGATGATTCGTATGTTGGCCAGAGTGCTTCTAATGGCGACAGAGTGGCTAGTAAATTGTCATCAATTGGATCTGCCCATGTAATGGTGCTGGGTTGGGTTATGTCCACTGTTGGAATACCCCACAATGCTTCCAGGTTCGGCGCGGCTGTGACATATAAACATCTGCAAATAGACACGAAAAATTATATTCATAGTTACAAATATGAAAAACAAAGCAATCAATAAAAGGAATGCATTATATGATATTTTAATCCTTTCTGATGGACTGTCATCATGGGTTGCAATCCGTTTGTGTGTAGATTGCACATCATCACTGGTAAAGTCAGCAGCATTATTACTGTCCTTATTGTGTCCATTCACATCATCAGATGTATCTTCAACAAAATAAATGATGTTACTCACATATGCATTAAGCATTCACATGAAAAATAATTAAAGTATTAGCTACTTACTGGTAAATGAATCCATCAATTCTTGAGTGGAGATCTCAGGCAATACACATCCAATCACATCTACAACACAATAAATAATGTTAGACACATATGTATTAAGTATTCACATAAACATTATTTTACGTATTAACTACTTACTAGTAAAGTGAGCAGCATTATTAATCCCCATATTGCGTCTATTCACATCATCAGAGGCATCTACAACAAAATAAATAATGTCAGCCACATATGCAATAAGCATTCACAGGAAAATTATTTAAAGTATTAGTTACTTACTGGTAAAGTCAGCAGCATTATTACTACACATATTAAGCCGATCAATATCATCAGAGGCATCTAACACAAAATAAATAATGTCAGCCACATTTGAATTAAGCATTCACATAAAAATTATTTAAAGTATTAGCTACTTACAGATAAAATCAGCAGAAATATTAGTACCCATATTGTGCCCATTCACATTATCAGTGGTATCTACAACAGAATGAATAACGTAAGTCACATAGGCACTAAGTATTCACTTGAAAAATAATTAATGCGCATCATCATATGAAACAAAAATGAATAACGTCGGTCAAAAAAATGAATTATGTTAATCACATACCACATGCAAGATTGTATCGCACCTCAAGGTCAGTCATGGTTACCGATCGTGAGTCTACAATAAAAAAAAAATAATAATAATATCAAAACGAGAAAATTATTCAGCAACAAAAATTAAAATATAATAAAACCTGCCAGTCAGAAATTGATCACTGAATTGTTGCGAGATATCAGGAATATATGTAAAATATAATTAAAATCATACTTACTTGTTTATAATAATACAGCTAAAAAATTAATAATAGAAAATTAACCAGATGCTCGATCCATGTTGTTCACTCCGCAAGATACTAATGAGCAATGAGGATGAGAAGAAGGTTTGCACAGAATTTATACTCAGTCACTACGGTATATTGTGTTGTGAAAAGTAGTCCCCTCAAACACTAGGAATAGCGCCTACTGGAAACCGTTGTTCGCCCGAGGGTGTGTTGTGTCAGACTGAGGTTCCTGCTTTAGCGCTGGGAATAGCAATGACCGTTGTTTGCCCGCGGGAGGCTGATGCGCTGTCACACAGGTTAGCTGAACAGCTCCAATTAGCTGAATACCCGCAGGAATTGAGGACATCTGTGCCAGCCATGCGATCGACACTGGCGACACCAGGAGGTACTGACACCTGGTGGCATAAAAGTGATCTATTCGCTCCGCACCACCTGCCCTGTGACGTCACGTAACAGTATAAGTCCCAGCTCATATCAACCTTTAATAATGGTCACGTTTTAGAATAGCGTGAACTGGTTCCAGAATATATTTCACGTGAATGCATGTGCCACTGGTCAGTCACATGTTGCTCGCCACTGACTATGTTTTGCTCTATATTACTTCGCTCGGAGTGACGGCCAGCCAATGCCGCCATTCCACACAATCTTAACGATTCTATGTATTTTAAAACTAATCTATTACAAAAAGAGTTAGAAAGTTGTGGAGACCATGATTTTCCGTCAAGGATAATGGAGTCTCTTAGCCAATGTCAAAATCAACTCTGGCATGAAGTAACTGAGAAGTTATACTTAACACACAAAAACAGAAAGGCTTGATCTTTAATCCGACTTTAACCAGAGAGGTAGCAAAGTGGGAGCGTCATAGCCAGTCACCTAATAAGGACCTTACAAGTTTACTTTTACTATTACAAGGACTTTAACAGCCCACACTGGCAAATCTTCAAGCGGCTTTCAACGCCCGCAGACAGTGATGTATTTGTGAGAGCAGTTAACCTTAAATTATATTGGTGCCAGCGATGTTACCTAAAAAAAGAAAAACTTAAATATTCTAATAGACTCATACTTCTAAATTATCATTTCCTTCTATCCCGCCACCGACCGACATGTAAATGTAAAGATAATTGTCAGAAGATTTCTCGATGCAACAATGATCCAAAAGATTTAACACCACATTTGAAATTTTACTGTCAGTTACAGTTTCAAAAGTAAAGTCTGAAAACTTCTTGGCTGTAAGTTACGGAAGCTATTCAAATCGTTGTTCCCTCCAAATTTATTTCTACCTTCATTAGCGTTCACATACACACATTTTCGACACTATGTCAGCCTATTGCGCAACTTGACATATCAACTCAACTGAAATGAAAACTTCTCCGTGATCGTCAAACCAGCAAAAATTTTAATATTTAAATAGTTTGGGTGAACCTTTTGAAGTTCGGGAGTTTGTAAGGCCTTCACAACACTGTAAACAGTCGCCGCCCTTTCAAAACCAAATTACTGAATATAAACCATGGTACTGTAGACAATTATTCTGAGCCCTCTTCAAACCTTCTCAGGGACTTACAACTGTTAAGCAATACTTTGCCAAATAACTTACGCCCCATAAACGTTGATCAGATTTCAATTACCAAACCGCAATAGAACCAATAATGTTTCGCTTCAGTTAAAAGATTTCTTGCACAACTTCTCTCTTCCAGTGGGCTAAATCATACGCTCCCAGTGTAGTTCGGCGGTGGTTTCCCTCTCCTCTCGTAGCTCACCCCCTACTTACAACATTCAATATGACGCTACCGCTACTGACGGCAGTAAACACTGATGGTGCAACGTTTTTCCGCTCGCGCTTCTACAACAGTTGCGCCACATTCTAAAAGGACACAAAATGGCTCAAAACGCTCAGATAAAGTCCTAAATGAATAACAGTAATGTTACAACCTCTATGATGCCTGACAATAGAGATACAACTCGATGTGTGAAAAGTGAACTCCCTTAAGTTAAGAAGCACACAAAACCAAATTCAGAATATGTAAACCACTTCACTTTGAATGAACAGGAATCTGAACTAAAATATACTAAACTCCGCAATGCCACAGGACATAATGGCTTTTACCCAGAATTCCATGGTAATACAGGGCCTATTACAAGAAAACGGTTGCTTTTATTTTTCAATTAAATATTGGAAACCTTAAATTTGCCCCCTGACTTTAAAAAAAACTAGGGTTATTTCCACTATAAACCGTGTAAGGAAGGAATGCACAGGAAAACTTTACACCAAATAATGCTCTCGGGTGACTAGCCGAGTTATAGGGGTGTTATCGTAATCACACGATAACACCCCTATAACTCGGCTAGTCACCCGAGAGCATTATTTGTATTCTCAACGCCGAGAAAGATTACGTAATTATAAACTTTACACCAGTTTCCCTTCTCAGCCGACATATAAATTGCTTGAGAGGATAATGCCGGCTTAGATTCACAACGCCATAAATAAAGTCATTCCCCAAGAGCAGCTGGATTCAGACCAAATTGTAACTGTGGCGAGCAGACCCTTACACTCGTGAACATAATTGAAAATGGATTCCAAAAGAAACTTAAAACAGGAGCTGTGTTCGTCAACCTAACAGCAGGTTCTGATACTGTTTGGCAGGAGGAGTTCCTCCTAAAAATTCCTAAATGCTGTACCACGTAAAAAAGAAACGAAAAAAAAATGCTCATCTCTTGAATGTTATTAGTGTTGCCCAAAATCGGTCTTGGTCTTGCAGTCTTGGTCTTGGTCTTGCATTTTTGCAAGACCAAGACCAAGACCAAGACCGCCTAATTTTAGCAAGACTAAGAGCAAGACCGACTGTGCAAGATTTAAGCAAGAACAAGACCAAGCCTGCAAGACTCTTGCGTCTTGCAGTTAGGACTTTTTTTTATACTTTCTATATAAAATAAGTTTTTGGGTGCTTAGAATGGACACGAATACATTATGCTGATGTGTTCTGTGTGGTTTTAAAACACAAAGTGCTTAAATATGTCGTCACCCATTTAATATATATTGTAGACACTTTTAATACACTTCAAACGTGAAAAAATTTTCTATAATAGTAATCGAATAATATAAAAAGCGTGCAATAAAATTTATGTACTGTTTAGGAGCCCGAATATAATAATATATAAGAGAACTATTTAAATAAATAAACTGATATATTGACTGTTGCATCACAATATATTTTTGCAAATATTCATTTACATGTAAAGAATATATAGTATTTGCACAATTTTAACTCGAGGAGTAAACTCCAGGAGTCAGTGGACCGGACAGGCTTAATTTAAATTATATACTTATCCTATATAATACAAGAAATTGACACATAGAAAACAAACGAAACTTAAAGTACTAGTACATAGAATTTTGAAGAAGAAAATAGGCAGAAAATATGTAGGAAGACGTAAAGTACTGATATAATATAAATGACTATCAGTGCGTTTTCGTTGATGAAGGAATTGACGGTCTGAATAAGTAAATAAAAAATAATACATTAAATGTAGTAAGTATGACACTTAATTGAAGTATCGAAAATCGAAATAATAAAAACTAAAAATAATCTATATAGAATATGCGTAATCAAATTATATGTAGTATGTTACCGAGAAGATGTTTATTTTCTTAATATTTCAAAAGTTACAGTTTCAAAAGTTAAAGTTACAAACTAATTTAAAATCTAGCTTTTAATAATAATCAATAAGGTTATCTACCTTATTAATAGGGAACATGCAATATTTTTATTTTTGCTTTCATTTTAAGTAACTTCATGCAGAATACACCACAAATAAATTAAAAAAATTAAAACGGTAATATGTCTCGCAAAACGGCGGTCTGAAACTGACAGTTTAAATTTGCGCTCCAAAACTGACTTCCAGAGCCGATGACGTCACTCCTGTCAAGTCCTTTCTGACCTGTCAGTTGCTGTGGAAGTAAACTTGTCGTTTTGTGGTGGAAAAAACCATGTTAATCATATCAGCGGTCATTGTCTTTGATAATATTTCAAGGAGAGTTTGTGAAGAGTTCAACTTTCCATTCAAGCTTGAACACACTTTATGGATGTTTACAGTTTGTAAATCTTCTCCAAAATAATGAAGAAGACTCGCTTCACAATCCTTTTCTTTTACTGCATTTATGTATTCACTCAGAATATCCACCTAAAAATATGAGGTTATTATTGTAGCATATAACATATATTTATTAATTTCATTGATACTATTTATTTAACAGCATTTATGCACGCTTTAGAGATTCTTATAAACCTGTGTAGAGAAAGATTCACCACAAGTTGGATTCCGCCACGGCTTGTGAGAACCTTGGTGGCTCTGGGGTATAGAGCATTGCCCTTGTTAGGCAAAGGCTGCAGGTTCGAATCCATCTTGTGGTGAGTTCCATCTTTTCTTTCTATAAAGATTTATAGTTTCATCAAATAAACAGGTATACTGAACTGCTTACTTGAGAGAAACTGTTAGTGACAGGAATGTGACCTATTTCTTTGGCTTTTATAAAAGATTTTCCAGAAGCACATTTAGATAAATTTGATTTCTTCCAGTAACATGTTATAGATGTAAGCGCAGGCTACTCAGATCTTCTGTGTAACCATAGCTAGAGTGCAGCAGCATGCTTACATCCACCTGGAATAAGATTTTAGTGATAATAATGTGCTAAATTAGGGGTGTGGTGAGAGCACAGAACAACTGAACTCTCTGGCGAGACGATGATAGTTTTCTGCTCCCCATTTGTCCGCATGACATTTCATAGGCCATAAATAACATACAAACTTTACCTTCAGAAGTGGCACAATCTTCGCATTGGCAGGACTGGACTAAACCTTCTCTTTCATTTATAATGGCTGTAACATGATAACCTTCTTTGCGAACTTTATGCTCCGATGTAACTCTACTTTTTACTATACACAATTCGCCATCTCTTTTAATTTGGACATAGCCGATTGCATTATCGCCATAAGATTCCCTTGTTGAGCTGAAATAAGAGCTATGTATAGAAGCTGCTAAACGAAATAGGAAAATTCAATGCGATTTATACGTACCATAGTAGTTTAGACCCTTTCATTTCTACACTTGAATACTCAGCACTTTCGACAAAAAAATTACGACCATATCTATACTGACTTTCGGTAAATTCCTGGAGTCCGCTTTTATAAATCTGACTTCCATTTTTATTGAAAAATACAAATAATTTTCTCAATAAAACAATGTTCTCTTTGACAACAATAAGCTGTCATAACAGTAGTGACGTCACTAGACGTTGATTGGTGTTTTAAAATACGTTCCGTTTCAAGTAACTTCAAATCGAAATCTTATACATATATAAAAATAGACGTGTTTTTTCCTATATTTCACTTTTCAGCCACCACTACCTAGCACAGATAACTGATGTTTGTGGGTGGAAGTAGCATGGAGTTTCCTGTCGTGCACAACGTTGGCCGAATGCCGATAGCTGTGGGGATGTGGGAGATATAATGATTAAAGTTGGTCAGTGCAGGGCGTTTTCATATTTCGACCAAAAATTCGTATCTCCGTATAATTCTCTTTCCTGCCACAACTACATAACATAGACTTTTGGTGTTTGTGTGTGGTAGTAGAATCGTCTTTCATGTCGTGCACTATGGTTGTTAGATGTCGGTAGCTATGGGGATGTGGGAGATATGGGGGTTGAAAGTGGTCGACCTGTGGCAGTTTCATACTTCTGCCAAAGACAAAAGTGTCATGGTGTATCACTTTTCAGCGAAAACTATAGATCACAGATAACTGGCGTTTGTGTGTAGTAGTAGCACAGAGTCACCTTTCGATCACAACAGCGGCCGAATTTCAGAAACTGTGGTACTGTGGTAGATATGGTGGTTGTAAGTGGCCGACCAAGGATATTTTCGTATTTCGACTGTCTCCGCATATGTCACTTTTCTGCCACAACTACATAGCATAGAGCATTGGTGTTTGTGTTTGGTAGTAGAATCGTATCTCATGTAGTGCACTATGGTTGTTAGATGTCGGTAGCTATGGGGGTGTGGGAGAAATGAGGGTTGAAAGTGGTCGACCTGTGGCAGTTTCATACTTCTTCCAAAGACAAAAGTGGCATGGTATATCACTTTTCAGCGAAAACTATAGATCACAGATAACTGGCATTTGTGTGTAGTGGTAGCACAGAGTCACCTTTCGATCACAACAGCGGCCGAATTTCAGAAACTGTGGTACTGTGGTAGATATGGTGGTTGTAAGTGGCCGACCAAGGATATTTTCGTATTTCGACTGTCTCCGCATATGTCACTTTTCTGCCACAACTACATAGCATAGAGCATTGGTATTTGTGTTTGGTAGTAGAATCGTATCTCTTGTAGTGCACTAAGGTTGTTAGATGTCGGTAGCTGTGGGGGTGTGGGAGAAATGGGGGTTGAAAGTGGTCGACCTGTGGCAGTTTCATACTTCTGCCAATGACAAAAGTGCGATGGCGTATCACTTTTCAGCGAAAACTATAGATAACAGATAACTGGCGTTTGTGTGTAGTAGTAGCACAGAGTCACCTTTCGATCACAACAGCTGCCGAATTTCAGAAACTGTGGTACTGTGGTAGATATGGTGGTTGTAAGTGGCCGACCAATGACATTTTCGTATTTCGACGAAAGGCATGTGTCTCCGCAGATTTCACTTTTCTACCACGACTACATAGCATAGAGCATTGGTGTTTATGTGTGGTAGTAGAATCGTGTCTGTTGTCGTGCACTATGGTTGTTAGTTGTCTGTAGCTATGGAGGTGTGGAAGATATGGGGGATGAAAATGGTCGACCTGCGGAAATTTCATATTTCTGCCAAAGACGCATGTGTCATGGTGTATCACTTTTAAGTGAAAACTATCTATCGCAGATCACTGGCGTTTGTGTGTGGCAGTAACACAGAGTCTCCCATCGATCACAACGTTGGCCGAATTGCGGTAACTGTGGGAGTGTGTGAGATATGGTGTTTGAAATTGGTCAATCATGAATATTTTCGTGTTTCATCCAAAGACTTGTGTGTATCCGTAAATTTTACCTTGCTGCCGGAACTACATAGCGCAGAAGACTGGTACTTGTGTGTGGTAATAGTATCGAGTCTCCCATCGTGCACTAGGGTGGTTAGTTGTCTATAGCTGTCAATATGAATTCTTTACAATCACAAACGAAGTCGTGGGTACCAGCTAGTTATTGTAAAAAATTAATATTAACCAAAATTAAAATGTTGCTGTAGTCTTTGTTTTATATTTTTTTAACATTTTAATGACAAAATACCCATAATTATTATAACTGCATGTTCCCTATTATTATGGAAGCTACATATGAGCGAAATGCAGGACACTACAAATAATGAAGAAGACTCGCTTCACAATCCTTTTCTTTTACTGCATTTATATATTCACAAAAGAATTAATATAAAGTAACAGTAATGCCAGCTATTGTTTACTGTTCTGTAATTTCATTTGTGTTGTATTTTTATTGAAATAAATGGTAAATTCAGTAAATTGTATAATTATTTTATTCCATTTCATATAAGGTGAGGGTCTATCAATCTCTTTCTAGACAGATAATGTTCTTTAAAATACAGTCAAGTTAATGTCATTAATTTGTTTTCTATATGTTTAAACCATGTTTTAGTACATTGAAGATTATTAAATGTAAACGTTTATTAAGAAACAGACTGACTCCCGCGGGACACAGTTGATAGCTCAGTTGGTTAGTTAGAGCATTGCCACTGATCGCTTAGGTCGTGGGTTCAAACCCCAACTGGTGTCAGTTGATTTTTTGAATTTCTCATGAAATGTTTAGACATTTATTAATTTGGTTAGTCTTTACCATGGCTATGTTAATTCAAGCTTAAAATATACCTATTCTGTTGCGTTGTTCTAATATCTAAAGTAACGTTTAATAAATAGTGACAGGCTAATAGGTAATTGCAAGACTTGCGAGACTCTTGCTGCAAGACCAAGACCAAGACCAAGACTGGGAGTGCAATACCAAGACCAAGACCAAGACCAGGTGTATTGATGCAAGACCAAGACCAAGACTGGCCAAGTCTTGTCTTGTTCTTGCATTTGGGCAACACTAAATGATATGCTGAGTAATCGTAAAATCCAGGTCCACTGAGGGGCCCAATAGAGTCGCTGCCGTGTTCTCAACAATGGTCTGCCGAAATGTTTGGTGCTGGCGCCTATGCTTTTTAAATTATACATTGTGGAAACACCTCAACTAAATTTCTGGAAATTCCAGTATGCCCATGATTTGGCTATTACTTTCCAAGGTAAATACTGCCATATTTTGACAATAAGCATGTGGGTATGGCTATGCTCGCATAATTTGGTACATCCTTCCTTAAAGAACTCAGCAGGAATTCCATCAGTTCCACTTGCTTTATTATTTTTAAGCTGCTGAATAGCTTTATCAACTTCTTGAAGAGAGGGAGCTTCTCCTATATGGTCTTCAATGGGCTTCTGAGAAATCGATTCCAGGGAGTCTTGCTCCACAAGTGATTCTCAATTTTACAGCTCCTTGAAGTGTTCTTTCCGGCGAGAATCATGGAAGAACCATCTTTAAGAAGTAGTGTTCCATCCTTAGATCGTAGAGGATTCAGACTTTTTGTAGTAGTACCATAAACAGTTTTAGCGACACTGAAAAAGACCATGTTATTGTTGGATGCAGCTAGATTTTCCGTTTCAAGAGACTTTTCCAACTACTATTGATTCTTCAATATTATTGTTTTTCTCTAGACTTCAGCTTAGGCGTGTTGATAGGTTTGGTTCTTTATGAGATAGTACGGGTGATGTATGCCTTTCGCTTTTCATATAATGATGTTTTTGATTTCTTTGTTGTATTCATTAAACCAATCCTCGTGTATTTTCTTCATTTGTCCAACGGATCCCTGCTCGGCTTTGAGCACTGCCGATTTAAATTTTAACCAGTGGTTTTCTATATCGTCAGGATAGTCAGTTGGTAATATGTCGTCCAGAAGAAATCTAAAGTTAGATTTAGTATTTTTATACTTAAGATATTCAGTGTATAGTTTACGTTTCCGGCGTTATGGAGGAACATATCACTAGAGTGCACGCGCCCTTAAATACTCCTTGAGCGCACGCGCGGGCTACAGGCGTAGCCCATTTATGGGTTAATTAATTTTCGGAATCAGAAAAAAATATTTAAAACAGAGTAAATAATTACTAAACATCTTTATTTTTATCATAATAACTTATACAATTAACAAAATTTGGTTTCTTAATTATAATTTGTAACATAAACATAAAATTCTTAAAAATCAGATGTTTTGGAAGGTTTGAGATCTTTTAGTCTTATTTTTATTTAGAAACGTAATAAATATTATAAAATGGGTTTCCAGTTAAGTAATTGAACCAATTATCAAAGTCATTGATAATAAATCATTCTGTTGGCACACATTTAGGACAGATGTTTGCTACAAATGTTCAGCTAACATATGAGGAGCATTTGTAGCTCCTCATATGTTAGCTGCATTGCTTGCACGTGCTACGGTCCTGAGCCCTGCTACAAAAAGAACAGCGACCAACTCCTCCCCGAATAGGCATATTATGTTGCGGGGGTTGATCTGCCAGTCCTAGTAGTAGTCTGCCTTTCAGTTTTATACCTTTTAGTATATTTTGCTGGGATATACAACGCTCTATAGAAGGTCTTGCAAGATCGAATCCAACTTCTTGAAGATATTGACGACGGATCACTTTCATAACAGGGTTGTTCATCTGATATATTACAACACCGTTTATTCCCGCCATATTTACAAAATTGTAAAACAGCATGAGCGGCCATCAACGACTGTTCCGAGTAAAGTCGTATTGTTTACACATTTTATCAAAAATATCGACGCCTTTTTTTGTGTTATAAAATGCTGTGATTTCAGGTTTTCGAGCATCACCAGTTGAATCATCAATTTTGGCATGATTGTGTAGGGTAGACAACATCAGAAATACCTTATTTCGTTTTGTCATCCTCCAGCAACCATTTTACTATTTTGTGCATCGTTCACATTACCCGGCAAATAAAAATGACCAAAACATAATAAAGTTACACGAAAAATCCATAAACACAAACAACACACATAAAAAACAGTTGTAGAATTTACTTTTTATAATATTACTACAGAAAATATATCATATTTACCTCAATTTTGTCACTTGTATATTAAATAATTAACTTCTTCCAACACTCGCGCGGGCTACAGGTGTAGCCCATTAACTTCGAGGGCAATTTATGCAGACGTCCGTGTGCCGCGATGAATGGCACGCTACTGGCGGGGGTGGGGGATAGTACTTGAGGAATACTATGGACGATTAATCTGTAGTGCACCAATTCTAAAAAATATACGACAATATTACACGTTGGGCTACATATGTAGCCCGCGCGTTCACTCTAGTGGTATAGATACTAAACAGAACGTACTAGTCGATGGTCAGTCCAACAATCATCATCACTGGTCATAGACCTTGTAATTCTTACATTGCGCAGGTCTCGAGTGATCACAATTATGTAATCAATAATGTGCCTGTGTTTCGACCTGGGATGCTGCCATGGCTGGTACGACAAGGGGCGCAGATATATACGTTCTTCTAGGAGCAGTCCTTGCCTTGGCATTTCCCACGTCAGACTACTGTTGCTCTACATGACTTGGTAGTGCTCATACTGACAATGTTGACATCCAGCTGAACGCTGCTATGATAACAGTGTCATCATGTCTACCCCGGGTATTCTGGCTGCCTTTTTTTTTACAACATTCCTTCGCCGTATTTGATGAGAAAATCAACACTGCTTATAGAATTGGAAGGAGTGGAAAAATAAACTTGATTTCTCTCTATAGTGACCTTTTCACCTGCCTCAGATACGATTAAAATCAAGGAGAACTGCCTATATGGAAGCAACCAAGCTTAGAAATAACAACGTGTATAAAGAGTGGAGAAAATAGTGAAACCCAACAGTCTACTCAACTGTAGGCTTGTAAACGTTCCAACGACCTGTGTTCCAGAGATTGACGTGCCTAGGCGTCTTTGGTAACAACTGAATAGATATCGCACAGGACACGAAGTGCGCAATGCAACTGCACCTAAGTGCGGATTCTGCAAAGAAATACTGTGTGACTGTAGTGGCATTCAAACCAATGACCACTTTGTGATAGATTGTCCGGCAAGAAGACTGTCCTGAAGCCTTCTCACACTGCATCAAGCAGGGCCAGCTGCCAGAAGATAGCTTGAATCCCTGGATATAATCATCTGATTAACATGAATTGTGTTTTAATTAGGCATACAATAATAATATCAAACCTACAATAACTTAGCATTTATCACTTAGTGGCTTCATTTTTAACATACTCACAAATATACTTACAGTTATTTCAGAAGTAACTCCTAATATAGTCCGTTATATCATGAGTGGCCAATAATCTCACCAGTTACCTATTTACTACACTCGTACACCATACGAATTCATTCCATACAACACATTTTCACATATGTGAATGCAAGCTTTCCCGGCGAATAAACGACAACAAATTTTCTCGGGTTTGCAGCCGGATTTTATTACAAAGTGACAAGCTATCGGCAACTAGCTCAGTAGCCATCTTCAAGTCGATTATGTACCGGCGATCTTGCCGTTACGAATGCCGGGCGTTTACTGGTGTCGCTTAGCAACCTCACGACGCTCGCAGTCCCGCTTCACTGTGATTGGTCGTAGACTGCGGTCACCCATCCAAATTCTCATCACGCACACCGTTGCTTAACTGCTGGAGCTTAACTGTGGTGCTCACCCATCCAAGTAGTCACCAAGCTCAGCGTTGCTTAACTGCCGCAGTCTAGCTGTTGTGGCACGCAACTAATAGGTACCACAGTTAGGAAGCCGTCGAGACCGCGCCCTGACTGGTCGATTGGCACCTTCTCACTCGGCTGTCCACACTCCACCGGATCGCCGGCAACCAGGGAACGTGGCCAGCACAGTATAGATAACCCTTGTTTCCAAGCGTTGCTCAACAAATAACTCATGTCACGGTTAACCAGGTTGTCATATAGCCATATTTCTATTGCTTCTTTAACCACCGACTCCCAAAAGAACGAACACTTTGTCAGCACCTTCATGTTGTCAAAATCCATTGTGTGGCGATTTTCAATTACATGTTGGGCAACAGCAGATTTGTCCATCTGAAAAAGTTGGATGTAGTGTTGATGTTCCGCCACACGGGCCTTGATTGTACGTATGGTCTGTCCAATGTAAGATTTCCCACATTCATACTGTATACTATACACCCCCAGCGTCTTTAGCCCCAGCCCAAGTCGTCCTTCACAGAACGTAACAGGTCATGTATTTTGGCAGGAATACGAAATATGTTTCTAATACCATGTCGACCTAGTATCCTGCCTATTCTCCCGGATATGTTACCTGCAAATCGGATATACAGTATGCCAGATCTTTATACCGTTCGTGAGGTTCCATTGCCTGTTTGTTTGGCGTTTTCTGTAGTGCCCTTTCTATTTGTCTTTTACAACATCCATTTCTCCTGAATGTAATACGGAGATGTTCCAGTTCCGTCGGCAGACTGTCGGCATCAGTGATTTCTTTCGCTCTATGCACCCATGTGTACAACACTGCATTTTTCTGAGCCGGGTGGTGGAAGCTTTCGCCACGTAAGTAACGGTCTGTATGAGTAGGTTTTCTATACACACTATGAGAAAGTCCCACCTGGTTTTCGCCGAATGAGAATGTCTAAAAAAGGCAAGCTACTATTCTCTTCCAGCTCCATCGTGAAACGTATGTTTGGGTGAATCCCATTGAGATGGTCCAGAAATACATGTAGACTGCTGATCCCATGGGAACAAACGACAAATGTATCATCAACATAACGGAAGAAACATGCCGTCTTAAGAAAAGATCTTTCTATTGTTATACTCTCAAAATGCTCCATAAACAGATTGGCAACAACAGTAGACAAAGGTGACCCCATTGCCACACAATCCGTCTGTTCATAGAAATCTCCACCGTAGGTAAAAGAAGTGGATGTAAGGACCAGCTCAAAAAGATCAAAAATGCTAGATTCAAAGAGATTTTATAGCAGCTGCAAAGTGTCTCTCAGTGGAACTTTAGTAAAAAGTGAGGCTACATCAAAACTGACCATAACATCAGTCTCCGACAGGTGTATCTTTTGAAGAACACTGACAAGTTGTTTTGAGTTCACAACATGGTGAGAACCTTTACCTATGTAGGAGCTAAGCATATTATCTAGGTATTTAGCCAGACCATATGTGGACTACTAATGGTCCTCACAATAGGCCGTAAAGGGACGTCCTCCTTGAGAATTTTTGGCAGACCATAGAATCCAGGTGGTCTGGCCGCACGAGGTAGAAGACCCTTGACGACTTCAGATTGAAAACACGTTTTCTTTAGAAGTGCCGTTACCTTTCTTTCTATTTTCGGTCTTCATCGAGCGGCTTGTAAGCAATGTCATTAAGCAGCTTTCTTACCTTGGTCTCGTACATTTTAGCAGTAATAAGGATGGTAGCATTACCCTTGACCGATGGTAAGACCACAATTTCATCATTCTGGCGTAATGCTCTTAGGGCCATGCGTTCAGATTTTGTGATATTTGACTTTGGAGGTTTGGCTCTCTCCAGAACCCTGCATGTTTCCCTCAATTCATCTGCGCAGTTGATATCTTTAACTGGGATCGTTTTAGGAGTCGGGGCGAAGTTTAACCCTTTGGATAATACTTTTTCAGTTGCTTAGACCAGCTGTAATTCAGTTAGGTTGACTATTGTGTGTCTAGAACTTTGTTCATCTGCCGGACGCTGATATCGTGACAGGCGGTTAAATTTGGAAACCTGTCTGACTGATGTCTTGTCAATTTCCAGGTTTCCCTTAGCCGACTTAGCAGTATCCACCAAATCCCAGGAGATCGGCGACATTACGGCAGCAAGCTCCAAATGGCAATGATATAATTCCTGGGCGTTTTTATCAAGTGCAAAACTCGTATAGCGGATGCGCTCTCGGAGGAGCGATAGACTTACACGACGTATAATCCGGTTGCTTTTGGGGTGTCAATATGATGGCCCACCAAACAAAAGCGAGGTATAATGTTTGAATCTCAACACCTCAGTAGGAAGACCAAGGAGCACAAAAGTCTTGTCTTCTTCCTGCGTAATTTTTTCCAGATGTCTCACCTTCATGTACACCTCTTCCCCGTAGAGGTATTTAATATGTGAATGCAGGCTTTCCCGGCGAATAAATGACAACAAATCTTCTCGGGTTTGCAGCCGGATTTTATTACAAAGTGACAAGCTTTCGGCAACTAGCTCAGTAGCCATCTTCCGGTCGATTATGTACCGGCGATCTTGCCGTTACTAATACCAGGCGTTTACTGGTGTCGCTTAGCAACCTCACGACGCTCACAGTCCTGCTTCACAGTGATTGGTCGTAGGCGGCGGTCACCTATCCAAGTGCTCACCAGGATCACCATTGTTTAACTGCCGGAGTTTAACTGTGACGGTCACCCATCCAAGTAGTCACCAAGCTAAGCGTGTTGTAGTAAACTTTTTTGAAACAGTGTGAAAGTTTGCGCATGCATGTGGTACGAGCTGAACAGCCAGTTATAAATAATATAATATTTTTAAATAATTAAATGGTTGTTATAATTTCGCTTTCTATATCGGAGACGCGGAATGGCCTGAGAATGAACACGGGTGGAGGGGAGATAATAGGTGGACTGGCCAGATTTCAGAGAACACTGCATTACGTGGACTCGCCAAGGAAACGAGGAGGAAGAAGGACAGCGAGACAAAAGTGGATACGCGAGTACAATGAAAATTGTTATTATAATCTCGGGACAGTACCAGTGTTTTACGAGTGGCGATATTTTATGGAATCAGCCTTCAGAATACGGTAATGGTCCGAACATTTTGGTATCTGTTCTTGGGACACAGCATACTGTTTGTACCCATAAACGCCTTTTCTAGTTAGTGCTAAGAGACAAAGAATCCTCCACTCGCATACTAAAACAAGCTAGTCGGTGCAACTGTGAGAAACATACTTTTCTTTTTGGGACTCATGTTTTCCAATTTTTGATTCAGAATATGACCTTTTTTTAATATATTAATGTAATTGTTTGTAGGAATTTTATCAGTATTTTATAGTTGCCATCTTGGTGTTTTGATTTTGACAGAGAGTAAAATAAACCTGTCTATAATTTATTGTTTTTCAAACAACCAAACCGTTTTATTATATTAATCTTCAAAGAAGTAATTTTATCTACAAAAATTAATAATAATAATAATAGAATACCGGTAGGTATAAAAAATAGGCCCAAAGTGGTAGACGTTTCGATTTATCAATCAAAATTGAAAATGGTGTACACAATCATTTTATCGATATTTTGGCACTCTGTGAATATTTCAGTTGCTGATTAGAGCAGATGGAGAAACACATAGTTTATGATAATTTATTACAAGCTTTTTTTGCATAATGTATATACTTGTAATATGCATAATAATTTTATTTAGTGCAGATAGCTGAAATAATCAAAACATGATTGTATTTCTGCTGTGTATTTGTTGTTTTGTTTGGTTTTCCATATTGGTATTCAACATGTGGTCGATGATTTCTGATTCACTGCGTTTTATTTTTATTATTTTCTTTTTTTCGTCGATGCTTGCTGTTTTTTTTTTTTTGTTTTGATGTAGAAGTAGTGTATATTTCGGTCTCCAAAATGTTCTAGTTTTCGATTTTTGTGTGATACTCGGTCAGAGAATTTTTGAAAACTCTCCAGTATTAGTAATGAGTATTCCGTAAGATGTCAAGAGAATCAGCCTAAATATGGCATATAGCATTTTAAGCGGGAAGGATTTCGGTCCTATTGTTTCAAATGTAAGGAGCAGCTCGCCTACTAAAATTCCTCAAGTACCGCAAGTGTCAGATGATATGATTATGCTAATACTGCAGTTATTTAGGGAAATGTGCCAAGAGTTCGGCACAATGACAGAGTCCATTAATGAAAAATTTTATTCAAGGTTTGATAAATTAGAATCAACTTTAGGGCAGGTGCTGGAGAGGTCTAGGGACCAGAGTTCACACACTAATTCAGAAGACAATTTTTCTCATAGTCACACAGATGCTCAGATTAAAAACTTTGAGCCAAACGTTAATGATGAGAATGTGACTTTAAATATTGCAGAAACATAGGGGGAAATTATGCCTACGCAAAAGCCGTGGACAGTTGCATGGCAGATTTTCTTCATAAGATTCATGATAATTCACATAAAGAACTTGCGTCGAAAGTAACAGAATTTAATGATGGTGAAAAAATTCAAGTCGAAGGATAGGTATGCGATGTTCTGATCACAGAAATAAAATTAATACAAAGAAAGTTGGCTGTGGTAAGGTCAGTTGGTGAGCTAAAATCCACTTACAATCAAAAATTTTCTCTTATGGGCCAGGAAAGGAAGGATATAAATAATATTCATTTCTTGCACGCTGCGGTCTCAGCTGTTACTCTGGGATGGACCCGAGCCTTTCTCAGGAAACCGAATTCCAAACTTGACCCTTGCACGCAGGTAGTGAATAGGTTCCGCGAAATGCCTCACGCATCTCCTAACAACAACAATGAACCAGTTTTCGTCTGTGAGCTGGGAAATTTATGGAGGAAGATGACGGCTGTCTTAGGTCTCAAAGCATTTGTTTGTAAAGAAATCTTATTGAGTACCGAATGTGGGGACGCATTCGAGGCGTTGAAAGATATTTTCTGTATGGGAATGGGGATTAATTCAGTCAAGAACTGTATTTTTGCAATACTGCAGAAACTTTATACGGCCAAAGAAAACGCATTGGATACTTTAAATAGTGTATGTAATTGATTCGCCAACTTCTTACCTGGAAAGTTACAACTAGCTAGGTTGTAATTCGCAAACGATGGTTTGTCAGATTATATCTTGGTTCTCCGGATGGAGCCGCGTCGATTTGTTAAAACCTAACGTTTCTGCCATCTTGCTGTGGCTTTCATCAGAGGACTGCTTGTGAGTTTCCGCTATCGCCTTATATAGTAGTAGGAAACAAGCGTTAGACCGCCGCGGTGACGCCATTGCGCTCAGTGTAGGCGGAGGGATGGAGCCCTTTATCTAGTGTTTTTCTGAGCAAGTACGACCAAATATGGTCAAGTTGCAAACCATTGTCGGCATTATTGTTGTTCGGCCGTTTTGGTATTTCTAACGCTTCTCTGATACGCCTAGGCCACCATCTGCTTTCAGTGGCTACAACGCTGGTCTTATCAAATAAAATTGAATGGCCGCTATCGGCTGAATGTAGAACTACAGCGGACTTGCTTGCGTCATTATTTTTAAAATGCCTAATGTGTTCATTGAGCTTCTCCTTAACAGTGCGTCCTGTTTCCCCAATGTATACCTTGCCGCAGCTACAAGGAATTTCATATACTCCTGGTGTTTGCAAATGTTCTCTCTTGTCTTTAACGCTTGTCAGGATGCTGGATAATTTCCTGAGGGCTTTGTATACAGAACGGATATTCTTCTTTTTAAGCAGCCGACCAATTTTATCTGTAACTACTTGGATGTATGGCAGAACGGCCACTGCCTTGTCAGGTGGTTTGTTGTTTTCCGCCGATGATGCTGCAGTGCGAGACAAAGTGGAGCGATCCAGACATGCCAAGGCTTTATTACAAGCAGCCACGCTATTACCATTGGCTAGAAATGTCTCATTTAAATTTCCCTTTTCAGTGGCCATACTCGCTTCGTCACATACCACGGATGCGCGAACCGTTAATGTTTTTAAATTTCACTTATGATCGCTGGATGATGGTGAGAGTCGGCGTGAAGGTATCGATTAGTATGCATTGGTTTTCGGTATACTCGGTGGCCCAAGGAACCATCATCATTTCTTGTAACTAAAAAATCCAGGAACGGGAGTTGGTTGTCGCTTTCAATCTCCATTGTAAACTTAATCTTATCATGGGCTCTGTTTAAATGATCGAAGATGACATGACGTGATTCTATTCCATGGGGCCAGATGACAAATGTGTCATCCACAAATCTCACCGAAACCGACGGTTTCAAGAGGGAATTCTGGATAACTTCACCTTCAAAGGTTTCCATATATAAGTCGGCAACTACTGGAGACTGTCCCATATCGGCTCCTTCCTTCTGTTGGTAGAATTGATTCTTGTACTGGAAGAAGATAGTTTTCAGGCAGAACTCCGTAAGCGAAGCCCATTCCAGTGGCAAGTTGAGAGATTCTAATCGCTCTCTGATTATGTTAATGACCCAGGAAGATTCCAATTTGTTAAATGACGATAATACGAAAACAATTGCATAGTGTAAAGACAGGCAGTTGGAGTTAAACGCTGAAAAGTGCCAAGTCGTGAGTGTAAGTAAAAATACGATACCATTTAGCTCTGAATATATAATTAATGTTACTGTCCTTAGAACGGTAGATTCCGTTAAATACCTAGGGGTAACAATTCATAATAATTCGTCGTGGAATGAGCATATCGAGAATGTAATTGGGAAAGCAAATCGTATGCTCCGATTTCTAGGACGTAATTTAAAACAATGCACTCCGGAAGTTAAATCAATTGCATATAAGTCACTAGTGCGTCCTCACTTAGAATATTGTTGTTCTGTATGGGGTTCCCATCAAAAGGGATAAATGGAGGCATTAGAGTAGGTGCAAAGAAGAGCCGGCCGATTCGTGACCGGTATATATAGTTTGAGGGAAATCGTATGTGCGATCTTGAAAGAGTTAGGTTTGAAAAATTTACAACTGACAAATTTCAGAATGACAGCAAACAAACATTGCTACCAGCAACATTAGTTTTCGGAATGACCGTGAAAATAATATAAGAGAAATCAGGGCCAGAACTGATTCTTTTCTGTATTTATATTTACCACGAGAGATTAGGGAATGGAATAGAAAGGATTTACCGGACGAGTAAACTTAAAATCCGACAGAAGTAGCTTTCGATAAAGCTCTCCGGCCATCCTGATCTAGGTTTTCCATGGTTTTCCCAGATCACTCCACGCGAATGCTGGGATGGATCCTCACAATAGCCCATTGGTGCCTCCTGCCACATCCCTTCCAAACTATTACCCTTTCGGATAGGTGCAATGCACCCTCCGCCACACACTTTTAGTGAATCGCGGAGTAATAGCTATAAACATACTTTCGTGTAGTGTGGTAAACAGTTCAATAAACCCGTCGGTTTAATAAAGCAGGAGGGAATTCTGCAAGACGAAGGAGGGAGAGGGTGAAACCTTATGGCGGCCCATTCTGCACTACTCTTCCAAAATATACAGCCAGGCTTAACGTCCCCATCCAAGATAGTTACTTGAATTCGGTCTGTTTATTTTTGCGCAATACTTTAATAATTATTCATATGGATTCATTATTCTGGATACGCAAAAAAAATTCGACCGCCGATAGACTAAGCATTGATTTTTTATGCAATCCGAGTTTGCTATGAAACCCAAATAATAATAATTCGTTTGGCTTTATTATTTTCCGCCCTCAAATCCTGTAAATATTGGGATAAGAATGCAGAGGAAATACTGTTCTGAGAAAATATCGTCCAAAGTCTTGGTTTCATTCTCCGCTGGCTCCAGTGTGTCTATCTGATTGCGTAATGTTGACTCTTTCGTTCAAATACCTGTTTGGAAAGGTTTTTCTGGCAGCCAGACATTGGTTTGACAGATGTGGCCTGCATTTGTAGGGAAAGATATACTCGCCATGGACTCAATCTGAATTTCAGAGGTAATAAGAAGCTTTCGCTATTTAGTAAAACTGATGCCATTACCTTATGCCTAGAAGAGATTAAAAATTACAGAAATTTCATTGTAGATGTTTTGTGCATTTCTGAGCATCATTTGTCTGACACAGGAATATCTCAGCTGTCCATCCCAAATTATAAACTAAGTTCTCATTTCTGTAGATGTAAAATGGAGAAAGGGGGAGTTGCTATTTTTGTTAAAAATAATATTCAATAGAACAGTTTAGGTATAAGTAAGTATTGTATAGAACAACACTTTGAATGCTATGTTACTAAACTAGAATATGGCAAGGAAGAGCTCATAGTAATAGCAATTTACAGGGCCCTTAAAGAAATTTTAGACTGTTTTTATGTCAGTTATAGTCTTTGCTACTGTGTTTCAAAAATAACAAGCAAATAGTTTTAGGTGGAGATTTTAATGTTGACTTTCTCAATCACAGCAATGAGAGGCTAGATATGGAAGCCTTGATGTTGGCTTTTAACTTAACAGCACTTGTAAATTTCCCTACTAGAATACAAAACAGGCCTGCAATTGATGTTATTTTTACGGATATTTCTCAGTACAGTAATTACAACATACATGTACTTCCAGTAATAAATGGTATCTCAGATCATGATGCCCTGCTGTTATGTATAAAGTCCAGAAACACTATTAAACAGATAGAGAAAAGCTGGCTTTATAGAAGAAATATTAATGAAAACAATATAAAACATTTCATAGATTCCTTAAATAATGAAAAATGGCCAGGAGTGTACAATGCACAGGTTGTTAATGAAAAATTTGATTCCTTTCTCAATCTATTTCTAACACTTTTCGAAGGAAGTTTCAAAAAATGGAAAGTTGTCAATACTCCAAACAATGAATTGGTTAAGGTATGGATAACAAAGGGTATTAGAGTATCTTGTAAAACAAAAAGGTACCAATACTTAAAAGTAAGATAATCGGATAGCTATACACTGAAAGCTCATTATAAACTTTATTCTAAAATACTAATAAATGTAATAAGAAAAGCCAAGAACAGGTATGTATCAGAGAAAATAGAGAATTCTGGCAATAAGATGAAAACTGAAGTATAATAAAACTGAAATAGGAAACTCTGTAAATCACCCTAAAGACATAAAAATAGAGCAAAATGATACTGTTCATAGTGAAGTAGGGAAAGTTTGTGAAATATTTAACAAACATTTTACTTCACTTGTAGAGAAATTAGGCATAGAAAAGCAATCCCCACATAGTGCTTTTTCAGACTACTTTCCCAAATACATGTTTTATAAATGCAATTGCCAACAGTAACAATCTCAGAGATAAATAAACTCATGAAACAATTAAAACCTAAAAATTCTTCCAGATATGGCAATATTTCAAGAAAATTACTGAAAAGATGTTCAGATTATATCAGTCGTGTACTTGGCCACATTTGTAATGAATCCTTAACGCAAGGTGTGATTCTAAATAGACTAAAATATGTAGTTGTAAAACCGTTGTTTAAAAAAGGAGAAGCAACATGTGTATATAACTATCGTCCCATTTCATTACTTTCAGGATTCTCAAAGATTTTCGAAAAAGTCATGTACTGTAGACGAATACAACATGTTAAACAAAATAATATCCTCACTAAATCACAATTCGGGTTACAAAAGTATCATCCATAGAAATGGCTCTATATTCATTTTTAAATAAAACATTTTAGGAACTGAATAATAAAATGAGCCCTGTAGGAACATTTTGTGATCTTGCAAAAGCATTTATCTGTGTAAATCATGAATTACTTTTGAAGAAAATAGAATACTATGGTATTTATGGGACCGCAGGTAAATGGTTTAAATCATACATGGAAAGTCGAATGCAAAAATTTTCCATTTTTTATTCTAAAATACGTAAAGATGCTTCATCAGAATGAAAGAAAATAAAACACGGAATTCCACAACTTTATGTCCTAGGACCCCTCCTCTTTCTTGTTGTACATCAATGACCTTCCTGGAAACTTATCTGACAAAGTTAAGAGTGTTTTATTCGCTGGTGGACTATGAGAAAAACACCACACAGCAATCTAGAATTTAATGTAAGTGAAGTAGCAAATTGGTTTAATGCAATTTCATTAAAATTAAATTAGAAAACACATTATATTAGGCTTAAAACAAAAATTATGCACAGCCAGATTAACAAGTAAGCTATGAAAATAACACAGTCTTAGAAACAAAGAGTATAAAATTCCTTGGTATTCAAATAAATGAGATACTCTGTTCTTCACTACTGAAGACGTTAAATAGTGGTACCTTTGCAATACCAACACTTTCTCTAACAGCAGATCTACAATTAACGAAACAGGTGTACTCCTCATATTTTCATTCAGTGATGTCATATGGCATAATTTTTTATGGAAACTCTTCACAAAGTAAAAAAGTTTTCATGGCACAGAAAAGAGGTATTAGGATGTTGTGTAGGGTACAAACAAGAACTTCTTGCAGACAACTTTTTAAAAAACTCAATATTCTTACAATTACTTCCCTGTAATATATATTCTCTCATGTACTTTGTCATAGATCATTTTAACCTGTTACTTCTAATTTACAGGTATACAATTTCCATACAAGAAACAGGAATAACCTTCACAAAACACAAAAATCTTTGTCATTAGTACAAAGAGGAGTTAACTATTCTGATTAATAAAAGTTCCCAAGAGTATAAAACGGTCTGCAGATAATAAAGATATATTTAAAGAAAAACTGAGACATTATCTTATTGGCAACTCCTTCTAATCGATTCAAGAATTTGAAGAAATTAATTAATTGTATTCAATATGACTTTTGCAAAATTCAGTTGTAAAAATGAATGTTTATTGTTATTCTCTTTATTTTTGAACATATACTTGTTTTTACTATGATTATGACTCATATTGTACATTTGTACATATGTGTATTAACCATGAGATGTTTCACATCCCAGAGGGCCCTCCTCAGCAGGAATCCAAGAAACAAAATTGATAAATAAATAAAATAAAATAAATCATAATTATTTATTCCTGTCGTCAGTCTTTCAACTGGGTTGATGCAATCCACCATCCCTTCCTATCTTGTTCTAACCTCTTCATCTCTACACATCCATTACAAACCACGTCCTCAATTATCTGCTTCATATATTCTAATCTCTGTCTTCCTCTATAGTACTTACCTTCAACTGTTCCCTCCACCAGCAAATTAACTAATCCAGCGTGTCTCAAATTATGACCTTCCAGCCTGTCTCTTCTTTCTGTAAACTTCTTCAACAAACTTCTTTCCTCACCGATCGTTTCCAATACTCGTTAATTTCATACGTCGTCTGTCCAATTAATTTTCATCATTCTTCTGTAGCACCACATTTCAACTTCTTTAATTTTCTTTCTTTCCAGTATTCCTAGGCTAGTATAGGCTCTCCCAAAACATTATACCCTATTATAATTATATTTTAATTATTATTATTTCTTTCCTCTAGAAGATTGGAACGAGGTATTCCTGCTCCACCAACTCCACCTCAAAAGAAATAGAGAGGGTATTGGGATAGGCGCCCTGAAGAACCAAAAGCCATGGTTCGACCTTATAATATCAGATGACGTCCTGAGCTTGAGGCACAAAATCCCATCATTATTGTTGCCGACGATGACAATGACCGGATTCAGCCGTTAGCCCGACGTCCTCAGCTTGCGGCGCAAATGAAACCTCAAATCGTTACCGAATAAATGGGGACAACGATGAGGTAAAAATTCAACCTCCAATCGTTGCCGACAAATTCGAGCACAATGGTGAGGAAGAATTTTTTATCGCCGTGGAACAGGAGACGCAGGGTACTGAGAGCTATGGAAAAATTGATGTGGACGAAGGCAGAGTGGCTCCTTGAATACAGCAACAACCAATAATAAACGGCCTGTTACCAACCTGCGTAAATTCCCGCGGGCTGTCCGCTGCCTTTTAATTAAAGTTTCTGACAACCGGATATTAAATGACCTTCTACCTACCTGCAAGGCATTAACACACAGTAAAACTTAAATTGTATTTTAAATAAGTTATTATGTGCCACTTTTCATGAATTTTATTAAAAAATGTATATATGCCGGTAAAATATTCCTGTAATATTTTTACCTTTGAAGTCTTTAACTAAACAAATTACAGGATTTGTTAATTTTCACTTTTCTGATGGTAAACTGTTGACCAGTATGACATTTGAAAAGGTAATATAAATATTGTAAATTAGTGTCGAAGTTGTGTAATTTTATGAAAGAAAACATTAAAATTCAGAAAATCATTAAAAAAATAGGTAACAATCTCGAAAAAATCACATAAATTCACAGACAAAAATTGGTAAATCGTACATCAATTTTCCCTCATGGAAAAAGGTTAAGGTTTGACATAAAAATTACTCGTTCATGAATCATACCACTATTCATTTGATGTGTATTCAACGCACCAACAGGTCATAAAAATGTGCAATATGTCTTGAAAATAGCTAAAAATAATTAAATAAATGAAACACATTCTGATCACTGTCCTATAAGACATCTGAAATTTCATGTAATACGTGAGCTTTATCCGTCGAAAATCACAGTGAAGTACTGAACCTGAACTAAACAGAGCAGGCAGAAAAAAACATCATAAGTTTCATTAAACAATATGTTAACAGCACGACCCTCCACAAGACCGAAATATAACGGACATTGTATTCAACACATCAGCAAGCCATAAAAAAAGTGTAATATATGCACAAATGTGCAAAAAGATTTGAAAATAGCTAAAATAAATAAATAAAAAATGAAACACATTCTGACCGCTGTCCTATAACACATATGGCAACTTGTTTATAGAAATGTACATTATTTGAAATACATGTATTTAAATAAAAATACAAAATGCATAATACATATTTTTATTTTGTATTTAAAATACTTTGATTTAAAAAGATTTATCATTTTATTTGAAGTATTTTTGCAACGTATTTTCTATTTGGGTAGTACAAAATACTTTTCTTACCTTTCATGCTTTTTATTTTATTTGGACAGTATATTTCATGAATATTGATATTCAGACTATTGGAAACATTAACAAATAAAACTTAGATGAGTACTTGTTTTTACACAAATAACAATGGGTTTGACAGTATTGAATCATCTACTGATTCCGTCGCCGACTTGAATGTTGTGATGGTTCCGTTAGTCGTTTTTATGCACTGATCTGCTTTTAGCAAGATACACAGACGGAAAAAAAAATCCCAACACCAAGAAAAAATTATTGTAGAGTAATGAAATTTGGACAATGCATTTGTCAAGTTAACATGTTTAATTGATTAAATTTTCAAGATCACAGGTTAATTTAAGCTCAAGAAAATGCATTTCAAATGTGAAATACTGTTAAATTAATAGCCGGTGTAACCTCCAGAATTTTGAATGCAAGCCTGCAAACGTGAATGCATTGTGTCATACAGGTTTCGAATGTCACTTTGTGGTATGGAGTTCCATGCTTGTTGTACTTGTGCTGTCAATACTGGGACGGTCAGTGCTGGCTGTGGATGATGCTGGAGTTGTCGTCCAATGATATCCCATACGTGTTCAATTGGAGACAGATCTGGTGATCTCGCAGGCCAAGGTAACATGTCGACACTCTGTAGAGCACGTTGCGAGACAACAGCGGTATGAGGGCGAGCGTTATCCTGTTGAAAAACTCCCCCTTGAATGCTGTTCATGAATGGCAGCACTACAGGTTGAATTACCAGACTGACGTACAAATTTGCAGTCAGTGTGTTTGGTATAACCACAAGAGTGCTCCTGCTGTCATAGGAAATTGCTCCCCAGACCATGACTCCAGGTGTAGGTCCAGTGTGTCTAGGCCGCAGACAGTTTGGTTGCAGGCGTTCCCCTGGCCTCCTTCTGACCAACACTCGGCCATCACTGGCACCAAGGCAGAACCTGCTTTCATCAGAAAACACAACAGATCTCCAGTGTTGGTCAGAAGGAGGCCAGGGGAACGCCTGCAACCAAACTGTCTGCGGCCTAGACACACTGGACCTACACCTGGAGTCATGGTCTGGGGAGCAATTTCCTATGACAGCAGGAGCACTCTTGTGGTTATACCAAACACACTGGCTGCAAATTTGTACGTCAGTCTGGTAATTCAACCTGTAGTGCTGCCATTCATGAACAGCATTCAAGGGGGAGTTTTTCAACAGGATAACGCTCGCCCTCATACCGCTGTTGTCTCGCAACGTGCTCTACAGAGTGTCGACATGTTACCTTGGCCTGCGAGATCACCAGATCTGTCTCCAATTGAACACGTATGGGATATCATTGGACGACAACTCCAGCATCATCCACAGCCAGCACTGACCGTCCTAGTATTGACAGCACAAGTACAACAAGCATGGAACTCCATACCACAAAGTGACATTCGAAACCTGTATGACACAATGCATTCACGTTTGCAGGCTTGCATTCAAAATTCTGGAGGTTACACCGGCTATTAATTTAACAGTATTTCACATTTGAAATGCATTTTCTTGAGCTTAAATTAACCTGTGATCTTGAAAATTTAATCAATTAAACATGTTAACTTGACAAATGCATTGTCCAAATTTCATTACTCTACAATAATTTTTTCTTGGTGTTGGGATTTTTTTTTTCCGTCTGTGTATGTAGAAAAATTGTTAAGGGAAGTGTTAGTGCTACTACAAACTTCATGAATTATATAATAGCAATTCGACAGGTTATATTAATTTGTTTTTATTGTTTTGTAGAATCCGATCTAAAAGTTATTCTGATATGAGAACCAAGGGCAAAACATGTTAAAATAACTTTTTATTTACAATTAATTCCGTTGTGTTGGTAGTAAAACAAATGGGGGAAGAATGTACAAATTATGTATTTATTTTCGATGGAAACATCATGCTAACATTTCAGAAGAGTATGATAAAATCAGACATCAAATTAAAAGAAGATAAATTGTGTTGTTGTCTCTTTTAAACATTAAACATACCAATCTTACTGAATTCAGTTGATTTTTTACAAGTTAGTTATAAATTTCGTAGTTGATACTATGTCACCAACATGGACTGTGGAAATGGTTCATGTAGGGCTCAAATTTCAAGTGTTATTCTGCAGTTATCAAGCCCGCCATAAATTATGTTCCGTCGCACTTGCAATAAAACAAATTGCTGTAGAATCTATAGAAAGCAAGTAAAATACAAAACTAGCTTTAAAAGTGACTGATTTTGTATGCACCACGGCACATATTTGGTATTTATCCATGGGATGCTATCTGGGTGTGCTTGTTTAATGGATTCATTGTAACATATTTGAAAGAAAAGGATCTTAAAATTTCTGGCTGGAGAATTGAAAGGATCTTATACATTTAATAAAGTAGTGAACTAATTGTTGACATACATTACTAGTTAGATTTAAAATGATCGAAAATTGTGAAATAAAAATCCTACAGTAAAAAAGGTGTTACTAAAAAATAGTACATGTTTGGCAAGTTCTGCTCCAGTTGAACTTAGAATTATATTGAGGCCTTATAGGATGAACATGAAGGTTGTCTTTTCTGAATAAGTAATGGTGCTAAAATCTATGAGTCAATTGAAATAAATTACATACGTAATAAATGAACGAAAAAATTATTTTATTTTAGTAAAAGTATTTTTAAAATATCTATTTTTCATTTGGTATTTAAATACTAACATTTCAAACCATTTTATATTTTGTATTTGAAATAGAAAAACAAGAATGTATTTGCATTTTGTATTTAAATGCTATTTAACAACAATTTCTTAAAGCTATACTCATGTAGCACATGAGATATATCTGTTGAAAGTCACATTAACGTACTGAAGCTAAACTAAACAGGGCCTGCAGAAGATAACAACATCAAAAGTTTTTTTTTTTTTTGTAACAGTTTAACGTCCCTTTTTAACAACGTGATCTTTAGAGACGGGAAAGGATGGGGGCAAGGAATGGGAAGGAATTCGGCCATGGCCTTTTGAAGGAAGCATCCTGGCATTCACCTGGAGTGATTTGGGGAAACCATGGAAAACCCAAATCTGGATGCCCGGACGGGGATTCGAACCGCCGTCCTCCCGAATGCGAGGCCAGAACGCTATCCGTTACACCACCACGCTCGGTATCAAAAGTTTCATTAAACAGTGTGTTAACAGCACGACCCTCCACAAGACCGAATTTACAGTATTTACAGGACCTTTTCAAATGTCAAAATGGTCAACTGAGGTGTTTACCATCAGCAAAGTGAAAATTAACAAATCCGGTAATTTATTTACTTAAAGACTTCAAAGGAAAGGATATTGCAGGAGTATTTTACCAGCATAACTACTTCGTTTTTAATGAAATTCATGAAAATTGGAACATAATAACTTATTTTCAATACAATTTAGGTCTTATAGCGTGTTGGTGCCTTGCAGGAAGGTAGAAAGAAGTCCGTTTATTATTCGGTTGCCAGAAATTTTAAATAAAGGCATCGGCAGCCCGCGGAAGTAAAGCAATTTATGTAGGTAGACAAAAAGCCGTTTATTGATGGTTGCTGCTGTGCTCATGGAGAAAAATTAAGATTTTTGTAATGGAAAAACAACATTGTTAGAAACATATATTTATTACAAAATAGTCATTTGATTACAGCAAAAGGTAAATACCTGGTACTTCTCCCAAATATTCCAAGATGTTATCGTCCACATCTATTTCTCCATAGCGCTCAATACCCTGCATCTCCTGTTCCACGGCGATATAAAATTGTTCCTCACCGTTGTACTCGAATTCGTCGGCAACGATTGGAGGTTGAATTTCTTCCTCTTCGTTGTGTCCCATTTCGTCGCAACCGATTTGAGGTTAAATTTGCGCCGCAAGCTGAGGACGTCCGGCTAACGGCTGAATCCGGTCATCGTCATCGTCGGCAACAATAATGATGGGATTTTGTGCCTCAAGCTCAGGACGTCCTCTGATATAGTAAGGCCAAACCGTGGCTTTTGGTCCTTCCTGGCGCCTATCCCAATGCCCTCTCCCCTTATTTTGAGGTGGAGTTGGAGGGCTTAACTCGTTCCAAATTTCTCTAAGAAAGAAATAATAGTAACAATAATAATAATATAATTGTAATAATGATAATATATAAAAAGTTTTTAACTGACATGTATTTCTCTAATAACACTATTCACAGGATTCGGGGTTGAATTCAAGCATGACCTGTTGAAGGAACCATGTGGAAGGCCATTTAAACTCAGAAAGCTATGAATTACGTAATAAGAAAGTCTGTTGTACACTAATATCATACATTAAAAATTATGCCAATCCATATTCAACGGCTTAAATTAAAAATATGGGGAATTTCAGAATTCTGGAAATAAATACACTGTTTTCTGATTCCACTATTTTAAGGATTTGGGGTGGAATTCACGCAAGAACTTTTAAAGGAACCTTCTAAAATACCAGGCAAAAACACATATGACTGCTAGTACTGTCCACGGTAATGCCGGATCACGGTGTATTTCATGTGCAGTAAACAGGTATTTGAAGTAAAGAATCAACAATACACAAGAACACACCCTACAAGCAATCAGATGGGCACACTGGTGTATCAGTGTTTGAAACCAGGACTTTGGATCATATTTGTCAGAGCAGTAATTCCTCTGCACACTTATTGCAATATTTTCAAGATTTGGGGGTGGAATTCATGCATGACGATATGAAGGAACCTTCCCAAATCGCGTACAAAAAACATATATATACTAAATACTGTCAACGGTAAAGTCATATCACAGCGTATTTCGTGTGCAGTAAACTGGCATTTGTACGAATGAATCAACAATACGCATCGACACACCCTATAAGGAATCAGATGGGCACACTGATGCCAGCTGGGTATGAAACTAGGATGTTTGTCAGAGCAGTATTTCCTCTGCACTTTAATCCCAATATTTGCAGGATTTGGGGGCGGAATTCAAGCATGACCATTTGAAGGAACCTTCACATACCACATACAATAATAATAATAATATAATAATGATAACGTATATAAAAAGTTTTTATCTGACATGTATTTCTCTAATAACACTCTTTACGGGATTTGGGGTCGATTTCCAGCATGACCTTTTGAAAGAACCATGTGGAAGGCAATTTAAACGCTGAAAGCTATGACTTACATAACAAGAAAGTCTGTTGTACACAACCATCATACACTAAAAATTAGGAATATCCATAATAATCGGCCTAAATTAAAAACATAGGGAATTTTAGAATTCTGGAAAAAATATATTGATTTCTGGTCCTACTATTTACAGGATTTTGTACGGAATTCAATCATGTAATTTTGATGGAACCTTCTCAAATCCTGTACAAAAAAACATATAAATACAAAATACTGTCTATGGTAAAACCAATACACAGTGTATTTCTTGTGCGGTAATCAGGTATTTGAACGAAAAAGTCAACAATGCGCAACGACATCCCAAATAAGCAATCAGATAGGCACACTGGAGCAAGCGGGGCATGAACCCAGGACTTTGGATCAAATTCGTGAAGGCACTTTTATCCCAATATTTGCGTGATTTGAGTGCGGAATTCAAGCATGACCTTTTGAAGGAACTTTTCCATACCCCGTACAGAAAAACATATAAATACAAACTACTATCCACTATAAAATTATTACACAGTGTATTTCATGTGCATCAAACAGGTATTTGAACGAAAATGTCAACAGTAAGCGACGACACCCGCAATAAGCATTATGATAGACACACTGTAGCCAGCAGGGTATGAGGTCAGGAGTTTGTATCATATTTGTCATAGCAGTATTATCTTAATCCAGTTATTAGTATGTCATAGTGCATTCCTAGTAAATGACGATATAGGGAAAAAAAATTTCATGTGTTTTCGTAAGGGATTTTGTAAGATTCCTTCAAAAGGTCATGCCTGAATTCCACCCCAAATCCTGTAAATAGTGTGATCAGAAAACAGTGTAATTTTTCCAGACTTCAGAAAGCCCCTATTTTTTTTATCTAAGCCGATCATTATGGATTACCCTAATTTTAAATGTATGATGGTTGTGTACAACAGATTTTGTTGTTATGTAGGTCATAGCTTTTAGCGTTTAAATTGCCTTCCACATGGTTCCTTCTAAAGGTCGTGCTTGAATTCCACCCAAAATTCTGTCAATAGTGCTACTAGACAAATACATCTCAGATATACACTTTTTTATACATATTATAACTATATTATTATTATTATTGCTATTTTATGTGACATGGGAAGGTTCCTTCAAAAGTACATGCTTGATTTCCGCCCAAATATCCTGCAAATATTGGGATAAAAGTGCAGAGGATATAATGCTCTGACAAATATGATCCAAAGTCCGGTTTTCATACCCTGCTAGCACCAGTGTGCCCATCTGATTGCTTATAGGGTGTGTCGTTGCGTATTGTTGATTCTTTCATTCAGATATCTATTTACTGCACATGAAATACATTGTGAATTAGCTTTACCATGAATGGTATTTTGTATTTTATATTATTTTTTTGTGATTTTGGATTTTTCCTTCGACAGTTCATGCTTGAATTCCGCCCCCAAATCTTGATTAATAATTGGATTTGTGATAAAACAGAGCAAGATATATATTTTAATTCAACAACACCGTCAAACTGATTTGTATGAAATGTTTCACACAGCTTAAGTTTTAGTAATATGTACATAAGATTTTCTGAGCAGATCCAACGAGTGATTGTAAAGTAAAACAAATAAAAGGAACAAGATTTATATCCTAATTCATGTGCCGAGTCCCAATAGTCAAATACATTTGTTCTACATCCTACCTGCATTATGAATATCAGAAATTTCATCTAGAACTTGTACTGCGTTAATATTAAGTGAAACTTAAACTGGAGATTCTGGGATTTCAAGTTCTAATTTTTATTGTGAGAGTACCAACCCACAGAGTAATGAATCTAGATACCTTGGTCGAGTGGGTTGGTCCATTACATAATCCTGGGATAGTATCTGAAAATTAGAAAACTTTGTTGTGTAATCTACATTACAGGCAGGAGAAGCTACCTTTTCGTTAGACCGTAGGCGTGAGGCTTAAGCCTTGAAGCCTGTGTGGGTGCAGCTTGATGGTGGGGTGCGATACAGAGATAAACCGTACCTCCAGGTGGTACAAATATTACGTGTAATGTTATTACGAATGTGTTCTTTCTAACTATTTCTGTGTAATATTGGCAAGAGAAGACTTAAGAATTTAACATATCTTTGATCGGAACGCTATACTCCTTCAGTTAGAATAAATTCAGGAAAATACTCCAACTATATAAAAATTATTCATTACCCACGCGACAATGTTTAGTGCTAGATATCTCAGCGATTTTAGCTAGTACTCTAATTATGCTAATTATATCAATAGTTACTATAAATTTGCGAATAATTACTATTTTAAAACCACTGTATAGAAAAACAGAAGAAAATGCGAATATTAGACTGGATTAAGAAAAAATCGTGATTAATCAATACTATTGGCAAAATCGATGAAATTGCCAAAATTACTATTTTAAGAACACTGTACAGAAAAATGGTCATATAATTAAGCAATATTTATCCAGCATATACAGTGTCGATATCTCTGGAAACTGAACCCGGGTTGGCGGTTTACCTCGTTATTGGAAAGCACGCAGATTAGCGGGAACCTACTAATTAGCATAACCGGTAGTTGGTAGTGGCCTGCACCTGGCTCCGGTGGAAGGGGAAAGTCTGCTTCTGCTCCAGGTTATTTTCAATAAGCTCCGGTCCAGAAAGGCAACCATTAAATACACAGGTAGGTGATAGCCTCGTTTATTATCTGACTGACAGAAATTTTAAATAAATGGTAGCAGTATAAAGCTTTCTTCGCAGGTAGGTAAAAAGGCGTAACGAGGTAAGTGCGGGCTTCCTTTCTAACTTAATCAAAATAATCCGGTCGCATAATAACTCACTCGTCCGCCTACTTTGTTCATTACAAACCTTAACCAATGACACCATTGTCAGCTTTCATGTTAGTTAATCTGCATTCTCAAGACCAGAAATCCTGTGCATCCTTCCACTTAATCTGACTAATCCTGACGAAATCGTTCCATCTCTCTTATAGATTTTCTAATCTACCTGCCGAATACAGACATCTGACATTCGACACTCCGACTCGTTCTATCCATTCTGTTGCAGTTTTGAGCTCTCTTGAGCAGTCCACACCCAGAGATCAGATTAAGGGACTAGTATACCTACGGAATATTTTTCCCAGGAAGAAGCGATCATGCTATATGCAATTTTTAAAAATGGGAAGAAGGGTTTTATTAATCGCAAAACCATTTCAGTTCTATCACTGTATAAGTTTATATTTTATAATGTAATAGAATAGAAAGGGAGCTGGATTGGAAGTCACTGGATGGAAGTAGAAGAATGAAGAGAGTGCTTGGAGGGTACATGGAATATGTTGGTGATGGGGCTTGGAATGATATTAATCGACGAATTAGGAATGGTTAACGAAAGGGAAAAGTGGACCATGACCACTAGCTGGCACTCGCTTTCATGGATAAAGGAGTGGTAAAGCTTTCTTTTTTGTGTAAAGGTGTCACGTATTGCAATAATTTATCAAATGAAGAGATGTACGATCAGTACTTAATTCACATGTAATACTTCAATAAAGTCGTAATTGCATATTCCCTCATGCAACTGAGAATTACCACTTAACTAGATATAATCACAAAATTCTATTATCACAGCTTTCGTTAGAAGACATATTTTTGATAAAGCGACTACTGATTAATGGCTAGTGCATTGTTACATTCTAGAATCGTCCGGTATCGGTTAACTGTGCAAAAGTTCTTTCCTAACATGTCTCTCAGATCCCCAGAAATCCTTCCAGAAATTTACTTTCATATTTATCACCATATTAATTCACCAAAAATCTATACTTAAGTTAATATTTAAATGTTCCTTGAAATATAAATTTAAAGAAACCTTCTACCCAGTCACTTAACGACTGTGTTCAGGAAATACTATTAAACTTAGCGATTGTAACGTATTCCAAATGAAATGATTATACTACTTAAAACACTCTTATTAAAAACATTACCAAAATAGCTCTTTAATCCTTATATGCCACATTTACTAAGATTCTATTATGCAATTTGTTAGAAACGTATGAGAGGCACCGATAAAAAAAAAAAAAAAATTATACTCCTACATTTAAATACCACGAAACACGCAGTTATACTTTATCGATTTTTGCTTCAAACTCGTAGCATAATTATATAATATAATTTAAGGATCTCGACGAGTTTTACAAACAAAAAGAAAATATTGCTTCTTATTTTGTATTTTTGCTATCTTCCCATTTCTGTTCTATTATAACAGCAACGTTAGAGCGGTATATGCGGATATGCTGTCCTCTCATTGTAATATAGTAAGCCCTTAAAATTATACTAGCGAGTGATTTTCTAAAGAATTTCACTCATTTAAATGAAACTATAATATTATAAATAATGGCCGTAATATTAAGGTTGTAGATAATGGTGAATGATGATTGATGTTAGAATAATTAATAATAGAAATGTGTATATAATTATCAGGGGAAAGAGTAGCAGATACGATAGTTATTGTATGCTTAGATTTATACATTCAGAAATATAGTATCATTGGAGGAGCGTTATCGTTGGTAGGGATGGTGTAGTGACGTTTTGAATGGCTTTAAAGAAAACAGGCAATTTTGATGGGTAAAACGTTACAATTTTAGTCAAATGTATGGTGTGGAACTGATATAATTGAACACTGGGATTTAGATGCTTGGAGTAATAGCTGCTAAGATGATAGTAATATGGACGAAGGAATATATGGAGACGACGCAAGGGACCTTCACCACGCAATGGAGTGAAACCGGGTAGATAGAAGTGGGGTGGGGAGGCCGCCATATTGCATGGCCGTAGAAACACGAGGAATAGGTACAAAAACCTCAAGGGAATCATAAGACAACCATGGCACCGCAACATTACCCCAGAGTCAAATTTGATGATAGATTCTTATGTAGCGACGATATAAATCGAAAATAAAGAATATAATCCGCGAGATATACTGTCTCAAAAGTGAGGTTTTTAGGTTATTATACAGACTGGACCAAAAGATAATATTGCAGCACGAGCAGATTGGGTGTTTTATTTTTTTACAAATCCTCTTGGTTAGATTGAAACGCGGCCTGGACCAGAATAAAAACGTCACCAACGGCTCAAGGAACTATAACCTCCAACTAATTTTTGTTAGTTGATATCTAGAGAAATAAGGGACATATAAAAAATTTTACTCTTGATTTTTGATAAGTTTCGTCAATTTACATGATAATCAATCATCAAATAGCATTACCATGCCCATAATAGTGCTGCCCACATCAACACACAAAATTCAATTTAAACTACAGTTCCTGCTACAACAACATTGGTAATATCAGGATCCCTAGTTCACGTAGCATATGTTATCACAACTAATTTAAATGTATACCTTCAGTATAAACTGCAATTGAACTAATACACGTGCAGTAAAAAAATCATTGCATCGCGATATAAACTTAGCAGCATAAGTCAATGTTTAGAACTTTTTAAAAAAATGAACACTTCAAAAGACCTCATAGTTTCTGAGCTTACTTAGAAGGTATTGTACTGTTAGTGGCCTATATAATTTTGCTATCAAATTCAGTGCATTCATAAGTCAGAAGCTAACAACTAATAATAAATAAATTGATTATTCTCTTCTGGTACACACCGCATTTCAACCTACCAACATTTCCATTAATATTGCCGCTACAAAATCAAACTATATAGATACACCTAAACACATGAAACGCATCCCGAACTACATTTCGAGCAACAAATTTTATTTAATCACGTTTAGTAGTTCGAAAAACACAAATTATCACAATTAATTTCATCTCACACTTTCAGTGTGAATTGAAACTTTAGTAAACCATGCAGAATACCACATTCACTGTGTCGCGATATAAAGTTGACCCGCTTAAATTAAACTTTCAGCACTTGTCTACAATAAGGCTAGCTTTTCAGGTGCAAAGTAGTAACATATGCTAATTGTCTACACTACACCAACAAACATTTGAAAACGATATGATCCTATTAATAGAAATGAATAAATTTATAGCGATAGGCCCTAATGTTGTAGTTACCTATCAGATACTTCAAGAACTATGATTACAATATGACTTACTTATCAAACGTCATTACAGGTTTTTTCCCATCTTATCTGTTTGTGCAACCATATGCAATACAACTTGGCACTATAGAAAACTTTAGAATATTAGAAAATGAAATATTCTCATCAGCTTGTAACATTACAGTTACCTTCCGCAGGCTACGAAGTAGTTTCTCTGGAGCGGAGACATACAGGGTGTCCAGAAAAGGACTCCCTGATTTCAAAATTAAATATCTCGAAAACAAAGATCGATAGAGGAATGCAGTAAACGGTATGTTTATTGTGACAGCTGTAAGAAGTGTATACAGCAGTTTGAAATAATAGTTACAAAAGCTGCTAACAGATGGCGCTGTACGCTTTACTCTACATCTACATCTACATATATACTCTGCAATTCACAAAATTGTGGGTGGCAGAGGGTGCTCAGCACCAAAGCTAATCTCTTTGCTGTGCATTCCAATCCCTAATGGTACGAGGGAAAAAAGAATTCATATAAGAATCAGTTCGGCACCTTATTTCTCTAATTTTATCTTTCCTATCCTTCCGACTCAAATAGGTTGGTGGAAGAAGTATTTCACTACACTCATGAGTGAAAGTTGGAGTACGCATGTTTTCCAATAAGTTTAAACGAAACGTGTGTCGTCTATCTACCAGAGACTCCCAACCTAATCTACTAATCAGTTCTGTGACGCTTTCATAAGGACTGTAGCAAGCGGTCACGAATCGAGCGGCTCTTCTCTGTACTTTCTCTATACTTTCGATCAATCCCTTACGAAACGGGTCCCAAATGGCACAACAATAATCCAAATGTGGACGCACAAGAGATTTGTACGCTATCTCCTTTGTTTGTTCATTACAATTTTTCAAGATTCTACCTATGAATCGCAGCCTAGAATTTGCTCTACCTACTAAAGAATTAATGTGTATGTCCCATTTCATGTTCCTTTGTACTGTTACTCCCAAATATTTAATAGAATCGACCATATCAATAACTGTATTGTTTAACTCGTATTTCTGAACAATCGGATTCTTTTTGTTGGTTATGCTCATTGTCTTGCACTTTTTACAGTTTAGAGTAAGTTGCCACTCAGCGCACCAAGCCAAAATAACATCCAGATCGCGCTGAATTTCTAAGCAATCGGCCAAAGTTCTTACTTCCCTATAAATAACCGCATCATCAGCAAACAATCTAAAAAGGCTTTTCACTTTGTCTCCGAGATCGTTTATAAAAATTAAGAAAAGAAGTGGTCCTATTACACTTCCTTGAGGTACACCCGATGTAACATCTAGATTAGAAGAACTTTCTCCTTCAACGACAACATACTGCGACCGACCAGTTAGAAAATCCTTTATCCATTCACAAAGCTGATCCGATATACCGTACGCTCGAAGCTTCGCTAAAAGGCGGTTGTGTGGCACAGAGTCAAAGGCTTTCTGGAAATCTAAAAAAATTGCATCTACTTGTGAACCTGTATCGATAACTTTCATTACGTCGTGTGTAAATAGGGCCAGCTGTGTTTCACATGACCTTTTCTTCCGAAATCCATGTTGATTTGTTGTAAGCAAATTATTATAATCTAGAAAATTCATAATGTTGGAGCATATAATATGCTCCATAACTCTACTACAAACAGATGTTATAGATATGGGACGATAGTTCCCAGGATCACTTCGATCACCTTTTTTGAAAATCGGAGTTACTTGCGCGATTTTCCAGTCTGAAGGTACTTTTCGCTCTTCTAATGATTTACTGAATATATCAGACAGAAATGGCCCGATTTCTGCAGCATACTCTGAAAATACTCTTACTGGAATTCCATCCGGGCCCGGTGCTTTCCCCCACTTCAGGAGCTCTAATTGCTTAACGATACCTGCAGTATCTATTTGTAATGATTCCATCACCGACTCGCCACGGCGTGGGAAAACGGGAATACTATCCTTATGTTCATTTGTAAATGAATTTTTGAATACAGTATTTCGTACGTTAGCTTTATCGCGGCTTTCATTAACCTCGAAACCTTCACGAAATAGTGCTGGAATATTGCTTTTGGTACAATTAACTTTTCGTACATACGACCAAAATTTCTTTGAGTTTTCTGTGAGACTCTTAGAGAGAGAGTTGGAGTGAAAATCGTTAAAGGCCTTGCGCATTACATTCTTAATACCTCCTCTTAAATCAGCTAAGGTTTCTAAATCGCTGCGACACCCCTTCCTTCTTGAGCGTGAGTGTATTTTCCTTTGTTTTTTGAGTAATCTTTTGACTTCGCATGTGTACCACGGTGGGTCATCCTCTCCCTTTATTGTCCGCTTTGGTATATGTATTTCCATGCCTTCCTGACTATATGTATAAAACGATGCCACATCTCTTCAACGGTGTCCTTTGTTGACTTGAAGTTATGGTATTTATTCCTCAGGTAGGTTCTAAAACACTCCTTTGAGGCCTTACTGAATCTGTATACAATCCGCCCTTTTTTCCTTTTTCGCTCGGTCATTAATTTGATTGTCGCAATTACCACTTTGTGATCGCTTATTCCTGTGGTCGTTGAAATGTCGGTGAATAATTCTGGCCTGTTGGTAACCAGCAAGTCTAAAATGTTTTCGCTACCGTTATGACACCGCGTAGGTTCATTAACTAGCTGATCGAGATGATTATCTGACAACAAATCGAGAATTACTTCAGAAGCTGCCTTATCCATGCTACCTGTGATGTGAACGTAATTACGCCAGTCAATATAAGGCAGATTGAAGTCGCCTCCTAGAATCATAGCATGATCTTTAAAACGGCTAGCTATACTATTTACATTATTTCTTAACTCCTCGACGATAGCTATATCCGAATCAGGTGGACGGTAGAAGGCACCTGTGATGAGTTTTGACCCAGCAACGTTCTAACCTGTGGTACTCTAGCACCAGAAAAACTCGTTGTTCAATGGTGTACATGGTTTTAAACTCTTCTTTCGGTACCCTAACCTCCTTTCACGTTTCAGTGGTGGAACTGATCGCCATGATCTTCGGATCACTATTTAGGCATTACGTATGGCAATTACAGCGCCACCTGTTAGCAGCTTTTGTAACTATTATTTCACACTGCTGTATACACTTCTTACAGCTGTCACAATAAACATACCGTTTACTGTATTCCTCTATCGATCTTTATTTTCGAGATATTTAATTTTGAAATCAGGGAGTCATTTTCTGGACACCCTGTACATATTTTCTAAGTGAGTCATATGCGAATTGTCGCACACTGCGGCTCGCAGCGCGCGGCTCACGTAGTGAAAACATTGGCCTATATACTTACTGTATGATGTAGTTTCGTAAGTGTAACTGTGTTTAAGAAGAGCTTTATGCTGTCAATAGGAACAGTAAATGTAAAAGTGAAGTTGGAACAGTGTTTAAATAAACAGTGAACCTAAGTTGCGATAGTGGATGATTTAGTGGAAAAAGATATCAGCGATATTTTTTTTTTTTTTTTTTTTTTTTTTTAAGAACTCTGTAATCTCTCGGATACGAAGTTTCGATTAGCCTTTACTTTGAAATTTGATGGTTGTCAAACCGTTCACAATTGTTAACGTGCTTTGTTAATAAACTTGTCATGGACGTAATTCTTCTTACTGATGATCTTAATGACCTTTATTAATTGTTCTTATAATTTTTGCTTCGGATGGCTTTGGTTTCATCATCTAACGACCGATGGCACAACGAACTATATAAAATTACATTAACTTGCTCCTATAGTTGTGTGAGAACAATTTTATTAAGCACCAAGTTTGGTTTGAGAGAAAATATTTCGTGAGGTACAAGTTACCAGTTACCACAACTACAAATATGTCTTACAAGCTGACACAGTGCAGATAGCCCAATGTTTTGGGGTTCCTATTACGTCCGCCGCGCATGCGCAGTAGGAGACGAGTTTTTAAATGAGGTTTCACGGATTTATTGTTATTTCGTACCCATATATCCCTTCTTCCATAATAGTTGATCGATCATTGGTAATCTTTGGAATCGGATCGTTGTCCAAGTATATATTAACACAGTCAGAATTTGTTGTTGGTATCAGAGGAACTATTGTGAGCAGATAAATAAATAGAACTAAATTTCTGAACTATAGGGATTATTTCTATATAAAGTCTTTAAGAATTACATTGCCGATCATTTGTGCTGGAATAGAACGAGAAAGCACAGACCTACAGAAAAATAACAATAAAAATAATATACTACGATACCATGTATCAATAGTTTACTTAGATTGCCATCACCTCAGAAGCTTCAACAACAACCAACAAAAACATCATTTGCCATCGCTCTCTTCTAGTTGGCTCAACATTCTGCTGTTTCTCTGAGAGTGCTGGTAACTTTTGCTCTCTGGCGTCCTAACTCATAACCTCCAAATTGATTTCGTCTCTAACACATATGACGCCGGTCTCGGTAGCGTAGGTGCTAGAGCACTGGCTACATGTGACGAAGGTCGCCGGTACGAGTCGGGCCGTGGGCATGGGTGTTTAAGTACTGTCTCAGTGAATGTCATGTCCGTCCTGTAGTGTGTATAATTGGTTGGAAAAAATAAATACTGGAGAAACTGAAACCACTGGATCACACATAATCACTATCGAGCTGGCTGTAAGGCCTGAGATGCCGAAAGCCATATGGATATAAAATAAGGAGATTTGTAGATTAAGAGAAAAAACTTTCTGAATTTCCTACACATAAGGAAATAAGGGAATGTGAATTTTCTGATGCCGCAATATTACCTCAATACATACGGTTTTCTTAACTGTTGCATTTACATTTTATCTAACATGTAACATAAATTTTTTAACTTTAAGTCGCATTAAAACAAACTAACAGATTGAATATACCAGTTCTGAAAAACAATTGTAACGATAGACACGAGTGGTCTACTCTGCACGTGTTATATAATGCATTCAATTTGGGGAGTTGGAAGTTACGTTGCCAATTAATACAGCTTGTAATTATTTGTAGGCGGCAAGCGATGTTATTAAGAGTCAGGGATTAAATGACACCAGGGTGAATGTTTGATTTAGCAAGAATCGCGTGACTGCTATAATAGTGATATTAGATTAATCTGAATATATGCTTTACTTCGCTATATCACCAAGCACTCCAACTCATTTATAACCTGAAATAACTCGGGTGCTTAACCTAACGACCAAGAAATGATTTTTTGAACAGCAGTTAGTAAATTGATCAAGTATTTAATGATAAAAAAGTAACATACAAGATCCGAAACGACTCAAAGGATACACAAGCGCAGCTTGCTCGCAAAGGCTTACAGGGCTACCAACCAAATTTCAAGCGAATGAGTGAACAAGTTCTTTGCACGCATAATAAGAGATTTATTGAAAAACTTAAACATGACTTTACAAAAATAATACAATCAGCAAATGAGCAACAAACATGATTGTAACACAAAATTCTGTGGAATTTTAAGCATAAAAATTATAAGAACAAGGATTTTAGAGACTGTGCTATCAAAAAATTTCTTCATAACGGTGTCGGCAAAAATATTTCACAACAGCTCTTCAAATTGAGATAAGGTTAATCTTAAATGATTTAACTCACTACATTTTCACTTGTTTGTGTAACCACCATTCTTGTGACAGCGTAGCGGCCGTTTTGCTCCCAGTGGGGTAGGCCAGCGGTAAAGGCTGTGAAGCATTTAAAGCGTTTCTTTTTATATTCACTCTCTTAACCATTTTTTACGATTAATTTTGTTATTCTTCATATCATTCAACATTATAATCAACAAATTAGTTACGATGTTAATTCCTTTCTGTAATATGGACATACCAATTTCAACAAGATCACAATGTAGGAGTAGAATACTGTCCTGACGGTGGACTGTCTTGTAATAAATACCAGCATGTTAGTCAACTCTCTTAGCCCCATCACCGACGGTCTGGCCAACCGTCGTACCAGTCTACTCGCATAGTGCAAACGCGGCCAAACGTGGCGCCGCGCCGATCGCTTCGAGAAACATTCAACTCATCTGTACCTACATTTGACTGAAAAAAGTATTAAGAATGTCTATTACTAAAACTAGTAAATATTCATCCTGTTACAGCGTCAAAGTCTATAATGTTGTTTTAAAACAGAAATGTTCCACAGAATGGACTCAATTTTTTCATGTTCTTTGGACGCGGAAAATATAGAATTTCTTCCACTTTCTCCGGCTTGACCTGTATTTTTTCCGGCGTTACTTGGGACCCCCTTAAGTCTACTTCTTGCGCAAATAGACTAATTTTTATTTCAGCTGCAACGTTTTTCCACGCTTAGCCAGCAACCAGAGAAGAATATCCAAGTGCGCTATGTGTTGTTAGAAAGAGTCCGAAAAAAGCAGGACGTCATGCAGTTACCCGCACAAAATTCTCTCTCTTCCGACGGAAGTATTTCATTTATTGAACGAACGAATGCACTAGCCCAATCCCGGTTCCCAAATGGGCCTCTATGGAATATAAACAGAGTACCCTCAAAAGTATAAGGCAATATATGTTCACACGTTTCGTTTAGCTCTACTCGATGATAGTTAGCTTTTCCGTCAATAGTTTAAAACCATCTATTACCATTTACTCAGCTACTGGCTCCGGGCGTTCAGCATCACCTTCTATACTCTAATTTTATTCCCAAGCTTAGAGGCAAATTCGTGTGGTTCTGTCTCATTTGACCGCTTACTCAGTTCGGTTTAGATAAAGAAGAGGGCAAATTGGAAATTATTCCATGGCGTTGCATCACAGGCAGTACCTTACTTACGGCCTCTCGGTGCCTTGCTAGAACTGGGTGTCTGTTAGCTATGAAAGGACTACTCTTTTCGCGGGTGATAAGAAAATAGGGGAGGTTTCTGCAAACCATTTTCATTGAATTTCCCCATATCGCGATTTCCATAGTATCGTTGCGCACAGCATTTCGCTCCTATTCACAAAACACCTCGTTCATCTCGATATGTGCGCACAGTCGCTACAAAGCCTCTTTGCTCAATTGCGGTGGAAACCTTTTAATCGCTTCATCCCCGATGCGGACTCATCACAAGCTGAAGCTTTCATTGCTCCCATTCCATTTTATTTCTTCTGACATTTTTGCGGCAATTGTATTTGTCTCCCAACTTATAGCAGCCCTTTTCTCACCCAAAAACATCAGCTCCCACAATGATACTGCTGCTTACGCTTTGGATGACGAATGTGACCAGAAGAACACTCTCATTCCCAAGCGTAATACTCAATAGTGCTTGCCTGATTACACTTAAAGCTATGTTCTATTGCTGGAACAAGTGACAACTTCTCACTTTGCAGGAACTTTATGATGACAACCAAATAAAGAGCTGGTTTTACGACGTTTTTCCATGATCGCTTTTATGGCACTATCACTAGCTGTAAGGGCAACACCAAATATGGTGGGTGGGCGGTAACGCTCTGGCCTCATACATGGGAGTTGAGTTTGAATCCCAGTCGGATTACCCAGATTTGTTTTTTCAATGGTTCCCCAAATGACTCCAGGCGATTGCCGGAATGATTTCCAGTAAAGGCCATGATCAAATTCCTATCCCGTTCCTTGTCCCTAGTTCTACATCTACATCCATACTCTATAATTCGCAAACATTGTGGGTAGTAAAGGGTGCTAAGCACCAATCTTAATTCTGCGCATTCCAATCCCGAACACCACGAGGAAAGAAACAATACATAAATGCATCAGTACGACATCTTATTTCTCGAATCTTATCCCTCCAGTAATTGCGGCCCAAATAGGTTGGTAGAAGAAGTATCTCACTGCACTCATAGGTCATAGATTTTCGCATATTCTCTAATAAATTTAAACGTAAATGACGTCGTATGTCTTCAAAACTATCCCAGCGCAATCTATGTATCAATTCTGAGACGCTTTCATAAGGGCTGTAACAACCAGTCACGAATCGAGCGGCTCTCCTCTGCACCCTCTCCACTGAGTCAAGCAGGCCATTGCGAAACGGATCCCATACTCCACAACAGTAATCCAGATGCGTACATACTATTGTTTTATACGCTAATTCCTTTGTATGAGCATTACAATTCATCAGAACCTATGAATCGTAATTTAGAATTAGATTTGCCTAAGACGGAAGTTATGTGCAAGTCCCATTTCATGTTGCTTTGTGCTATTACCACCAGATACTTCAGGGAATCAACCGTGTCAACAAATGAATTATTTACTTTGTACTCGTGAGCAAACTGATTCTTTTTGTTACTTTTTCGCATTGCCTTGCACTTTTTGCAATTAATTGTGAGCTGCCATTTACGGCACCATTCGGAAATAACATCCAAATCGCGCTGAATTTCTAAGCAATCGTCAGAGCACCTTATTTCCCTAAAGATAACTGCATCGTCTGCAAACAATCGCAACCAGCATTTAACGTTGTCACGTAGATCGTTCATAAAAATTAAGAAAAGAAATGGTCCTATTACACTTCCTTGAGGAACGCCAGAAGTAACATCTAGTTAGAAGAGGCGGGAAGACTGTGATCGACCAGTTAGAAAATCACGAATACATTCGCAAATCTGATCCGAAATACCGTATGCTCGAATCTTCGCTAAAAGTCCGTTGTGTGGTACAGAATCAAAAGTTTTCTGAAAATCCAAGAATATTGCATCAACTTGCTAACCTGCATCGATAACTTTCATTATGTCATGGGAAAATAGGGCCAATTAAGTATCATAAGATCTCTTCATCCGAAATCCGTGTTGACTCGGTGTAAGTAACTCGTTCTTATCTTGGAAATATCATAATATTCGAGCATATACACAGTAAGTCACATTAATGTGACCACCAGCTACTTTCGACTTCAACGTGAAATAACCAATCACAGAAGGCAGGTGGCAGCACATTACAGTGGAGTGTATATAAAGGAGGTCCTAGGGCAGGGATGGCGAACCAATGGCACGCGTGCCAGTGATGGCACGCAACCAAATAATTTGGGCACGGCATTAATTAAGTAGGTACTTAATCGATATAAGTAATTTTTTTCGTCTACATAATTTGACATCACATTAAAAAAGTTCCTTGTGAACGAAACTACCCGTGCCGGAACGACTACAGATTGGGCAAAAGAAGTATATTTCAAGCAAATTTCTGACGGAACGAACTGAGTGATGAAGCGCGGGCGGGGCGCTAAACTCACTTATTCACTTGTTTATGCTGACGTAGTTGACTGCAGTTACCAATCACGCATAGTTTTTGCGAACCAGAGCATAAAGAATTCATTGAGAATTAAAGAGAGAAGCAATCGACGCCTTTGGTTAAGTATGTCATCAAGGATGGTGCCGCACGATTTTCGTCTGCAAATGTTATTGCTCGACACGGTAAACCTTCTAATGAGGGACGATCTTTGAAGGAAGCCTGGTTATCATGCTCCCCTTCACTTTCTGAAGCCTTTGAAAATAAAGGTAAGTTAATTCAGCATGTCAAAGAGTCTCCATTATCAAAAAACACAATAAACGACAATATACTAAAACCGGCGAAAAATTAAAAAAAAAAAAAAAAAAAAACAAATTACAAGTCATCTCATTTTATATTGTTGCGTCTTGACGAAAGTACAGCTGTAACTAAATCTGCTCGTTTAACTATTTTAGCTCGATTTTGTGTAGTAAACGAGATCAAGGAAGAATTGATTGCTATAACATCGTTACCAACAACTACTAAGGGAACAGATATTTGTACGGCTGTTAAAAATTCACTTACTAAGAGACACGTATATTTAAGCAAAATTGTTTCGATAACGATTGATACTGCTCCAAGTACGGTGGACTAAATAAATGGATTTATCAGTTTATTCCAAACACATTCTTGAATGCCACGGCACCAAACATCAACAAGCTTTGTGTGTAGAGGGTTTATTCGCCTTCGATGATAATATAATGAATGTAGTCACAAAAATAGTGAATCTACATCGTCGCAGTCTTTAAATAAGGAAACATTTTATGCTTTGTTGGATGAAGTCAACTCGGTGCGCAATGACTTAGGGGCCATCCATAAATTACGTCACACCTTGAGGGGGGGAGGGGGTCAACAATGTGTGATATCTTGTGAAAAGGGGGGGGGGGAACGTGTCATAAACTTTGTGTCATCACATGCATAATTTGTATCATTTTTTGGCTCGTGGCGGAAGATAATGATGATGTTGACACATCGAATGTTCCCAACACTATCGAAATCAAGAATGAAGTGACTATTATGCCAATAATAAATAGTATCAAGGAATGGGTTCAAAATCCATGGACACATGATGACTCAATTTTGTATCATTAATTCGATTTTTATTTTTTATTTTTTTTATATTTTGTTAAATGTTTGATTTATTGTTGATATGATTTTTTTAACTAGAAATACATAAATCATTTTGGAAGTGCTGTTTTAATTTATAAATTTAAAATTGCAAAAAATGTGACACCACACCAGGGGAGGGGGGTGGAGTCCCACAAATGTGACAACCTGTGACATGGGGGGAGGCAGGGGTCCAAAAATCACGTAATTTGTGGATGGCCCCTTACGAGTACTGATGTATAACAATGTACGCCGGAAGAGCCGCGTTAACCTACTTCAAAAATTTGGCGATTGCTTGGAAGAAATCAGACTATTTTTACAAAATGGAACAATACTCATAATTGATGGGTGTTATGTGGCTTTCAAAATTAATGTCTTTTACTGACATGTGCCAGCATTTCAATCAATTGAACGTGAAACTTCAAGGCGCAAACAAATCAATTATCGTTATGATAGATCTCATTCGTACATTTAAGCCTAAACTGCACGTTTTCAGTAACGATTTTATTTTAAAAAATTACTTGAAAAAAAAAATGGATGTACCCAAAAAAACAGACCAATCAAAACTCACAGAAGAATTATCTTCAGAAATTAATTCTTCAATCAAAGAATTTCCAACGAAATTTTCCCAGATTAAAGAATTATCGGAAACACTCAACTTTATTGTGTATCCTGATGTGACGTCACCTGATGGACTGAACTTGTTTAAATTTGATTGGTTTTAAATTGAAGAAATTGAAATGCAAATGATTGAGTTCCTGGGTAGTGGACTCAAAAGTTTATCAAAATGAGGAAGAATCTGGATTTAAATGAATTAGCAAGACTATCAAGTAATATGAGTAAAAGTGCCAACACTGTAATTATTGTAAGTTTTAAATAAACTGTAGTGCACGTTTTCGTGTTTTAAGAACTACTGACTTTATTTAATAAACAGAGATCATAGAAGCACAAGCATAGCATAGATAATATTGTAGATGTACATTGTACATGGAACACAGATTATATTTAACAAATGTTGCTGCTAGTATAACTTAACATATTTTGATATATGACCAATACCCCCACTATATCAAAATAAACTAACAACTTTACTTTTCTTGTATTCCCAATAGTTTTAAAAGTTTACAATGCCTTACATGACATAAAGACTTTGTGAGTATGTCTGCAGGCATACTTGCTGTTTCTAAGTATTCTACTTTAACAATATTCTTATGAATACATTCTCGACCAAAATGGTATTTTATGTCAATATGTTTTGATCTATTGTGAAAGACAGGATTATACAATAACTTATGAGCAGTCTGATTGTCATTAAATATTACAATACACTGTAAATCACCAGTTATTTCCTTATTTAAATTTCTCAGATAAATGGCTTCCCTACAACATTCTGATATTCCTACATATTCAGCCTCAGTGCTTGATAATGTAATATTGTTTTGCTTTTTACTCCCCCAAGATATCACACCACCCGAGAGACTAAAACAGAATCCTGTGTAGGACTTCCTATCTAATATGTCATTAGCCCAGTCTGCATCTACATGACCAACTATCTCTTTGTTAACATATGTGCCACAATATTTAATACAATAGTTTTTGGTTCCTTTGAGATATCTTAATATACGCTTAGCATGAGTCCAGTGCTCTTTATTATAACAATTATTAAATTGACTCAAGTACCCAACTGCGAATGAAATATCTGGACGGGTAAGTATTGCTAGATACATTAGACAGCCAATTAATTGTTGATAAGGCAATTTTTTATCACAATTCTCATCTTTAGCTAATTTTAATCCAGGTTCCATTGGCGTGTCAACAGACTTACAATTAACTAAATTAAATTTTAGTAACAACTGATCAATATAATTACTTTGATCCAAAGTTAAAATTCCTTTCTGTTTATCATAACAGACAGACATACCAAGACACTGCTTGATTTGCCCCAGATCCTTAATTTTAAATTGAGATCCTAATGCAGATTTTAGCTTATCTGTTTCAGTACAATTGTTTGAAAAAACAAAAAAATCATCAACATACAATGCAATTATGGTTATACTTTTACCATTATTCTTAATATATAAACAAGGTTCATATTTGGACTTTGAATATCCAATATTAATTAAACAAGTATTTACCTTATCATACCACATTCTTGATGACTGTTTTAGCCCATAAATAGCTTTCCTTAGTCTTAGAACTTTACCAGGATTTGAACAGTTAAATCCTTCAGGAATTTGCATGCAAATATTCTCGTTAAGATCGCCATTCAAGAATGCAGTAACTACATCTATATGCATAGTATCAAATCCAAGCTTCACAGACAAAGCAAATAGTAATCGTAAAGTACTATGTCTTACCACAGGCGAAAATGTTTCGTTATAGTCTATGCCAGGTTGTTGAGTAAAACCTTTAGCTACTAACCTTGCTCGAAAACGCACTTTATTGTCGCACTCAATCTTTTTCTTAAGCACCCACTTACACTGCACTATAGTAGAGTTACATGGAGGCTCTACTATCTCCCAAGCATCATTTTCTTCAAAGTTTTTTAACTCCTCCTGTATCGCCTGTAACCACTGATTTTTCTCAGGTCCTTCCAATGCCTGTTTAAATGTAAGTTCAGTCACATTGTCTAAATTACTCTCTGTATAACAAATACCACCAAAACCATATCTGTCTGGTGCACGTCTTTCTCTGACAGGCCTATGTGGTTCATCACCTGTATCCTGAGCATCAAAACATTCTTCATAGTCTGTTGGAACATAATCAGAATCTAATGAAGCTTTCAGTGACTCTTCAGTTAATGTCAAGTCTGTGATGTCCCCCACTGAATCTTGTAATGTCTTATTTTCTGTCATGTTCTCTTCAGTTATACATTCCTTTTCACTATCTGCAGATGCAATGTCTACCATTTCTGATGGCTTTTCCATAATGATCACATCTCTGCTTGTAAATATTTGTCTTTTTATCGGATCGTTGATATTATCAGGAAATCCAAGAAGTATACACTCAACTGACTTTTTATCCCACTTAGATCTTTTTTCTTTATTGATATGAACCATAACAGGAGATCCAAAAATTCTCAAATTACTTAAGTCTGGCTTAATTCCCATCCATAGCTCATATGGTGTTTTACCATCCAGAACTGACGATACAGTACGATTATGTAAGTATACAGCTGTGTTACATGCCTCAGCCCAAAACTTCTTACTTAAGTCAGCATCATACAGCATACATTTTGCTTTCTCAATAATCGTCCTATTCATTCGCTCACATAACCCATTTTGTTGCGGTGTATATGGATTTGTCGTCTGGTGTATTATTCCAAACTCCTTTAAGTAATTATCAAAATCTGAATTGCAGAATTCTCTTCCATTATCACTTCTGAAGACTTTCACTTTTCTATTAATTTGATTTTCAGCTAATGCCTTAAATTCTTTAAAGTATTTTAATGCTTCATTTTTATTTTTCAAAAAATAGATAAATGTCATCCGACTGAAGTCATCTACAAATAATAGAAAGTAGGATGAACCTCCTAGTGATTGCTGCTCCATCGGTCCACACAGATCACTGTGAACGATTTGTAATAATTCAGTACCTCTTGTACCACTACTCGCAAAAGGTAGCCGACATTGCTTTCCTTCACAACAAGTCTTACAAGATGATTTGTTTACATTGACTTTATCATCAAACTTCATTCCTTCTACTGCCTTCTTAGTTTTCATTAAGCAATCACTGTTCACGTGACCTAGTCTGCGATGCCAAGTGAGACCTGTAGCTGTCACAGCTGCAACCATCCTTTCTTGCAGGTTTAATTTATAAACACCATTCGTCAAAGAAGCAGTAGCAACTAATTCTCCACATTTATTGTAGATGTCACAACCATTTTCTGTGAAAATCACTTTGTTGCCTTTCTGAATTAACTTGCTAACTGAGATGAGATTTGTTGTTAAGTTTGGAACACAAAACACATCTTCGATGTTTATATCGATTGCACTGCCTTTAACTGAGGTTACTATCTTCACATCGCCAACACACGTAATTGAAACAGTTTCCTGATTTGCCACCATTATTTCTTGTTGCACTTCTCGATATTTACTGGTGATCCAGTCCTGATTAGCCGTTAGATGAACACTAGCACCAGAATCAATATACCAGTCTCTTTTATTGAAACTTCCACTCAAAAACACTGCTGAGAATGCATTTGTTTTCATGTTGTTTGGGCATTGCGTTCTGTAGTGACCAAGCTTTTTGCACTTATAGCATTTGACATTGGCAGTCTTTATGTTGGTACTACTTGACTTATTTGAACTGACATCTTTGTTGCCATATAATTGTTTCCTTTTATGTTGGCTATTCTTCGACACAACGAATGCACCCTCATCATTATGACTACCGTGAAGTGGGGATACTTTGACTCCATGTCTTACTTTGACCGAAAATTATGAAAAAGTTCGAGCAGCTCTTTCACGGATATTTCTGAACGTATCCAAGCCCACCTAGGTTATTTTATTTTATTTGTTTTTCACAGATGATGATAATGTAGACAGAATGGCTGATGACACTGCTGGAGTTCTGGGGAGTTCAAGTACAATTCCACAAAGTGTTAAAACCAATGATTTTGTGATTGTTTGTGTGCCAACAACACACAAGACCCACAAATACTTTGTGGGTGAAATCCAAGAGACAAATGGCACAGAATTTCTGGTTAGGTGTTTCTAAGGAAACAGAAAGGAAAGTTTGTATGGCCAGAAGTGTTTGATGAAAGCTTCATATCACTTGAGCAAATATCTGTCATTCTTTGTAAACCAGATGTTTTGAAGCGTGGTTTACGTTTCTCAGAAAAAGAACTTGAAGGCTTTCTGTAAATTGAATATATGGAGAATACTGCTAGCTCAGTTTTCATTTAGTTCATAATTAGTTAAATACCTGTGTATATTACTATAAATGGTATACAGCTTACACTAATTATGCTGTAGCCTCATTGTGGTTCATTAAATTTTTTTTTGGAAATATTAATTCATGTTTACATATGATATTGTTGGTCAATTTACACTCCTGCTGGGGATATTTTGACCAGGTAAGTAGTTTTAATTAATTCTGTGGAAGCAGTCAAAGTTACCCCAACCATAGGTTAACTTTGACCGGTGACAATAAAAATTATTTCTCTTGATATATATGCTTTTAAATAAAGTTAGGTATATCATTCAGTAGGTATATGCCTAGCCCCCAAAATGCCATATTTAGTTTGATGAAAGTGTTTATGTATGTTCTGATATTGCATCTAAATTGAAAATATTGGTCAAAGTATCCCCATTTGACGGTACTTTCTTTTCCGGTTTCCATGTCTAAAAGTTTGCTTTTAATAGCGTCCGATGTCACTTGAATCCCTGAGTGCTCGATGGCCATAATCATTGGCTCATATTTTTCAGGTAGTCCAGCTAGCAACAACGAACCAATCCATTCATCATTTATCGCAAATCCTGTTCCATTTAGCTTTTGACCCGTCTCAATTATCTGCGTAACATACGAGGTCATTGAACTGCTACTCTCCAATCGAATGGATATCAAATGCCGTAAAAGACTTATCCTTCTTGTAAAACCGGAATCGTCAAAGAGCGATTTGAGTTTTTCCCATAGCTCTTTTGTAGTCTTGACAGTTTTTATGTGGACATATAGTGATGAGTCTATTGTAAGAATCAATTTCGCCTTTGTCTTGGCGTCATCAACAGCCGACACTGTAATTTCAGCACCACTTTCGTTTCTTTCGGGCTTGATACATTTCATCATGCCTTCAAGTATTAAAAAGTTCTCTGCGGCGAACACCCACTCGTCGTAGTTCTCTCTACCACGTAACTTAGGCACATTTACAATATAGTTCGTTGTCGCCATTTTTGTGAATTTAAACCAGCGGCAACCAAACACAAGAACAGTTCATGCACTACTACACAATATCTAAGCTAGCTACTGATTACTTCTCCTACTGCGAATAAAATAACTTATTCAAACTTTCGCGAGATAATCTGCTAAGCCTATCAGGCGCTCTGGGCCCATAACCTGTAAGTTTTAAATAAACAGTAGTGCACGTTTTCGTGTTTTAAGAACTACTGACTTTATTTAATAAATAGAGATCATAGAAGCACAAGCATAGCATAGATAATATTGTAGATGTACATTGTACATGGAACACAGATTATATTTAACAAATGTTGCTGCTAGTATAACTTAACATATTTTGATATATGACCAATAATTATGAAAACTTGGAATTCAATTCCAGACACATTTAGCTGATTTTTGCTATCTTAACAATATTTTCATCTACCTATGTCTGTGAATCAATATTTTCAGAAATGAATAACAAAACCGTTTGACGGATGAACCCACTACAGCTTGCATTCTGCTAAAAGTAACAGAATGTGAACCTAAAAGAAGTTATTTGGCATCAAATTTGCAACTGCAGAAGTCGCACTAGTTATATCTACTTAATTAAACACAAAACTGTTGATGTTATTATTGACTAGTATAAAAAATGTGTATTTCTGGTTGCAATTATAAAGTTTTAAGGTGATAGTATTTAGTTTTATTTCTTTTCCCATCAATCACTAAGCCACGATTGTTTGATGGCACGTCATAGCTTCGTCCAACAATTCTTTAGAAAAAATGGCACGTTGATCGATGAAGGTTCGCCATCCCTGTCCTAGGGCATCGGAAAGCATTTCAATTGTTGGCGTAATACAGAAACTTAGCGATTTATCCGACGTCCAAAAGGGCATGATTATTGACTTTCGGACCAAGGGTGGAAGCATTTAGGAAACGGCTAATTTTGTGAACTGTTCACGTGCCGCCGTGGTGAAAGTATACCATGCATGGCAAAATAGCACTATTCAAAATCAGCAGCGTGGGACATGTGGTGCACCACGGGCTATAGATGACAGAGGTGAAGGAAGGCTATGGAGATGCGTTCGGGTAAATAGACGTGCAACTGTTGAGCAACTGACCACCCAGATGAATCAAGGGGCTACCAAGAGAGTATCCTCAACAACGGTTCAGCGAAGATTGCTGCGCATGGGCCTCCCCAGCAGACGCCTGGTTAATGCACCTACGCTGTCTGCTGTTCAGCGGTGACGAAGGCTGGAATTTGCACCCAAGTACCGCAACTGGACGTCCACAGAGTTGCGTCAGGTGGCTTTTTCCGATGTATCACGTTTTATGCTCCATCGGACAGATGGACGTTGGCGCATACGGCGTGAAACGTCTGAAAGCAAAATCCCTGCAACAATTGCCGGAAGGATCCAGGGTGGAGGAGGGAGCATTATGGTTTGGGGAATGTTTTCCTGGCATTTACTGGGTGAACTCATCATTTTGAATGGCACGATGGATCAGCACAAGTACGTATGAGTCCTTGCGGAACATGTCCACCCCAACATGCGAATAACACTAGTGCGTCGGCCTTTTGAATACTGTTGTGGAAATCGGGATCCGTATCGCAAGTGATTGATTGACACATTGGAGAAAGTACAGAGGAGAGCCTCTCGATTCGTGACTGCTAGTTACAGTCCTTGCGTAAGTGTCACAGAGCTGATACGTGGGTTGGGCTGGGATATTTTGGCGGACAGACGACATCGTTTTCGTTTGAATTTGTTGGAGAATATGCGAAAAACTTTAATTTATGAGTGCAACGAAATACTTCTTCCGCCAACCTAGTAATTAGGTCGCAAGGGCGGTGGGATAATATTCGAGAATTAAGATGCCATACTGATTCATTTATGTATTCCTTCATTCCTCGTTCTGTTCGAGATTACAATGCACAGAATTAGGATTGGTGCTTAGCACCCTCTGCCAGTATTTGTGATTTGCAGAGTATAGATGTAGATAATTTTTCCTCAGAATGATAGCATCTACCAGCAGGACCATGCGAGATGACATACAGCTCGCAGTGTATGTGAGTGGTTCGAAGAGCACCAGGATGAGTTTACCTTACTTCCCTGGCCTGCAATCTCACCGGATATAAACCCAGTCTAAAATTTGTGGGACCACCTCGGTCGCGTTGTTCGCACTATGGATCCTCAACCGCGTAATCTAGCGCAGCTGGCTACGGCATGGCTCAACATCCCAGTGAACACCTTCAGAAACCTAATTGACGCTTTAGTGCACGCCTCGCAGCGGTCCGCTCTGCCAAAGGTGGTTTATTCTGGTTTTTTGAGAGGTGGTCACATTAATGTGACTGGACTGTGTAACATGCTCCAAAATTCTACTGCATACAAATGTTAAAGTTATGGGCACATAATTTCTAGGATCACTCCGATCTCCTTTCTTGAAAACAGGAATTACCTTGGTTATTTTCCAGTGGGAGGGAACTTTTTACTCATCTAAAGTTTTACGGAATATATCTGACAGAAATAGTTCAGATTCCTCTGCGTATCCTGAAAATTCTCTTACCGGTATACCATCGGGACCTGGCGCTTTACCTCACTTCAGAAACTTTAATTGCTTTACAATACTTACGCTATCAATTTCTACCGGATCCATCTCTAATTCTACAAGATGTGGTAAAATGGGAATGTTTTCCATGTTTTCGCACGTGAATAAATTTTTAAAATCGATTTTGAATACGGTAGCCTTGTCGCGGCTATCCTCAACTTCCCTACCGTCTTGTATTAGAACTGGTTTATTGTTGTTACTACAACTAAATTTTTTACATACGACCAAAATTTCTTAGGGTTTTCGATGAGGCTCTTAGAGAGGGAATTGCAACGAAAGTCATTAAAGGCATCACACATCGCATTCTTAACACGTACCCTTATCTCATGTAACTAATGTAAATCGGTCCTCTGCATCGTCCTTCTTGATCGTGCATGTATCTTCCTTTGCTGTTTGAGCAACCGTTTAACGTCACATGTATACCATGGTGGATCATTCCCTTCCCTGATTGTCCGTTTCGGTATATGCAAGTCCATAGCTTCCCTGACTATGCGTATGAATCGTTGCCACATCTCTTTTACGGTGCCTCTTGCTACTATGAAGGAATGGTAATTATGTCTCAAAAACGTTCTAAAACGCTCTTTTGGTGCTTTTTCGAACTTGTAAATGATCCTTTGTTTTTACTTTATGCGCGTGGATGCTAATTTTACTGTAGCAATTATAGCTTTGTGATCACTTATAGTAGATCACTTGGTAGTAGAAATGTCCGTGAATAGTTCAGGCCTATTTGTAATACTAATATCTAATGTATTTTCGTTACCGTTCAGGCATCGCGCTGGTTCAGTTACGGGCTGCTCAAAATTGTGATCTGAGAAAAGGTCTAGAATGATTTCTCAAGCAGCTTTATCCCTGCCTTCAGTAACATGAACGTAATTAGTCCAGTCGATATATGGCAAGTTGAAGTCACCACCTGGCATTATTGTATGGTCCGGAAATTGACGAGCTATATTATTTACATTATTACTTAAGGCCTCCGCAATAGTTACACCTGCATCTGGTTGACGATAGAAGGAGCCGATCACAAGTTTTGTCCTAGCTACATTGAGATTAATCCAATAAGATTTCGCAGACAGTATCGACAATTGTTTCGTTATATGGGAGGTACTTACTAACAGCTATAAATACACCGTCGCCATTGGAATGCAACCTATCCTTACGAAAAACTTTCACGCTGCCATTAAAGATTTCCGCGCAACCTATCTCGGGTTTTAACCAACTTTCTGTGTCTATTACGATATCAGCATCTGTTCTACGAATAATTTTATCAATTTCAAGCTGTTTATTACAAACAATTCTGCAGTTAACTACTAGAAGTTTTAATGTTCCTTTTAAGCTACCCCTAATACGTGGAGTTAAATTCGTTTGGGCCGTTCGTATGTGAATTTTCTGTTCAGGGACATCCTCTCCCTCAGGCTAAAAAAAAAAAAAAAAAAAAAAAAAAAAATGCACTCCACATTGTTAAATTGGCCAAACCAAAGGTTGTTACACTACTACTCCTTAAAGATAATAAACTAATGCCACCCCGATTATGATACAAACTACTCTCAGGAAACCCGGAAATAACAAAGACAAGCTTACAAACATTAATACAATTGGTCAAGATATTTAAGATTCATCAAAGTAAAAAAAATAACAATAATTTAATAAAATTAATAACAAAAAATGATTTGTTGATTGTGATATTGTTCCATCTGTCCCAAAATTACAATCTAATTGATATGATGTTACAAACATCAGTTCATTTGTAAGAATGTTCACACACATTGTCCGTCAGACCAGTCAATTTTTTTTTTTAATTTGTCGCCAAATGTGAAATCATTGTTCTAATTAATTTAACAAGCGCACTTTAAAGGTGCGCAACTCACTTTTTGTGTATTGCACCAAAATATAAATATTGCCAATATGAAATGATTGTTCAAATAACATTTATAAGCGCACTTTCACAAAGCCTAACACTTTTGTTATATATATACAAACACACACAGACAGCTAAAAAAAAAAAAAAATAGTGTACGTTATATTCCACCTTGCACCCAGCGTGGCGGGTGAGCGGTTAAAGCAATGACCTCTCATTCTGGAGAAGCTGGTTGGAATCCCCGTTCGGGCATCCAGGTTTGGGTTTTCCATGGTTTCTACAAATCACTTTAGGAGAATGCCAGGATGCTTCCTTAAAAAGGCAATGTTTCTTAATTACTTGTGTTACCTGGTTATTACATATAAAGCTTCAATCTAATTATATATATATATGTTAGTTGTTCTATATTTATTTTCATATACATTAAAACAACAATTACCTAATATTTAAATATATTTTCTCGTAAATAAGTGATTAGTTATTATTCTCACATTAGCACTAAATAGTATGAACCTGTAAATTCAATCTTCAGATTAATTTTGAAGTTTATCTTTTAAGTAATTTTTAGATAGTTTTTATTTACAACAAAGTGATTGAAAAATAAAAACTTAAAAAAAAACATTTAAGCAAACATTAATTTTACGTTTATTAGACTATTAATTAATTTCAAGATACATTGAATTTCATAATTTAATCCTTAGGGTTCGTTTGAAAGATACCAATCGTTATTGTTTTTGGAAAAAATCATGCCAGGAAAGTGTAGCGCCTGTCGCAGACATGTGGTGAATGATTTGGATTGCAATGGGAGTACAGAGTGTTTTTACTGGGAATGTAGGCCAATGGGAAAGAGGGAATTAAATTGTGGTATTGTCCGCTCTGTTTTAATGATAGGAAACTCTCAGAGTGGGATAGGAAACATTCAGAGCAGGATAGGAAACATTCAGAGCAGGACAAAATGATCAGTGGAGTTGGCGAAACGATCAGAGAATTGAGTGAAGGGGTCAAGATCGTTGAGGCTCGGTTTGTGGGGGCTTAGCCTTTGGGGGCTCAGTCTGCAGACATTCAGCCTGTGGAGGCTGTATCTGTGGAGGATGTGCCTGAGGAGATTGTGCCTGTGAAGGCTGTGTCTATGGAGGTTCTGCCTTCTTTGGACGCTGAAAATAGAAATGTTGGGTTCAGTGAGGAGGGTGAGAAGGATGGATGGGAAATGGTAACAGGTCGTAGGGAAGAAGTTAGAGACTCCAGAAATTGTTGGGAGAAGTTGGTTTGAGCTATTACCAGATTCAGATGGAGGAGAGGCTCGTGTAGATGTAGGAGTAGGTAAGGTGCCTGCAGGCCTATAAGAATATAGGCGAAGAAGGAGAAAATGGGAAGAAAAAAGTTCTGCTGCTAGGCAGTAGTCATGGGAAAGGTGAAGGGCCTCTTCCGCAGGATTAATTTGGAACAGCCTACCAAGTCACAAGCCACATTCATCCAGGTAATAGAGGATATAGGTTCACTTCGTAGGAATTTCACTAAGGACGATAGAGTAGTGATAATGGGAGGTGCGCGAAATGGTATTGATTGAAACGCGAGTTATATAATAGAGAGTGACCTGAGGAAGGAGGTGAAGGAGGCGCAGCATATCAGGGTGTAACTCATACAGGTTCTAAGTCGCCATGATCAACCACAGTTTAACCACACTGTGAGGCGGGTAGGTGTGGAAACAGTGATGCTACTTGTAAGAGGAATTAATTCTGTTTTGGGGGTTGTGTCTGCAAACATCATTGGTAGGTGGAGATTTACTAGACATGGCATACACCGAACTAGAAGGAGGAAGGGATTACTTTCTGAGTTGTTAGGTAAGCTGTTAAGGAGGCTACTTCCAGTTATGATGGAGTCAAGACAGTGCGTTTTTTAGATTACGGGCTTCTGGTGAGGGGATAAAAATAGGTGATCAAAGTGATACCGGTTTTGGATGCACTATGGGAAAAATTACAAATGCTAAAGAAACAGATGAGTCTATTAAAATAATAAGTGAATTAGATACAACTGGAAATACAAAGGTTATTGCTGAAAATACCACAAAACCAGAATACGGGTGTTATTGGTGAACTTTGGTAGTATTATGAACAAAGTGATAGAGATACATGAACCACACGTGATTATTGGGGTAGAGTCTTGGTTAAAGGATGGTGTACTAGACTAGAGGTTTTCCCAGAAAGTTACAAAATGTACCGCAGAGAGAGAGGAGCGATTGGTGTAGGGGTTTTCATATTGGTTAGCAAAGATTACTGTAGTTCTCTAGTGTTCATAAATAATGACCATGAATTACTAGGGGTAGAATTTTTGGATGATAAAAAATTATAGTTTAAAAAACTAAAAACACGCTTTCGTAGTAATGTGAACTAAAAGGTTAAAAATAATATTTAAATATAAACATTTTGTTTAACGGTAATAGGACGTCCCACAATTCAGGATAAATTAATTTTTCTGAATAAGCTTAAAGTATAAAGTCACTGATTACAAAATTAACTTTAATGTTAAAAAGCATGGGGTGCTATATCAGTTGTCTTATTTTTCGTCGTTGGCTGTTTGTAAAGACAGAGTCATTCTCAAAAGTTATGTAGAGAGCACCCCACGCTTTTTTTAACATTAAAGTTAATTTTGTAATCAGTGACTTTATACTTTAAGTTTATTCAGAAAAATTAATTTATCCTGAATTGTGGGACGTCCTATTACCGTTAAACAAAATGTTTATATTTAAATATTATTTTTAACCTTTTAGTTCACATTACTACGAAAGCGTGTTTTTAGTTTTTTTAAACTATAATTTTATTTTTTAACTTTATAGTTCAGATAGTTTCAAAAGTATGTTTCTTACTGTTGGCTTTTCTTTCGTCAATCTCGCTTTTTCTTTGAGTTGTAGTTTCATTTTTAATTTTTATTCCCACGAGTAAAATACAGTTAAATGGTCAACTCAAGCAGAGATCCAATAGCAGGGTAAATGTGGAAGGCTACTTTTTTATAATAGTACGAAGTAATGTTTCGAATACTTACTATTCAACATCACGTTAAGCGACTGCAGACAGAGAAACCGTTCTGGATAGGAGACAGCGGAAGACGATCGTCTACAGCAACCAAAGCTTACAAATCACACCCAGGAAACTGGAGATGGTCCCCAACGATGATGATGATGGCTACATTGGGCGGGAAATCTCCGAAGGGTCTGGCCGCCAAATGACGAAGATTTCTCGAATAGCGCCTGTGCACTAATGTCGCGGCTGCATTTGCCTAACTCAGTAATCCCATCAAGTATAGGATACGTGTAGTTTAACTTGAAATCATAACCATGGGTTGTCCTAATCTTTTCAATTTATAATATCAGCAAAAATTCGAACTGAAATCGGGATTCGAGCAGGGAATGTCTGTTCGCCAGTCCACGCGACTTAACCAACTGGGCCACAAAGGCGATTCGGAAACTGGGTGAAAATGTGCCGCCCACATCTTTCACAAGACGGTTAAATCACTTTAGTGTTTTTACTATCAAAGTAATGAGATTACCAAGACATAGATACGAAATTGTTGGATTGTCATCGGTTCTTAATACATGTACAAAATTTCAGACAATTCGGACTTTCTGAAGTGGGTGAAAATTGAACTGAAATTTTCCATTACATTCAACCACTTTTAAGTTGTTTCTGATAACGTGATGAGAGTGAAATTATTGAATTTTTATCGGTTCTTAATAATTGTGCAAAATTTCAAACGATTCGGACGTCAGGAAGCGGGTAAACACTGAAATGAAAGATTCCATTACATGCAACCATTTTTCTATTGTTACCGTAAAAGTAACGAGAAGAGCAGGACGTTGCTAAGAGACTACTGTATTGTCAACGCTTCTTAAAACGTGTGCAAAATTTTTCTGTTTTTACTGTCAAAGTAATGAGAATAACAAAACATAGCTATGAAATTATGGTTTTGTAATCAGTTATCAATACATGAGCAAAATTTCAAACAATTCGGATATCTGGAATTGGGTTAACATTAAATTGCAAAATTCCACGACATTCAACAATTTTTCTGTTGTTACTGTCAAAGTAATGAGAATAGCAGGATATAGCTACGAAATTATTGTATTGTCACTGGCTCTTAATACGTGTGCCAAATTTCAACCAGCTCGGATATCTGGAAGTGGATCAAAATAGAGTTGTAAAATTCCGTTACATTCATTCGTTCATACATACATACATACATACATACATACAAGTCAAACTAATATAAAGCGTGTAAAAAAGAAAAAAAAATCAGGGTATTGGCTGCTTTCCATAGTGGAAGAATGAATGATGAAGATGAGATTCTTGGAAAAGAGGGATAGTAGTATCGGTTCATAAAGGTGGGGTTATAAATAGGGTTGAAAAGTACAGACCAATTAATTTGGCATTAGTGATAGCCAAATGATGGAGAAATTGATATGCAACTATATCTGAAATATCTGTGAGGAAAGAAACTCGTTTTCAGATCGACAATATGGCTTTAGGCAAGGATATTCATGTGAATCCCAGATGGTGGATAGAATACAAGATATTTCAGAAGAATTGAACTAGGGAAGAAAATTTTATAGTGTGGCACTAGATGTTTCTAAGATGTTTAATAGCGTGAGCCATAAAATTATTTTAAATCTACTGGAATTTATTGTACTGGATGAAAAAGTTACTTGTTGGTTAGAGGAATTCTTAAAAGCAAGAAAGTGTTAGAGTAGGAAATACATTATCAAAAGAGATGGAAGTAAATAAGGTAGTGCTACAGGGTAGTGTATTGTGACAATTGCTGTTCATAATTCTAATTAATTACTGTTTTGATGGGTTACGGTCAGAGTCTAGGTATTTTGCAGATGATATAATAGTATACAATATGATCAAAAGAGGTAAAGACTGTGAACATCTGCAGGGTGACCTGGATAGTATATCTAAATGGGTTTGTCAGTAAGGAATGAAGAAAAATGCCAGGAAAAGTCTGCTTATTAGGTACACAAATAAAAAAACAAAGGCTTCATTATAATTATACAATTATTCTTGTTGAAAGCTTGATGTGTAAATATCGTGGCATAACGTTTGATAAGAAACCTAACTGGGTAGTTGGTAGGAAAAGGTTACAAAATCCTTCATTTACTGGAATGGATGATGAGAGGATGTACCAGAGAAGTTAGGGAGTTGGGTTACAAAACTTCGGTTAGACATTTTGGTTATCAAATACAAGAGTTGTAAGGTGTGCAATAAAGAGCTGCTAGATTTGTTTGTGGAAATTTTCGCAGAATTCAGTCAGTAACTGACGTGATAAGGGAGCTGGATTGGGACTCATTTGAGGAAAGAAGGATGGTAAAGAGTGTGCTGGGAATGTACAGGGCATATGTTGGTGATGGAGCTTGGAGGGATATTTGCCAAATAATTAGGAATAGTGCTTGGAAGGGGAAAGGAGACCATGAACATAAGCTTGCGCTCGATTTCATGTATAAGGGAGTGGGAAATTTTCTTTTTGTTGGTCTGGATATCAGGGATGGGAATGAATTACCAAGTATAGTGATGAATAACTTTCCGAAAAACGCATAAGGAATTTAGAATTAAAATTGGTAAGTAATAATAGTAAACTGGAGATGAATTTAACATTTGAATTATAAAAAATTAAAATAAATATGTCTATAAAATAGAATAAATGGGTGACTGTGGGAATTGACAACGGAATGTTGGCTTCATTACAATTATATTATTAAAAATAATGTTAATTTCAACTGTTTTATGCAAATCTTCTAGTTTATTCGAATTTAGCTCGGAATTGTTTCAGCCACCCTTAAGAATTATTTTTTTTTTTTTTTTGCCCATTTTCAAATAAATATTTTTCTCTTGACATAAAACTTTTATTAAGTGAACCAGAATGTTTTCACGATAAATTTAAAAAGCTAATCCATTATAAGATTAAAATGAATATATGTATATAATAAACTAAAATGCAGCAAAATTAGGAACTCATAATTCCTGTTTTGAATTGATAAAAAGAAAATAACAGCGATTCATAAACTGTGTCTTATTGAGTAATGTAGTTACATTAAACCCACGCAGACGTCTGGAGAAGAATGCAAAAACAATGTTTTCTACCTGCGCAGTTGCTGGAGCGTGTGTGCCTTATCGAATCCCTGTACAGCATAGGTGGCCAACCTTTTCAGCAGGCGGGCCAAATTTTGGAACTACAACTCTCTATCGGGCAGCATAAATTACTCTCTTGGAAAAAATACATTAATATTTTTATGAATTAAAAAAAAACACTTAAAATGAAATACAGATATTTAATGAAGAATTAAATATACAATTATCTTAATGTGACTTTGTTTTCCTGAACTAAGGGCATCAATATTAATACTGAGAGAAGTTGTGGCTACACGCATAAAGTTCTCCAAATGAACATCGGTGATTCGTGTTCTGTGTTGTGACTTGATACTGTTTATCCGGCTGAAAAGCTGTTCACACACATAAGTGTTTCCAAATAGCGATAGCATGTTTGAAAAATGCAGTATATTTCTCCTTTCCCAGAAATTTTCTGTAGAATTCTTCCAAACTATTCTGGTGGAATTTCTGCTTACTGTGCGTAACACTGCAGTTCACAATATTCCATTTGCAAATTTCCTGGCAATGAATTTATATCAACGGAGAATGACGTTGAAAATGCAGATAAAAGAATGTGATGTTTTTTTGAAATCTTGAAATCTGTTTTCAAACTCAAGGTTCAAGTTTAATATCAATGAACTGTACTTAATGGCCAACGCTTGTGTCACGTCTGTTTGCAATGATAGCGTGGAAAAAAGTGAATTTTTTATTTTTTAACTGTTGTTCCCAAAGCCTAAGTTTCATTTGAAAGGCGGAAACATCATCAAACATTTTATTAACCAACTGGTCTGTGACTTCCAGACGAATTTTCAGGTTATTTAAATGGCTAGTTAGGTCGACTAGAAACGCGAAGTCACAAATCCAAGCCACGTCTTCAAACTCTGGGATACTTGCTTGCTCTTCCTTCAAATCACTTTTTAATATTTTTGCACGGAACAGCCATCTTACTTCAGTATATAATGTAAGGTCATTATAGTCAGAATCTAAATGCTTGAGGAATTCTTGGAATTGACGGTGGTTCAATCCCTTTGATCTAATGAAGTTCACTATTTTGATTACCACGCTCATGACATGATCCATTTTTAAAGACTTGGCACATAAATTCTCTTGATGAATAATGCAATGAAAATTTAATAATGAGGCATTATCCCGTTTGCAAGCTTCATTTTCAGTCAGTTTTATTAAATCTTCATGTTTTCCAACCATTGCTGGAGCTCCATCCATCGTCACACCAGATAAGTTGTGAAGTTTTAAAGAAAAACGATTTAACGTTGCTGTAACTGGCTCTAACAAATCGCGTGCAGTTGTAGTGTTCATAAGTGGATATAGAGCCGCTAATTCTTCTGTTTTGTTTAAATGGATATCAACACCTCTTGCGAAAATCGCTACTTGGGCAGTATCTGTTAGATCTGTGCTTTCATCCAATGCTAGAGAATAATATACGAAATCAGTCCCTCTGCTTTTCAAATTATCTTCATTATATTTTCCAATGTCTTACACACGTCTGGTAATGGTTTGAAGAGAGAGGCTTATTTTCGAAAATTCCTTTTTCTTTTCTGGACACATAATTTTAACGATGCTCTCCAAACATTCCTCGACCATTTCACCATCTGGATACGGCTTCGATTTCTTGGCTAATATTGAAGCTACTGCAAAGCTCGCTTTTACGTGGCATATTGACTCTGCAGCAGTGCTAGTGAATATCTGTTGCTGTACAGAAAGTTTTCTTTTCAAGTCATTTACCTGGTCTAATCGAAATTGTCCTTGGTACTCATTAAACTTATTTGCATGTTTAGTTTCATAATGCCGTTTCATGTTATAATCTTTAAATACATAAACAGATTCTTTGCATATTAAGCATATGGGATTAGTTTTAAATTCTACAAAAAAATAGTTAATTGTCCACTTATCCTGAAAACTTTTCAATTCATCTGCAGCTTTTGGCTTCTTTGATCTAACATTTTTGCTAGTTAACGCCATTATTTAATTGAACTGGAAAGAGAAATGAATAAAAGGCACGTTGTTGTATTTTACAGAAACTACTAAAATCGCAACGCTTAAAAATAATAATAACGGGATCATATTTGGTAAAGATGCAACAACACAAATATCACGTATTTTTAACAATAGTAATACTTATATACACACGACTTATATAAAACAGAAACTAGTTCTTGAAAGTCGATTTCGACAATACGCCACGAATACAACAGTACAGCAGACACATGGAATGTACACAATGCATTTCGAATCAAAGAAAAGAGCGTACTTCCATCCATGAGTGGAAACATGAACTGCTAGGAGGTCAATAACGGACGCAAGCGCTCCAAAAATCAGTCAGGCGAACCCCTAACGCATTGAAAGTTGCAGGAACATAAGCCGTGGTAAGGCCCGCACAGTCCATCCACGCAAGATCAATCGAGCGATAGATAATCTTGGTTGAATATCAGCTTAACTTAGTGTAGATATCACCATTGAAAGTCAAAGCTGGTCACAAAATGACCTACCGCGGGCCACAAACGGCCCGCGGGCCGCTGGTTGGCCATCCCTGCTGTACAGTTTTCATTTCAGTTATATTGTAGAAAGCTTCGGGATTTTTTACGTTTAACTATTTTATTGGTGTGATTGTACTAACCGTAGCACATAATATCAGGACAGAGGTGTAATATCAGGACACTGGTATAATCAAGTGACAGAAGGTTTTATTAAATCATGTAAACATGAAGCATGTCTGTGGCTAGTAAAAAGCAAAGAATATCGTGATCGCAAAAAGAGAAATTCCGCATATGAATATTTGTTGATAAAGTTAAAGAGTTTTGGTGAACAATGCTACAAAGAAGCCGGAAGTGAAAATAAAAAACAGACTTCAAAACGATGGATAGATTTAAAAAGGCCCGAGGAATATGGAATAAACTCATTGCACTCGCGCAAGGTGTATCGAGTCTGATGGCCTAATGGCTCTCCTACAGCACGACAAATTGAAAATAGTGGTATGGAACTGCAACAACATTAAAAATAAAAGAATAGAGCTGCTGGAGCTACTGAAGAGGGAAAAATAGAAATAGCCCTCCTCTCAGAAACATTTCTAAAACCGAGAGACAACTTTCGACTCACTGGCTACGAAATATACAGAACTGACAGACCTAACAGACGAGGAGGCGGCACGGCAATAGCCGTCAGCAAAAACCTCACACACGAACCACGGAGCATACAACAACTGAATGAAGTAGAAGCTACAGCAATCAAGACCTACACCCAGGAAGGCCATATTGCGGTGACTGCTGCCTACCTCCCACCAAACAGGAACTTGTTGGAGTCTGACCTGGATGAGATCCTGGCGCTAGGCAACAAAATTATAATAGGGGGTGACCTAAACGCCAAACACGTCGCCTGGAACGCGAGGAGAAACAACGCCAAAGGGGAGCAGCTACTTCAACTGGCAGGGCGACACAACATCGAAATATTTGGTCCAGAAAACCCCACACACATACCGACCAAACCCCGCGCACAGCCAGACGTCCTGGACATTGTACTGGCAAAAAACATCGTCAAGCGCATCGGGCTAAGGACGGTGAATGAACTATCCTCTGACCATCTGCCAGTACTACTTGAATTCCGAAACTGGATACTGCCCCATAACAAACCAAGAATGAACAGACAAACTGACTGGGAGCAGTTCAGAAGGATTGTACATGAAAACATAGACCCGACACATAACGTTGCCTCCACTGAAGAAATAGAGGAAGCAATACTTCACTTCGACAAGACAGTACTCGAAGCCGTACAGCAATCTTCAATCACCACTACCATCCACAACAACACCCAGGAAGAGCTACTGCCACTGCTGGAGGACCTGCGGTATCTGCGCAACAGGCACAGAAAGCTGTGGCAACGCCACCGGGACCCTGCCGACCGACGCCGCTATGCGAGGTATGCCAGAGAACTCCGCGCCCGGCTGCAAGAGCGGCGCTCAGAGCAGTGGGAGTACAAGATGGACTCGCTAATGCTGGAAAACACAGACGCCTGGCAGCTGGTGAGAGCTCTGAAGCAGCCACGCGACCCGAAGATCGCCATAAACGGACAAGCGGGCCAGTGCTTCACATCACTCGCAAAGGCGGAAGCCCTCGCAGAATACTTCGCCCAACAGTACATCCCCGCGGAGTACCAACTGACAGCAGCTGAGCAACAAGCGGCAGACGACATCGAACGGCAAGCCGATGAAGTCCTCAACACCCCACCAACGGACTTACCACTTCTCACAACGCCGGGAGAAGTCCGGAGTATAATTCACAAGCTAAAGACGAAAATATCCCCAGGGCATGACAAAGTAGAAAATCACCATTTGAAAAATCTACCCAGGAAAGCCGTAGTACTACTCACCCGCATCTTCAATGCTTGCCTACTCCAGTGCTACTTCCCGGCGGCATGGAAAACTGCAAAAATAACGGCTATTCCCAAGCGAGGAAAAGACCACCGCTTCGTAGAAAGTTACCGCCCTATCAGCCTCCTTTCCTCAACATCAAAAGTTCTGGAAAGGGTGCTGATCACAAGAATCAACTCCAGCCTCGAAGCCGAGAAAACCATTCAACCAGATCAATTTGGCTTCCAAAGCAGAGTGGCAGCAACCAGCTTACTCCTAAAAATTACAGAAGACATCAGTAAAGACTTCAACCACAGTAAATCGACGGCAGCCATCTTTTTCGACGTGGAGAAAGCATATGACAAGGTCTGGCACAAAAATCTAATCCACAAACTACATACTAAAACCAAAATAAACCACTGCTACATAAAACTAATTGCAAATTACCTAAAAAACCGACGTTTTTTCGTAACAGTGGACGGTCAAAGATCATCAATCTACACGATCACGGCAGGTATCCCACAAGAATCAGTTATCGCTCCGACACTGTTCAACATATATATCAACAATATACCTACACCACCACACGTGAAGGAGGCACAGTTTGCCGACGACACCATGCTGCACTCCTCAGGAAACAGACACTACCTAAATATCAATCATCTCCAGAGAGGCATAGATACCTTAACAGATTGGTGCCGGAAAAACAAGATTAAAATCAATGCAACTAAGTGCGCAGGTATCTACTTTACAAAAAAGAGGCCCATCCTACCAGGCCGACTATCCGTAATGGGGCAAGAAATAGCCTGGGACAACAACATCAGTACCTGGGGGTCATACTGGACAAGAAATTACTCTACAAAGACTATATACTAGACCGGAGAAGAAAAGGGCTGGCTATTGCATCCAACCTCGCTCCGGTACTACGCAACAAAAACCTTAGTGTGACAACTAAACTCCGGCTCTACAAATCTATCATTTTACCCTATCTGCTCTACGGATGTCAGATATGGGGAACAGCTAGTAAAACAAATATCTCTAACATCCAAAAACTACAAAACAAATGTCTCAGAATGATCCTAAACGCACCACCTTACTCATCAACGGACCACATCCATTTGGCAACTAACACAGAAAGAATAAACACACAAATTTATAATGCAACTAACAAATTCCTACAAAATATATACGCAAGAAGAAATCAAATTGACCGCTTCGCCACTTTGGGCACAGTAATGCCAAGAACCTGGCACAAATATAAGGTACCGCTCAGTATAATATACAACCCAATTTAATGCAATGCAACCATACGAACATCAGTGGGGTTTTTTCACCAAGGTCATCTATGATGACCACAGTCATGGTTTTTCCCCCTAAAGTGTAATAAATAGTGTCCCCAAAACCAACCCTAACCTGAAAACACTGACAAAACTACCAATGGTAGTGGGGTCAAATTACACAGCCGCTGAGGCACACGACAAAAAAAAAAAAAAAAAAAAAAAAAAAAAAAAAAAAAAAAAAAAAAAAAAAAAACTTTCAGTAGTAGCCTAACAAACATAAAGACAGGAAGAAACAAGATAAACACGATAAGTCAAAGAAGTCGATAAATATTTCATGAGTAGAAGTAGCAGCCCTCCAATCTGTATTGTTCTTTTACATTGAAGCAATTACCATTGACAGCAAATTACTTCACTCATCCGCTAGTAATTACGGTAATTCTTGTGTCGTTGTATTCAGTCTTCTTCAGACGTCAATCTTAAATCAGTTTCTTCTTTGCTTTTTATTACATTTAATCGTCATTAATAAACCGATCAAAGCGATCGCGTCGTCTTATTGCTTGGTTAACATCTTATTGATTGAACTGAATCCCTCGAGTTTACAATACCGTGTGTGTGTTCTTTGTCTGTACAGATATACCTTTCTGGATAACCTTTGCAGGCCTACCATACAGATAAACCGTTACGTGTATGACCAACACAACGTTTTATTGCACCATATGCTATTGGGAGAGTCTAACCACTGCACAAAAGTGTACTATCCGAATTAATTGTTGTATAATAATATTTTCAAATTAAATCATACCACCTTAGCTCGAACAACGATTTCACTCATACAGGGTGGGGCATTTAATATGTTTTCTGGAAATATTTCGGAAAGAAAGCATTATAACAAACAATAACCTATATAAAAAATAATCGTACAGTAGGGGGCTACAATTATGTGATATTGGTTTTTTCACAGGTGGCGCTGTTGTCGTTACAACAAGGTCCACTTAATTATTTTAAATGGGAACCCCTATTTTTTTTTGAAGATTCCGATTCCTCATGAAAAAATAAAAATAGTTTGCTTAACTCACTTTTCTGTTAGCCTCACAGATGGCGCTGAAATCGCGAAAAATGAATATTCGCGTTTTTTGTGTATAATTTTAATTATTGTTTAAATAATTACATGTAATTTTCATTCTGTAAACATGGAAGGTAATTTTAAAGGATAATGACGAAATTGATTTTTTAAATGCTTTTTCTTACTTATTTGCAGCCATGTCTACAGCAGGTGCTCAAAAAGGTGACCATTTACTTCCAGACATTTTCTGACCCTTTGCAGAAATGATGCCTGAACAGCTCGAAGTGTGTCAGAAAATGTCTGGAAGTAAATGGTCACCTTTTTGAGCACCTACTGTAGACATGGCTGCAAATAAGTAAGAAAAAGCATTTAAAAAATCAATTTCGTCATTATCCTTTAAAATTACCTTCCATGTTTACAGAATGAAAATTACATGTAATTATTTAAACAATAATTAAAATTATACACAAAAAACGCGAATATTCATTTTTCGCGATTTCAGCGCCATCTGTGAGGCTAACAGAAAAGTGAGTTAAGCAAACTATTTTTATTTTTTCATGAGGAATCGGAATCTTCAAAAAGAAATAGGGGTTCCCATTTAAAAGAATTAAGTTGACCTTGTTGTAACGACAACAGCGCCACCTGTAAAAAAACCAATATCACATAATTGTAGCCCCCCACTGTACGATTATTTTTTATATAGGTTATTGTTTGTTAAAATGCTTTCTTTCCGAAATATTTCCAGAAAACATATTAAATGCCCCACCCTGTATATGCGTCTAGACGGTGTTTACTCTCATTCGGTGTGGTATGATCGTTAGTTCTTTCCCTCTAGGATATACAATTTAACATGGCGAAAGAACCACATGCGTAACCACCTAACGGCTGGTTGTAAAATCTAATTAAATTCTCGTTTACGGATTGGATCAGATCACAAATAGCATTTTAAAAATATATGAAGGGAACCTCGAATGCACTCTCACCCCGGGGCGGATCAAGGATTTTGGTTTGGGAGGGGCTTGAGCGGACTTTGGTTGGGGGGGAGGGGGGATTGGCTTGAGTGGATTAAGGTTGAGAGGCTTGCCTTTAGTGGATTTTGGTTGGGGGGGGGGGGCTTGAGTCGGGCAAAAGGTAGTGCTTACAGTCTCCTCGAACCTCAAATGCGTAAAACTAAAAAAAAAGCCCAAAAAATTACAATGTCAGATATGGACCTAGATACTTTTGGGGGGAGGGGCATGAGCCCCCTAGCCTCCCCCCTGGATCCGTTCCTGCTCTCACCTCATCATAGAACAGACTGTATTAGGACAAGACATTAAAGGTTAAAGAAATAATGTTTTTCATGCACTATCATATATCAGTTAATCGTTTTACTTCAGATGACTAACGAGAGCATTCAACGGAATCGGAAAGATATAACACCCTTATTGCTAAGACATATTGTTCTGGGTTTTGTTTGTTCCTTCTGATTCCGTTACAAACACAGCTTCTCCTGAAGGAATTGCAACTTTATGAAGTGAACTATAACCACAAAACGTTATGTTAACTTAGATTTTACGATCACTGATAGTGACTGACTCAGAAATAAGCTGAAGTGCCAAACTACGTGGATAACAACAGGTAAAAGAGCAAACAAGATTTATTTTGCTTATAATTAAAAGCCGTGATCCTGGAAATATGACAAACTGAAACTGAAATGTATCACAATAAATAAAAATTATAGTTGCGGTTACCACTGCGGAGCCAACAAACAGATTTACTTCCACGTCCTAAAGTTTCTCTAGCAAACCTACTAAGATAAAATGTGCCAGGCAGAATAGCGAAAAGCAGTCAGGCAGTTTGCCTACCCGTGGTTTAATTTTATCTTGGTAGTTATGCTTCTTAAAAACTGGTGCATAATTTTTGCTTGTGTACTCGTCTATAATGAGTTAATTTCTTGGCTAAATTAAAAGTCTATAGATTAAACATATTGTTCGCCGAATGTATTTAAGTATTACATATTCCTGCAAGCGTTTTCTTAATAGAGCAAGTATATTTATTATTTACCACTGAACCCTACATGATGCCTATAGTATGAAGCTGTATACCGTCCGCTTATATAGTCAATCTGTCTGCACGTATAAAGTATTACTGTTACAAATCAAAGGTTAATGAAGGAATAACTGACCTGTTATATTTTTATTTATATATTTATTTGTTATTTTGCTGCAATGTGTTTGATACTCAGCATGGTAGCAAAACAATACACTCATTTTTGTACCCATTTTCGTTGACAGAAAGTGGTTCTCGAGATGAACCGTTTAGGAATCATGGTGGACCTCTCATTCGCCTCCCATGAGACCAGAATGCAAGCCATTACCACATCACAAGCGCCCGTCATATTCTCCGGCGCCAACGCCCACGAGCTCTGCGCCAACGACGATAACGTCGGCAACGACATTCTGGAAAAACTGGTGGGTACTTTGTACTTATTAATCTATGTCTATATAAACGAGAAAATGAGAAAGTTTGGATGTATTTCTGGAATCTATCACGTCTTAATAACTCAACATATTTAAATGAAATTTGTCATGAGGTCAGTTAATTGTGTGCGACGTACATAGGATAGATTTTATTCCGCAAAAAAGAATAGTTCTTTTAGAAATTGCGATTAATATCAATTCGCAAACAACATAGAGTTTCCTACTTCGTAGACAGCCGTGCCACGTTTACTCTTTGCTTTATAGGTAAATCGCAAACACTACTTTTCAGAAATTAAAGCAAACACCTTCGTCCATATTCAAGTTTGTATTTAGTTTAAAAGCCATAAAACTGATTAACTTGACAAATAAGCAGGAAATATACATCTGTACTTAACCTTAAATTTTTTAAAAAGGTAGGTACTTTTGTTAAGTTCGCAAAGAGATGCTTTTATTTGCTGACATCTCAAATATTACACCATAATTTCGTTCGTAATATATATGCGTCATAATAATGTGAAAAAATCAAAGCTAGGAAAAAAAAATCGTAAAATCCTATGAGTATACCAGCACGAAAGTCGGTTCACTAATAGTACAAAATTGTCGTGGTCGAAATCTCGTATTTATAAAAATGTAAAGGGTTCCATTCCATCTCGGTTTAATTTATTTCATGTGTGTCTTCTTTTTGCTAATATGCAGTCTCTGTAATATCACAAATTATTTTTTCCAAAATTTAAAACTTAACTTACCCTTCTTTATTTTTTGTTCAAAATTTTTGGATAAATCAGTACAAATTATATATTATTATTCACGAAACAGTGCTTTATACTTACTGTTAAATTTCTACAAATATCTAATTAATCCTTCACTTAAAACGAATGTATTCAGTGGCCTAATATAGAAGCTTATTGTTTCATGAAGCAATATTGGAAATTGTTTACAACATGATATACCTCATTTACACGGAGCTTATGAAAGGTGCTTATTTATTACTAATAATAACTAAATTCCTTCTGCCTTATGCTGCAACAAAAATCAGTCTGGTCCAGGCAGCATTTCAACTTAACCACTATCTCTGCTAATAATGACGCTATAAAATAAAACGATACGAACACACCACAACACATTTAATGCATTGGTACTGCATTTCGAGTAGTTACGGATTTTTCTATATTAAGATTCCTAAGTAGTGTGGCATAAATTACCATCACATTTAATTTCATTATGCACCTTAATAAATCACGAGCAATAACAGTCACTTTACTGCGATGTAAACTTGACCAGGAATATTAATGAAAATATAGTTGTAGAGACTTATGGACTTTCCATTGTGCACTGTAAGTTACAAGCATTTTAGTATAAATTTTTTAATACGTAACTTCAATAATTGGCATAATGCTAACAACATTGTTAATGCAGCTGAATGTTTTAGATGTATTCAGCATTTAATTTACGAGCGCCATATCTTCAACGTCATTATTTGTGTTCATTTAGTATCGTGATCTGATATAAAAAGTCAAGTATATTTTGTCAGTCATTACGTTACTAACATGCAATATAGTGAATTTATTAATGGCGAGTGATAGATGCTTTGATTTTCTAGTGGTATTATTAGCGGAGTTTGTGATTTGGATGAAATGCAGCCTGGGTCAAAATGAGAACTGAAATATTATTTGATATTTAAGCTTCTTTCACGAACACCATTTTAGTGACATCATGTATCGCTTTGTAATGATGTTGTATCAAACGATATGTAATAAGCTTGGATAACTTAGCAAAACACGCGGAATTGCCTGAGGTAAATTTTTTTAAATTTATAAATGTTTTATTCAGATGGTGGAGTGTCAGACAAGCAGAGTTGTGATTGACCGATAGACATTCAATTCTGTTTTGCAGATTGAGAAACCTGTTATGAAAAAAGAATCAATTACTACTTTAACATTAAAATTTATGTTTCAGAGTAGAATTAATGGATCGAAACGAACAAACAATAATGAACTGTCAATTTTATGAATATTTGTAACGCCAATGCAATTAAAATTGTTGTTTTATTTCCCGAACGCGTTTCGCTTCATTTGCGAAGCATCTTCAGCGGTTCTGTCTGTGGGTATTTATATATATAATTACTTTTGTTCTATTTTAAAATTTAAACATGAAAATTGTGGGTTACAGATTTAAGCTTAATTACATTTTTCTCTGGTCACATATGCCTATAATTGTACAGCGCTTTAGCATCAGTTATGTTTGTAGTTGCAGTATATATTATACATGTTGGTTGCATTTTTGTGATTATTTGCGTAGCACTATAATACATTGCGTTCTGAGGTCCTACGCTTAGTCACTGTACATCGCTGATTAGCAGGTTTGTTTACAGTTTGTCTTCTGTTTTCGTCGATTGGTGGCGCGCTTTTAAATATGTGTTCGTGCTTAGTTTGGTGTATTATTATTTTAGGCTATGTCGTTTTGTGGTGAATGGATGTGTTTATTATTTGGTTTTGAACACTGTGTAGTGTGTTCGGTCCATCAGGTTCGTGTATTCGGTTATTATGTTCTTATCTTCTGCCTGTGATTTTCCTGATATGTTAGTAGTTGTGGTATGCTATTATTAATGGTAAGTATTTGTATGTCTGACTCTATATTTGCGGGCTGGTGATTATGTTCTAGTAGGTGTTTTTCGAATGTTGAGTGGTTATTGTATTTTAGTGCTCTTAAATGTTCCTTATATCTGGTTTCAAACTCCATGCATGTTTGGCCTATATATTCAGCATTGCAGTCATAGCAAGTTAATCTATATATACCTGAATTGTGAAATTTGTTGTTTGGTGTGTTGTTTTTGATGTTTTTCTGTAGTGAGTTGTCTGTTCAAAATGCTATCCTGAGTCCCTGCTTTTTCAGAATGTTTGCTATTTTGTGAGCGTTCTTGTTTATCTATGTTAGTGAGTGCCATTTTTCTGTTTTTGCTTGTGTGAGTGATATGTTATTTGCTGTTGCATTCATGTGGGTGTTTGTATTTGTTTGTTGTGGATTTGGTATAGTGTTTTCTGTCGTTCTTAGTGTATGCTTTTTGATGGTTTTGTTCATTTGGTGTACTCTGGTTTCCTTGTATCCTTTTTTGGTGGCTATTTGTATCATGGTGTGAATTTCTGTTGTCTTTGTTGAGTGGTGTTTTGTTTAGTCTGTTGAGCATGTGTCTAATTGCTGCTTCCTTGTGTGTTTGTGGATGATTGGAATTAGATATTATCATATCTGTTGTGGTGCGTTTCCTGTATATTTCGATTTGGAGGAGGTTGTTGTGAGAAGTTATGGTGAGGTCTAGGAAGCTGAGTTTACCTACTTTTTCTTTTTCCAGTGTAAAGTTTATGTTTTTACTTATGGTTTTGATTCTTGTGTGTAGTTGTTTAACGCTGGCTTCTGATTCATCTACTAAAAAACTATGTCAACAATATATCTCAGCCAAATTATGATGTCGTAAACTTTACTGTGAATGATGTTTTCAAATATCTGATTTTCTACAGGATTTATGAAAATGTCTGCCAATGTTGGTGAGTTTGGGGAACGCATTGCTAATCCTTCCTGTTGAGTGTAATAGTGGTTATTGAAGTGGAAGTAATTTTGTGATGTTAGAAGTATTATTATGTCTGTTGTTTCATGTATGTGTATGTCAGGAATTTTCTGTTGTTCTTTGAGGTTGTTTGTGATTATTTGTAAAGTTTCTTTGATTGGTATGCTGGTGTACATGTTTTCTATATAAAATGACAATAGTGTAGCTGATTTATGTATGTGTATATCTTTTATTTTTTCTATGAGGTGTGTGGTGTTCTTAATGTTTCTGTCATTGTGTGTAATTTTGATTTAGAAATTTTTGCATGTGTTTGGCTAAGTGGTATGTAGGAGCTTTCGAAAGTTTACAACAGGTCCTACTGGTGTTCCAGCTTTGTGGATTTTAGGTTGACTTCTTAAGGTAAGGGCTTTAGGATTTCTTTGTGACATCTGTTTCTTTTGTTTTTTTGTGAGGAGGTATGAAGTTGCATTTTATGCATTTTTTGAAGTATGTTTGGTATCGGTTGGTGGGGCCTGATTTAAGTTCTGTGATGTTATTATTCTTAAATTCTTCAGTTTTCCTGGTATATTCCTGTTTATCTATCAGTACTGTTGTGTTTCCTTTGTCAGCTGTGGTGACCACTATATCCTGTGAGTCTAGTTTTGTCTTTGGGTGTTTCAGTGTTTGCTTGTATTTGTTCATATAGTGTTGTCCTGTGTTCTGTTTTGATATTGTCTTAAGTTTTTCTTCTACTAGCTATCGTGTTAACTGTACATTAATTTTACAGTTTGTTTTTCTATCTTCTTATGTAAGAATCTGTTCAGTCTCAATTATTGTATTTTTTATGAACTTTTCTATTGAGTTGTTATTCATGTAATACTTCAATCCATTTTCATGTAATTTGTTTTCCATTGGAGTGAACTGTGTTGTTGTTGGATTTATTATTCTTGGGTAGAATTCTTGTTTGGTTATTTGTGTTATTCGACTGGTACGTAAATAGTTAGAGCTACAAAACTGAATGATTAAGAGAACAGCTACCAGAGTGCATTGGTATTGCTCGTGTTTGGGGTTATAGCCAGGGCTGGCTGAGTATACAAGGGGCGTCAACAGCTTAAGATGAATGATAACTGTGAACGACACAGAGAGTCCACGTACTTATGTAATACACCGTCATCAGCATTTGACTGTTCTTGTAAGAGGCCTCTTTTATAGGTCTCCATTTGGCTAGTAGTTCAAACTAGTCAATATAAAGATTTCGGGGACATTCGAATGTGACATTGACCTGGCGTTGGATTACATGCGAAGGTGGAGGCAGGCATACCAGTCGTCAGGTTTTCTATCTACTGCTTTTGACCAACACAAGTAAGGATCGCCATATTGTGCATTATACACTTTGTATCTCCTTAACTTCTTCGCATGTAATCCGAGAACAAGTAATAGACTCCGCGAAACATTCTGTGTCATTCTGAACGATTAGTCGGACACTTCCAGCAGCAGTGCTGGCGAATTGTGTCCTGAACGTAGGCTTCCGTTAACACCGCAACACAGACTATTACTATTTACTATTGACATTACTTTGCGTTTCACCAAAAGTGTATTGCATTGTAACTATCCGAAAGTGTAATATCTTGGAAAAGATATGCAGGATATGGCAGGAATCGTCCATGCGATATTTTGATGACCCATCCCGGCATTCGCCATGAGTAACCTGGGAAAACCATGCGTAAAACCCAGATAAGGGTGGCCGTAGTGATTCATCGAGAACCACTCCAGTCGGATGCTAAGTCTTTTCGTTCTGTAAAACCTTCCTAATCCATATCCTGTTCGCTGGTTGAAAAAAATGAGTATAGAAATGAATCGGTTCTGGCCCTGGTTTCTCTTATCGTAATTTGGTGGTCATTCCAAGATATGAATGTTGCTGGTAGTAATACTTGTTTGTTGTCATTCCGAAATAAGTCGGTTGTGAATTTTTTTAATTAACTTCGGTCGAGAGCAACGCCTTCAGTGTTCCAGGTCTTCCCAATCTCATTCCTTCAACACCGCACTTACGCCTTCCCTCCAGCCGTATATAGCTGTCTCAAATTGGGTGGGTCTTCTTTTGATTTTCTGCAATACCTCCATTAACTCCTTTTGATGGGGACTCCATACAGAACAACAATATTCTAAGTGTGCGCTGTTTTAAATTACGAACAAGAAATCGCAGCATATGATTTGCTTCCCCACTTACATTCTCGATTTATTCATTCCACGACAAATTATTTCTAATTGTTATCCCTAGGTATTTAGCGGGATCTATCGTTCAAAGTACAGTGCCATAAAATGAAAATTCAGAAATAATTGGTGTCGCCTTTGTCTTACATGCATGACTTGACACTTTGTGGCTATTAACTCCAACTGCCAGTAGTAGTTCCTACTTATATAGTTTGGTCCTATAAGATCTTTGTACAAGCCGCAATGATATTCTACTCGATGGCGTTACGTCACAGTTTTATGTTCTTTCCATTGTGGCAAATTCAAATGGACTAATGTCGGCCGTCAGGTGACAGCACATGCCGGCAGAACCTCCATCTTCGTAGACAAGTATACACACGCATGGCTCGCATGCCATCATAGCCTGAGGCATCTCTAGTTTCAACACGCGGACACGCCTACCGTGTCTCAACATTCTGGAATGCGGTCGGCGACAATCTCCCCAGTTGCAGGCCGCTATTTCCGACTATGTTAGCTTTACGGAAACTGCATTAACTATTACGAAAGGTGTAATCATCGCGCGCGGCAGGCTATTCTGGTTTGTATACGTCTGTCACGGCGAAAGCAGAATCGGCTATTTCCCTCGGGCTCCGGTACGATTGTTAAATTCGGAATCACATCTAGTTTTTCTATCGTTAAAGCTATTTTAAATATTCTAAATTTCTGCTTTCTCTAAGCTAGTTTCCAATAAATCCCTATTTTCCTTAATCAGTGATGATATAGTCTAACGAATTCTTTTTATTACTTTGATGTACGACCACAACTTTTTTGGATTAGTAATCACATCTTCGGATAAATTCCTGACTTGGAATTCTTTAAAAGCATCATACATTGCCTTACGCTCTTCCGCTCGCAATGGACTAAGTTAACACGAAAAAGAGTCCTTCTATTCCTTCGCCGTGCCATATAAACACCTTTGCTTCCTGAGCAAGCGTTTCACTTCCCGATTGAACTGCAGAACTTTCTTACTAATCTTAGTAAACTTCTTAGGAACAAACTGATTTAAACCGGTCGATATTACTTCTTTTAAATTAAACCAAAGTGTTTCAACATTATCATTTAGGCGTGGTATGATTCAAAATTTTTTACCTATTGATTAACCAAACCCGCTTCGTATGGCTTATCGATGGAATATATGAGTTAAGCTTTATCATGTTTCAAATTCAGACTATACAACAGCCTTGTTATCACTTTTGTACAAACTGCATCTACAAAAAATATCCATAATGGAAGAGGAAACTTTGTCGCAGCGCGTAGGCCCTACGACCATCTGTTGTAGAGATTTTTCCACGAATGATTCTAGGAACGTTTCGGTTATTAATCTATCTCTTCCACCTGACCTGTACGTACATGTATCCCACTTAACCAACGGTAGATTAAAATCTCCACCGACGATCAATATATATCCCTGAAATTTTTTGGAAATATCATTAAATATCTGAAATATTCCGCATTAGCCAAACCAGAATCCGGAGATTGTTAAAATGATCCTATTAACTCTATTATGAATATCAAGTTTCAGCCAATTTTTACAGTCACCCATAATAACTCGCAAAAAATGTTACATTTCAGTTACGACAGAGCAGACAATGGTTTTACTAACGGCCACGAACACACCCCCACTCAGCGATACATTGAAATCAGGACCAAATGGCTAGATTCAACCTCTGGCGTCAACATGCTTTCAGTCCCAAGTATGATACCGACATCATTAGTCGCAACTGCAGCGTGAAAATTGACTACTTTCCCTCGAATACTCCGGCAGTTTACGACCATTATGATTAGGCATTTTGTATCGTTATTTCTGGAATATAAATTCGCATTTCTGGTGTACATATTCCAAAGGGAGGCAGGTGAAGTATTTTATACTAAAATATTTAATTTTCTGGCTCTATCACAACAGGGACAAAGATCTTGTTATTTGGTACATTCTCTTCTTTGTACCGAAGGATTCACGGGCCTCAAAGTTTCCTGAAAAAAAAAAATCAAATCAAGACAGTTCCACATTTTTTTCAACCACCTTGGTCACTATTCTCGGAGTGTAGTGGATGCCCGACCTGTCAAATGCATCCCAGCTGGCGTTATTATTGACGGAATGTCGACGAAGCCCCAATTGTTTCTGCGACTACTACGATTCAAATTAAAAATCTTCAACCACAGGGCTTACCATAAATCGATGCGCGGCATGACACTACAAATGGAGAAAAACAACGATAATGGATTATCTCGCGCTGCTTCATACTCCTTCTAACCCAACGTCCGCGTGGATTTAACTATATCTGCAATAGAAACATGATACAGCTACTTTTAGCTGAGGGCAGTATGTTTCCCTTATCGCGTTTGGAATGGCCTCCGTGATACATGGTACGGTTCCTCCGGGAAGACAAACAGAATTAACGTTAGAATGGGCGTCTGCACCATTCTTCGTAGTTAGTTGACGTAGCGGTTACTCAAAAAGTCGGAAGTTAGAGCTGCGAATGATCCGTAGAGCTTTTCTAGGCGCTGCTTGGAGTCTGCGAACGCTTCTTTCCTGCCATGCTTCGGGTGCATTCGCACTTAATTCTTCAGCCTCCTGCAAAACTGAAAATTCATTACTTAATGGCAAGATATAATATTCCCGTTGGTTGTTTTGGTACTTCGATGCCTTTCTACGATCCATCCGATGCTAGACGTTTTCGGCAACAGGTACTTCACAGTCCACACTATCAAATATTACCAGTTCTACTTCAATAGGTTACGAAATTTCTCTGGAACAATGACACCCTTCTTCTAAGATTTTACGTACCTGTGATCGAAGAGATGCCATAATAATTAGAGTCTCGTCGAGTGTCAGACACCTACTAGAACACATTGCATAAACCACTTGAAACAGTCAAAAACGAAGCTACAACATAAATTAAATCCAAAAGTCGGAATCGGCTGCCAAAGCTTAGCTGGCCTATTCACTAACTAAACAGAAAATATTCAGAGATATAAACAAAAGCTATCTATCTATCGGATATTGCTGACAACGGCTGCGAAAGCTGTAATGGCTGATTCACCACCGGAAAAGAAAATATTCAGATATAAATGCAATAGCTATATACCTATATATACCTATATATAGCTATATATATACTTAAAATCAAAATACAAAAGTCTGCAACTGCTGCTGAGGTTCAAATTTCATTTTGTTTCCTCTTCCGCATCTGTGTCTTCCCTTGCGCAATCCTTCAGTGTCAACTTTGGATTGAATTGAATAACAATGAAGCTCAAGCTCAAACTCAAGCTTTTATTTCATAGTTATTTAGGGACACATTTCTCATAATTTTCATTATTATTGTCTTAAATACTTTTCGAGTTAAATTTCACCTCCATCTACCTCAGCAATTTATGAATTTTAATTTTAAATTATTTTATCTTTTTTGTATATTGTTAATATTTTCCTTGGTAACTTAATCCAATCCCAAAAATCCTGACACACAACATAAAATTTTCCCTCCCTGAAGCATAAAATCTAGTGCCATCTTGTGTCCAGGGTCATATTTCTCTTCCATGAACTACTCCTTCTTGTGTGACCAATATCCTTCCAAACCCCATCATTTTGTCCACCGCAGCACTCACTTCACCCTCCCTCTTTCATGTAATGAATCCAATTATAACTCGTTTTTCATATTGGTTACTGAATACACTCTACACCAATTTCTAGAGAATAACCTAACAGATCTTGTATGAGAATTAAGTTTTTCCCCGCGTGCAGATGAAATGAATAATCCTAGAGTTTTCTGCCTGATAATTTCTTTATTTAATTCTTTACACAATGTTTCGATAACTACCTTCGTCGCCTTTATCAGATTAGCTGTTACATGAACTGAAAAAACTGTGAATGTCTCGTGAGCTTGAGAGAAGAACAGCTTCTGCCAAAGCCGAAGGCGTTGGCTGTTTTATAACAGGTGCCTGTTGCCCTTGTTGGCAACATCTGCCCCTAGTGATTTTGATGAAGATTGATGATAGTAGCTTTGGTGGTTGTCATTGCTAGTTGCTTCCACTGAGTAATATTACCAATTTTTGTATGATATAAGTCTTGGGTTCTGCTTTGTTAGTTCCGTGTGCTTGTCACTATTGCTGAACTATGATGTTTTATGCGGTTAGTATGGATTTTGGCCTCTTGTGGCGTAGTTCTTCAACTTCGTATTGGCCTAGGTTGCTTATGATTTCGTTCTGTGTCATGGAGATCTGGTTCCAAAATTTTTGGTCTATTGTTTTGTATATGTCAAACAATATAGGGGTACCTGATAGAGCGTGTAATTCTTCAATAGGAAAATCAAAAAGTAAATAAAGTGCTCGTTTTAGAGCTCTGTTTTGTATGGCTTGTAGCCTTTTGAGGAGAGTTGTGGCCAGGTAACCTCAAGCGGGGCAGGTGTATTCAATGATGGAACGAATGAGTGCCTGGTTGATCTGTATCCCGCAGCGCGATGGTTAGTGTACAAGATTGGATACAACATGCCCATTCTGCATTCAGCCTTGGTTCTGATCTCGTCCGCGTAATGCTTCCAGGTGAGCCGCTGATCCATGTTGACTCCGAGATAGCGTACGACTTTCTTGTGTGATATCGTTACACGAAATAGGCTCCGGCGCAGAGCTCTTGGGGTCCCTCAAGACTATTGCTTGGATTTATGGGCATTGATTTTTACGCTCAATTTCCTGGCCCATTCTCCTTGAAGGGTCTTGTAATTAACAGTATGCTCAAAGAAGATGTGAAGTACGCTGTGTCATCAGCGTAGAAAGCTGAGTGGACTATTATAGGCCTGGGAATATCGGAAGTGAACATTTTCGGAGTGCAAATAGTAAAAATGCGAATTTAGACTCTACAGATACAGATATTAAACCGCTAATGATAATGGTTCTTAATTGTCGGAGTATTAGAGGGAAAGTAGCCGATTTCCACGCTGCAGTTGCAACTAACGATGTTGATATAATACTAGGAACCGGGAGCTGGTTGACGCCAGAGGTAGAATCTAGCGAAGTATTTGCTCCTCAATTCAATGTTTTTCGGAAAGACAGAACTACCTCAATGGGCGGAGGTGTGTTCGTGGCTGTTAATAAAACCATCAATTGCTCCGTAGTAAATGAAACGGAAAATTGTTGCGAGTTACTATGGGTGAAGGTAAAAATTGGCAGAAGTTTAAAATTCATAATAGGATCATTTTACCGACCTCCGGACTCTGGATTAGATAACGCGCAATATTTTAGACAGTCACTTAGTAGTATTTCTCAGAAGTTTCAGGGACATACATTGATCATGGGAGGTGATTTTAATATACCCTCTGTTAACTGGGACACATTTACGTTCAGGTCATGCGGAAGAGATAGGTTAATAACCGAAACGTTCCTGGAATCATTCGCGGAAAATTCTTTTGAACAGATGGTCGAAGAGCCAACGCGGAGCGTCAAAGATTCCTCGTCCATTTTGGATCTTTTTCTTACTAACAATCCGGATATTGTAGATAAAGTTTGTATAGAAGACGGTATAAGTGATCACAAGGCGATTGTGGTAACTTCAAAATCTAGGCTGAATTTGAAGCATGATAAAGACAAACTCGTATATTGTTTCGATAAAGCAAATGATGCGTTTATGGTCGATCATTTGGCGAAAAATTTTGAAACGTACACGCTTAATACAAATGTTGAGGAACTTTGGTTTAATTTAAAAGAAATAATATGGACCGGCTTAAACCAATTTGTTCCCAAGAAGTTTATTAAGGTTAGTAAGAACTTCCCGTGGTTCAACAGGGAAGTGAAACGTTTGCTCAGGAAGCAAAGGCGTTTACATGCGACGGTAAAGAAATCGGGGGACTCATCTGATCGCGCTAAATTAGTCCACTTGCGAGCGGACGTGCGTAAGGCAATGCGTGATGCATTTAAAGAATTCCAAACTAGAAATTTATCCGAAGATCTAATTACTAATCCAAAAAAGTTCTGGTCATATGTTAAATTAATAAGAGGCTCTCGTAAGGTCATGCCGTCGTTGATTAATGAAAATGGGGAATTATCAGAAACTAGCGTCGAGAAAGCAGAAATTTTGAATAATGTATTTAAAAAAGATTTCACAACAGAAAACTCGGAGGAGATTCCGATATTTAACAATCGAACCAACAAAATTATGAATGATCTCGTTCTCGATATCGAGGGAATAACTAAACTGCTTATGAATGTAAATCCCAATAAGGCTCCAGGACCAGACGGTATTCCTACAAGATTCTACTCTAAGTACGCAAAGGAAATTGCGCCGTATTTGATGAAATTATATACCGCCTCCTTGGATCAAGGAAAAATACCAGCCGAATGGAAGACCGCCATCGTAAGTCCAGTGTTCAAAAGTGGGAATGTTAATGATCCTCAAAATTATAGGCCGATCTCGTTAACCTCAATATTTTATGGGATTTTAGAACACATCATCTATTCAAATGTCATGCGGTATTTGGATGAAGATGAGCTTTTAAACCCAAATCAACATGGATTCAGAAAAAACCGATGCTGCGAAACACAACTTGCCCTCTTAATTCACGACTTGAGCCGTATTATAGATGAGCAATCCCAGGTTGATTTAGTTTTATTAGACTTCAAAAAAGCTTTCGACACTGTGCCTCACAGTAGGTTACTTAGGAAACTTCGCGGTTACGGTATAACTAGACAAATATGTGATTGGGTTGCAGACTTTTTGAAGGACAGAACACAGTGTGTAGTTCTCGACGGTGAGCGTTCATCACTTGCCGAAGTGAGGTCCGGGGTTCCCCAAGGAAGCGTGATAGGGCCTCTGTTGTTTCTCATATACATTCATGATTTGTGCGATATAATAAGGGGAATGAAAAGATTATTTGCCGATGATGCTATTATTTATCGTGAAATCACAACCCAGGACGACTGCGCTTTGTTACAAGACGATATTATGAAAATAATTGCGTGGTGTAAAGACTGGCAGTTGGAGTTAAACGCTAAAAAGTGCCAAGTCATGCGTGTAAGTAAAAAGGTGAAACCATTTAGCTTTGAATATACAATTAATGGCACTGTCCTTAGAACGGTAGATTCCGCTAAATACCTAGGGGTAACAATTCGTAATAATTTGTCGTGGAATGAGCATATCGAGAATGTAATTGGGAAAGCAAATCGTATGCTTCGATTTCTAGATTGTAATTTAAAACAATGCACTCCGGAAGTTAAATCGATTGCGTACAAGTCACTAGTGAGGCCTCACTTGGAATATTGTTGCTCTGTATGGGGTCCCCATCAAAAGGGATTAATGGAGGCATTAGAGATGGTCCAAAGAAGAGCCGCCCGATTCGTGACAGATATATATAGTTGGAGGGAAAGCGTAAGTGCCATGTTGAAGGAGTTAGGTTGGGAAGACCTGGAGCACCGAAGGCGTAGCTTTCGACGGAAGCTAATTGAAAAATTCTCGACTGATGTATTTCGGAATGACAGCAAACAAATATTGCTACCAGCAACATTCATATCTCGGAATGACCGCGAAAATAAGATAAGAGAAATCAGGGCCAGAACTGATTCATTTCTCTACTCATTTTTTCCACGAGCGATTAGGGAATGGAATAGAATGGATTTACCGGGCGAGTAAACACATAATCGGACAGGAGTAGCTTCCGATAAAGCACTCCGGCCATCCTGATCTGGGTTTTCCATGGTTTCCCTAGATCGCTCCAGGCGAATGCTGGGATGGTTCCTCACAATAGCCCATGGGCGCCACCTGCCATATCCCGTATATCCCTTCCAAACCATTACCTTTCCTGATAGGTGCAATGCACCCTCCGCCAAACACTTTTAGTGAATCGCGGAGTAATAGTAATAGTATGTACAGTATTGGGTCCAACACTGATCCTTGCGGGACTCCGACTTGAATGCGTCTTCTGGTTGATTTGACCCTCAACACCCTAACTGTAAAAGTCTTGTGACACAGATAGCTTTTTATAAGTTCGATGTAAGATCTGGGACTTCCTGCTTTGATCATTTTCAGCAAGAGGTCTTCATGCCAGGCGGAATCGAAAGCTTTGGATACATCCAAAAGTACCATACCCCAATATCTGTGCCGATTAAATGCGTCGTTTACTTCTTCCGCGAGTAGCACTATTTGGTGGGTTGTGGAATGTCCCTTCCTGAAACAAAATTGCTCGCCAGGTATTATATTGAGACGTTGGATGTGTATGATGAGGCGGCTCAATAGCAATCTTTCAAAAACTTTAAATACCGCTTAGAGCAGCGAAACTGGTATATAGATTTGTGGTAATGTTGGATCCTTCCCAAGCTTTGGGATGAGGAAAATCTCAGCTTCCTTCCAAACTGATGGGTACGCCCTTCTGCGAATGATTTCATTAAAAATTTGTGCTAGCCATTGGATGGCTGCGCCTGGAAGCTTACCCATAATTGTGTTGTTGATTTCGTTCATATCTGGTGCCTTTCTCAGGGATGATATTTGACACAGGTAGGCAATTTCAGTGTCATATATTTCCTCGATTTAGTTTGTATTCCTCTCTGTGTTTTATAGAAATTGTCGCAGTAGTCTATGTACTCTTGCAATATGGTCATCATCGTACAGGTCTGCTACTGGACGAAAATTTTCTTCGTATATGTTCGCAAGGGCGTTAGATTTTTCCTCATCTGTGAAAACAAATCCTAGTTGCCAGTGTAAGGCCGGTATGCGTTGTTTCGATCTGATGAATTTTTTAGTTTCCGTCCATGTAGAGCCGTCTCCCCAATTCGGAGGTGGGCAATACGGTCACCCATTGCTCTCTTTTGTCGCCTTCTAGCCTAGCTTTAACCATTCTCTGAAGTGTGTTGAGCAGGATTTTTTTAGGTTCTGTCCCGAGTCCTTTGCCAATTTTTTTCTGCCGAGGTTTATTTGCCTGATTTAGTCTAGGACTTCAGAACGTAGTTTTTTGTCGTGTTATTTTTTTTAACAGGAACTACTCTATTTGTGGCTGATAGAGTTGCACTGGAACAGTCAGCAACTGCTTCGTCAAAGTCCTCCATCCCACTGTTTAATTTCCCAGTGATTATTGGTTGCAGATCTTCGCTGAATTTGTCCCAGTCAGCCCTTCTGTAGTTTCTTTTGTTTTCATTTTCCCAGTGTATAATTACTGGATTGTGGCCCGATAATAGCTTGGCCACCGATTGCAGGGAAGGGAAGGCAGGAAGGTTCTTAGTTACAATGATCTCGAGTACGTCAGCGCGTTTCCGTTCTGAGTCTGAGAAGTGGGTGGGCTCCTCGGGACCCCATACTGATAGCCCTAGACGCATTGCCTCTCTTTGAAGTACCCTTCCGCTGGTGTTCGTTCTTCTACTATGCCACGTATGGTGTTTGACATTAAGGTCCTGCCCCCTCCCCTAATATTACGTGTCCAGTGATGCTGTTTAGCGTTGATATGTCCGCTGCTGCTAACGCTGACCCCGGAGGATAGTAGGCAGAAGTGACAGTCACTTGTCCTGCTATAGTCGATATGACAATAGCTGTAGCTTCTGTGCTGACAAAGGTTGGCAGTATTGTGGCTTGGTGCTTTACAGATCGCCTAATGTCTTTGGAGACGCCTCCATGTGCTGTTGGTCTGTCACGTCGATAAGTTAAGTAGTTTTTTACTTTGGTTCTGATTCCTGGATTCAGATGAGTTTCACAAACCAGGCATATATCGACGCCTTCTGAAGTAAGGAAATACTGGAATTCAGATCTTGGTTTGTAGATCCCGTTGGCATTCCAGACACAAATTCGGAGGCTGTCGAAATATATAGTTGCCATACTGGTTGATCGTTCTTGCTGTGAATTTCTCGTTTTCCGTTGCGGAGATGATGGTAATAGGTAGTTGGTGTATTAATTCAGCCAACACCTGTACATTTGTCGACAGCTTGGTCAGTTTTTCGCACATGTCTTTGAGAGTGCTTCTTGTTGAAGGTGGCTCAGTAGTTTGATTAGAGCTGTCGTCTTCTGGTATCATTGAGCCATTGCTTACAGTGATGACTCCGTTAGTGTCAGCACTCTGAAGTGTTGCTGGAGCCGCTTCTTCTGGTCTTGTAGAAGCTGACACATTTGTTTGTTTCTGTAGGGCTTTCTTCTTGTTGTTCTTCGAGTGCTCCCTTCCTGCACGCTTATCTCTAGCCTCCTTGGATACTTGGCATCCTTTGTATGATGCGACGTGCGGGCCGTTGCAGTTAGCACAGGTGGGTCGTTCCTCACCCCTTCATTCTTTGGAAGTGTGTTCATTTCCGCACTTGATGCATGGAACTGGTAGCTGGCAGTGTTTGCTGACATGCCTGTATGCCTGACAACGGAAGCATTGGGGGAGTCCTTTGTCAGTCCTCTTCATCTCTACACTGATCTTCATGTGTAGGTGGTATTCCAGTTCGACTATGGCTCTGTTCTCTATTGTATCTTTCATAGCGACAGCAAACAGGGGAATTTGATTCTATACTACATTTCTTGATGGTTCGGATGGTGCCACCAGTTGTGTCACTGATTCTACCGTGAAGCCAGATTCTGTCAAAGGATTTTGCACTTCTGTGCAATAAAGCCAGGTTGGTAATCCTCTAATCGCATATCTCACTGTTCTTTCAGTGGTAAGAGGGAAGGAGTAGTGATCTACTACCACCTCTTGCAGCCATTTCGTAGTCTTCTTAAAGTTTTCCTTGCATCTAACTTCAAACTGGACGCCGTCGATGGTCGGCTTCAAATCGAAAGGTGCTTTGCAGAGTTCTTCAAGTTTTCTGTTTAGCGTAGCGACTTTTTCAGTTATCTTTGCGATTATTCGCGGAATTCGCCGACTGTAGCTATAGTTTCAGGCAGTGTTTTATCTTTCTCTTCATCCACCAGTGCATTAAATCTGCCCGCTGATGATACTTGCGGTTGCGATTCAATCACCTGCCTTTGACGGGTTGTCCTCTTAGATTTTTGCCATTCTTCTTCTTCGTCGACTTTAGTTCCTATGTCCTTAGCAGTGCCTACTTCCTGGTTATTTGAGGCTGCCAAGCTGGAACCTTTACATTTGGTGGACAAAGGCCTTTAGTGGGAGGAGGCTGGGAAGTTCTTGGTTGCAGCCGCTTTGGCTGTTTGCGGAGTCAGGGTTTTAGTGGCTTTGTCATTAGTTTTCTTCAAATTGCTGGGCGTGCTGGTTTGTGTCTTTTGGTTTTCAGACTTGCTTCCATAATTCATCCCTCTGTTGTAAGAAGGATTTTTGGTTGAATCCTTACTTTTTGTTTTGTTTGAAGCCTTCGCTTGTACGATGGCGGTGTCAGCCGTTCTCATTGCCAACGCTGATGCACCCCTTCGGGTAACCACAGAAGGTGCATCGTCTTTGTTGACCAGCGAAGGGATAACGTCGGCTAGACTTTTCCTTTTGTATGTCGCTGTCCATGCCGCGAGAGGTGGCTCTGCTAATTAGAGCAGCAACTCTTGCTTTCGTTTCTGGCAGAGAAAAAGTCTTCTTGATTTCTTCCAAATCGAGCTTAGCGTAGCGCTTGCTCTGTACAGGGAAAGATCATTCTTCATTTCATTAGGATCCATTCCTTTGACATTGTTCCTGTCCAGCGACAGTGATCTCGAACTGAAGTTAGCATTTCTTGGTGATAATTCTCTAAAGTATACAGGTTTTGTATAAACTCCTGCGATTTGTACTTTGGAAGATACATTTTCATCTAGCCCGCTTCTCGTGGTTTTTGTAGACCTATCTGAATTTACCTCGAGTGGGGAGGGGAGGGCTGTGGTTCCTTGTTGCTGATTGTTATATGACAGCTACCGTATTCCTCCATGATGCCTCCTAGATGGGTATGGAGGGGATCTCAGGAATACCGAAAGTGACACTTGTTGCCACCGTAAGGTATTCATGAGGCTCCTTGCAGACCTTGCACTGACATGCGTGGGTTACTGCACTACATACTGGCCCTGGCAGGGTATTCACCTATCCTCGGATGGCAGGGGAGGAATCCCCACTAACAACTGGGTCTAGAAGGGCGATGCGCAAGCTAAAAATTCTGCAGAACTGCTACCTAGAAGTTCCATGGCTTCGTATATGCTCGCACCAAACTTGCCAATAGTCCGACAGCTCCATATGAGGCATGTCCCGAACGGTTGCTGGGGTTGAATTTCTGATGCTTCTCGTCTCTGCCTACTGGCCTCGTCATGGGCTAGTAAACGAGGCAGAGGTGGAAATACTCTTAAGACTGCCCGGTAACCTCATGATAGCAGGCGACCTTAACGCCAAGCACACAGCTTAGAACTCAAGGCTAACCAACATCAATGGCCGGCGTCTACAACGAACCATAGAAATAAACGATGCAGTGACATGGGGCCCAACAGAACCTACATTCATTAAAGGAAGAGCCTTTGCTGATGTGTTGGAGATGCGATCATGTCCAAGTTATCTTCTACCTAACGGTGGGAGCTCCACTACGAAAAAATAAACATAAAGATCTGAAGCGCACAAATTGGTATGTTTACCAGATATTCTTAGCTGAACATATTACCAACATCTAGCCACCTAATGAAGTTGGCCCATGCACTGCGATATTTGCTCTTACCGATCTTATCAATTCTGCTGCAAACCAGGCAACACCACCCTCAAGAACACAGCCAGAACGCTCCAAACAACTGCCACCAAATTTTTGCCGCACCATAATTCTATCAAACCTGCTCACGAGGGAGTGGCAAGAAAAAAGAGACCCAACTATAAAAATAACAGTAGATCTCCTACTACGAGAAATCAATGCTGAGGTCAACAATCACCGGACACGAGACTGGAAAGGCCACGTAGCCACCCTCTCAGTTGAAGATAGGTCAGTCTGGTCTACCACCAAGCGTATGTTACAACAAAGAAAAAATAATGTCACCTTTGTCTGTCAAAAATAATGTCATCGCTGACCCAGTAGCTAAGGCGGATGCACTTGCGGAAGTATTCGAAGAAAAATTTAGCCCAATACAAGACCCCCGGGACGACGCTCACATTGAACTAGTTAAGCAGGAACTTGAACACCATCTAAACACACTAGTGCACAACCCACCAATGAAGAAAAAGTTACTGATCTGCTACGACGTGTCGCCACTAACAAAGCCACTGGCCATGATCAAATAGGTGGACTACTTCTCCGTCATCTTCCACCAGAAGTAAATACCTATTTCACACTACCTTTAAACAATATCATGAGCAATGGTGAATACCCCAAAACATGGAAACACATTGAAATTGTTCCAATACCAAAACCTGGTAAAGACAAAAGGTCGCCAAAATCATATAGATCGATCAGTCTATTGCCGACTATGTCAAAAATCTTTGAAAAATCTACCTAAACGGTTTCTCCAACATATTAACGCTACGAGACTTCTTCCCGATGACGCTGTGGGTATTTGCTTTCAATTTCGCCAATCCCCTATGAGTGACATTTATAATCTAGTAATATGAGGATGATTATAACAGATATGGATATAATTGACGTTAAACTAATGGATATTACTAAAGTCTTATGCACAGCTTGGAATTGCACTCGAGGTTCTATAGTAGCCAATAAGTAATTGTATTTTATTGCATTCCTGGCTTTTTGTAAATGTTTGTGAATTTCTAAGTTGAGTATTTATGGATTAATCTGATTTAGTTGCAGTAATTCAGGACTACGATATATCTGTTTATCAAAAGTGGGCATCACATAATTATGAAAAGGAATATTGACAGGACTTAGGACTCTATGTAGGCCTACAACTGGTATAATAAAATTTTCACCCACAAATTGACAGTGTGCTGCTTGTTCAATAATTCCTGAAGCTGCTAATTTAATTCAGTTAACTATTTGATTTAACTGTTCATCCCAACATGAAACTAATATTTCTTGCGGATTTACCATTGTGAATATCCAATTTTGCTTTATTGGTGCCACATACGGACGGTCTACTGATAAAATTTGTCTTTGGCAAAGGCTGGAAAAGTTATTTGCAAAAAATATTGAGATTTCGCAGTTTGGGAAACTTCTGTCATGTATTGTCACTAATGGGCGAATTCTGGTATTTATCAAATCTTGGTTATTCAACACAGCATATGAGTTTTGATTTTGGATAAATAGCAAGACATCATGAGTTTCCCATTGTATGGAATGATTTGTTTGCTCCCATGCTACTAGAAAGGTGTGTATCGAATATCTCGTTAAAACAGAATCGGTTGCACCAATTGGGATATCTATAATAATTCTTAACTGCTCGTCCATCAACACTACATTAACTGTAACAATTTGATAATATTAATATAAGTTTTCCAAGTTTCAAACAAATAGCATATAACTTTGGGCGCCTAAATGTTTTTGAATTTTCTGTAAGTAATGTAATTATATCTTTGGTGGAAGCAAAGTATCACTCAGTTTCCCGTTTAAAGCTTGTATCAACGCAATTCGTAGTTTAGTGAGCTCAATTTAGGTATTTGTTATCGTCAAGATTAGCTGTTGTAGCAAGTTGGTAGAATATAGTTGTTTAACAAAAATTTTCTCTAATTTTTTATTTTGATTCAGGGATGTGTGAAACTTTAGACATGAAAGTGTGCGCTAGTTTTGAAATGACAAAAGTTGAGTTTGTGACTGCCCATTCAAAATTTTTAGTAAAAAAAATCTGTTTTGCCCCTCTAATTTCCAAATTTTGCGTTACTTTTTCTAATCTTTTGTTTAATTTCTTCACATCTTGCTCCGTAGAATCAAGTGTTTTAAAATAGATTATACTAGATTTATCCAAACTCTCCTTGACCTTCTATTTCCCTTAGGCAAAATTTCTACTAAATTTTGGCGTTCTTCATTTAAGGAAGCATATATAGTTCTTAAACTCACTATTAATTTGTGTGTTATATCTTCGTCATAGGTTGAGAGATTTTGAAAAGAATCTAGTAATTGGAATATGTTGCTCAACTGTAAGCTATGGTTACGATGTTCCATGAAATCAATTTGGGCCATTACTGACCATGTATGTGGAGAATGAATTACATCTTGTCCTTTGACAAAAACAATTCAATTCGATAGAGGTGTAACCTTATAACCTAGAGAAGACCCTGTTTCCTATAACACCACTAGTACTATTACTAAGATTCTATGATTTCCCATCTTACACTATCTGCAGAAATAGTATATACAATTCCCAAATTGCACACTTTATTTAGATTCACTTGCTTATTAGCATAGTCTAATCCCAATTATATCTTACAATAACACAAAACTCTTACTTAATAGTTACAGTTAATAGGTCATCTGACACTTAGTCTGGTCCGTGTTTAAACTTCACACCGTCTGCATTTTACTCAGCACTATTGACACTGCGATGGGCTGAATCGCCACTACTCGGGACGTTCGTCCATCGTTGTCAGCAAGCCTGCAGATCACATGTCTTGTGACAGGATACTTGTTTTTTATCTTCATCTTAAAGAACATGTGTCCTTTCACTTAATTATTTTGTTTGTGATTAAGTGGTATTGAGTATGTATGTACTAGAATAATGCTGTTTGTGCATAGCCACTCTGTTACTAGGATAGAGCAGGATTCAACCCATTTATCATTTGTACCTTTTCCATTACAATTTCCGTTTAATACAAACCAATATGATATGTTTATATATATATTTCGTATAAAGCTATATTTCCCCAACTTAATAGCACCTTTTACATCTATCACACAAGACATTCACATAGCTGTCATGACTTTACTGACTTTAATGGGTTATTCCAGTTTCTCTTCTACTTACTGTTTATTTCGATTTATTACGTTGTAGTGCTGCTGCGACCGATTTTCAGATCTTAACTTTTCCTCCGCGTTTCCCAGTTTCCTTGGCCTTTCCGATGGTGCTGGAAAAACCCTACTACCAAGGTGAGTTCGTAGCTGATAGTGTTGGTTAGGGCTGGTACTTCCTTGTGGTCCTGTGTTCGTTTCCCGAACTACCTTATGTGCTGGTGATTTATTACCGTCGTTTGAAGCACTCCGATCACTCATACGCCATGCATACGGTTTAACCCTGTTTTTATTTACTATTAAATTCCTATGTGGTAATTTTATTTCCAAGGTCACGTTTGATGGAACAGACAAAACTTCATATGACGTAGCTCCCCGTTTTCCGATCCTACCACGAATTCTTGTTGGTTGGACTTCTTACTATACTGTTTTCCTTGTCTAGCGAAAGCTCCAGCATTAGCCTTCCTTAAGCTACTCCAGATGCGTTATAACTTATGTGCCAACACCTAACCTCAGGTTTAGCTATCTCTTTTGGAACAGGAATTACTGCAAACGGTGACCTCATATAACGACCATATAATACTTCATAGGGTGTTTTGTTTGTAGATGTGTGAATTCTACAATTATATGCACTAACTATGAATGATGAGATCACAACCCAACTTTGTGTGATTTACTAACATAACAGCTCAAAGCTTTCATTATCGTTTTCGATGCCTAATAGTTTCCATGTGTCTGAAAAAGTTTATGACAAGGAAGTGGCTCACGCAATCTGTCAGGATCGAAATCGGTGCGCCATAAACCAATACCCATCGAACCACGAACGCTCTTGCTATGGTCTCCGCTTTTTGGTCCGGAAGAGCGACCATAACTAAATACCTGGAAAACGTATCTAATATGGTGAGAATGTAAGTGTTCTCTTGATCACTTCTGGTTACTGGGCCAACCATGTCTAAATGAATTCGTTGAAAGGGTTGGGTAGTCTCTGGTAATTGTTGTAGTTCTTCGCTATGTCCATATTCCCCCTTTCTCTTAATGCAGGTTAGGTAACTTGCAACATACTGCCGTACGTCACGTTGCCGCCACGGCCACCAGTAGCCTTTCACGATCAAGTGATTCGTGTTGTAGTAACCCGCGTGGAAACCGTAAAATGAGCCATGAAGTAGCTTCATGACTAACTCTCGTAATATCTCTGGTACTACCACACAATCGCCTTGCTTTTTTTTCCGATGTAACAACTCTCCATGCATTACAAAGCGCGGGTGTTGACGCCACTTCATGCATTGAGGGTCACGGGACTGTTGTTGTAGCGGTAATTGTGCTACCATCAGGGGTTGCTGCACGTTCAATGCTCTGAACTTCCTACTTAGCCCATCAGCATGTCCTATCTCCCAACCAGATTTCACAATTACTATATACTGGTATTCTGCGAGTAACAACGCCCATCTCATCAATCTACCGGAACGATCTTTCAAATTTAGCAACCATTGCAACGAACTGTGATCCATAACTACGTCGGACTCACGACCCCAAAAGATAAGTCCGATAATAGTAAATTCCCCATACCAAAGCTGCTACTTTCCGTTCTGAAACTGAATAATAAAGTTTCTGCAGGGCTTAACTGTCTAGAAGCTTAAGATATGGGTTTTAGCCCTTCATCAAAGTCCTGAGAAAGGCCACACGCGTATTGACTGCAATCCACCGTAAGCAGAATTTTTTTGGAAAAATCTGAAATTGACAATAACGGATGTGTCTTCAGAATCTCCTTCAACATATCCATCGATTTTTGGCATTCTATTGTCCATTCGAACTTGGCGTCTTTCAATAACAACCTGGTTAAAGGCTCAGCTATTTGAGAGTATCCTTTAATGAACATTCAGTAGTAGTTAGACAAACCATGAAAACATTGCAATCATTTGACTTTGGCTAGGGTGGGAAAATCTCTTTCTGCTGATACCAATCTCGGGTAAGGTTTTACTATGTCTTTCGAAATTAAATGTCCGATATTCTCAATTTCTGAATGGATGAAATGATATTCTTTATAGGATAAGGGTCAAATTAGGCATTCTAAGAAACTCAAACATGTCTCTCAGGTGACTTATGAGTTCTTAGAACGAGTTTGAGTATACCATGATATCATTGACGTAGACCAAACAATATTGCGTTTTTATGTGTTCGAGAACCGTGTCTAGCTACCTTTGGAACATCGCACCTGCATTACACAACCCGTATGGCATTTTGCAATATTAATATAAACTTTTAGGTCCCAGAACGCAGTTTTTTGAATGTCCTTTTCCGCAACCCTCACTTAGTGATTGCCAGACTTCAAGTCTAGGGTAGAGAAGTACTGACAGTTTGATAAGTAATCTACTGTCTCGGCAATGGATGGCATAGGGTACAAGTCTGGTATGGTTACTTTATAGACTGGCCTGTAGTCAACGCAGAAACGGTATTGTACCTCCCCATCAACTGCTTTCTTGGGAATTAAAATTACTGGTGAATACAAAGGTGAATTAGATCCCTGAATAATGCCATCCCTCAATTGTTTCTCGACTAATTCATCTAGAATCTTCCTTTGATTCGCGGGAACACTATAAGGCTGCATCTTCACTGGAGGGGCATCCCCCGTCACAATTCTATGTTTCACAAGTCTGGTTCCAGGTAGGGCCTGTTTTGTTCCGAATAAAGTTAGATATTCCTTTAACAGTGCTTCAAGTTTTCTTGTTGATGCTCTTGCAAATGGCTTATTTTTTCCTTAAAGTCAATGACTGGTATGGCTGAACCACAACTTATTTGCTTTATATCTATACTATCACTCACCTGAACGAGGACTGATTTGCGAAAAAACATCGTCGCTTAACACCAACACATTGGCTACTATCTGTTTCCGCGTAATTTCTACAGGGCCATTCCCGACGTTTTCTAGTATGACAGGAATACAAGCTTTCCCTTTAACCCTTTGACTGCTGACGGCGGATCGTGTACCTGCCACGCTGTGGCCGGCTACCTGCGCTAAGTGATTATTCCTGGGGACGGAGCGGTCCGCGCGGCTCCACCCGCCCAGTGCTGAATATTTCTGGCGAAGCACTGTGACCTCTCACGACTGATACAGAATAAATGCTCTCACTACATAGTTTCTCTGCAAATAAATTACTACAGAATAAAACTGAATCATTAAACCTATTTTTCATCACTAATAATTATATCTTGCTTATATTTTTCTCTCGATTTTTGCAGCTTATGTCGAAAGCGTGGTGATTCTTAAATTTACCTCAACAGTTTACTGTTCTTCCTTGGCAGTTTCTGTAGGTTCCTTACTGTATTAGAGTGTTATTGTTGATTCTAAGAAAATGCTAGAAATATTCTATTCCACACTCACATACCGCGTTGAGACCGCGACTGTAAAATTAGAGATATTCGAACTCATACAGAGAGTTAAAGCCATCCGATTTTTCCTCGCGCTATTCACGAATATAAAAAGAGACTTTAAAATGATAATTGTTCAATCAGCCTCCCCCACACACCGAAATTTGGTTTCCGGAATATCTTTGTAGATGTAGACACCTAAAATATCTCGATGTTGACTGAATGTTTGCTGCGCTTTGTAATTACCCGATAATACGTAATTTTGTTTCTTTGATGAAATTTGTTCCACATAAGTACTCAACAGATTTTTCATTTCTAAGCTATGAAGTGTCTGTCCATTAATTACGTGAGGTGAAATAGAGGGGGGGGGGGGGGTTGCGGCGAAATCGCACGAAACCTCACCAGAGTAACGAAAAGCGGTATCTGGACATAAGTTCACTAAAAATTGGAGTATTTAGAAGGACATCTCTGGTCCAATATTCGCTAATTTTCAATTTTTTTCACGCTAGGAATCAGAAGACAAATAGCTCTGAAACAATACATTTCATCATATCCAGTATCTTTCCACTTTGATATTCGAGAACGCTCTGATTCTGGAGTATTCTTCATACTGGTTATACAAAACCGATTCTTTTCATCACCTATATATTTCGTCAGCTCTTCTGTAAGAAATAACATGAAAACTGACAGAATACTTGGCACATTCCCCATTTGACACGCATGTCCCAATAGTGTAACATCAAATGCGTGACTAACTGGACGAAAATGATTTTCCAGTCAGATTTATCGCCAAGACGTAATTTCTTCGTAGATGTTTCACTATCACTTTCTGATTCTTCAGAACAACTAACTTGTTGAAACATGAGACTGGATTGTCACCCCTCCTGACGAGTATTTTTTAGGATTATTGCTTTCCGATTTTGTGGAAAAGCTATCACTTCCTTCAAAATCAAGTAGTTCATCCTCAGTGTCGCTCCTCGTAAGAATCTCCATGATTTATTCCTCAATGCACCCACGACGTCTTTCAATTTTCTTTATAAAATACAGGACACAAAGAACACTGATGTAATTTCCGTTGAACAGTGAACTGTAGAGCGAAGCCTAGGCTCCCAACAGACAAACATTCGGACGATAAGCTAGCGACCAAAACTGCGAAAGGCTATTGAGAAATGTGGAGAGTAGTCCGCATTACGACTCAGGTAGCGGCGCGGCTATATTCGTCATCAGCACACAGGTAGCGGCAGGCGGGTGCGGCTTATCTCGTCATCAGCACTCAGGGGAAAACCGGCGGCTGCGGCTATACCCGTCATCATAACTCGGGGCCAGCAGGCAGCATGACGTGTATACACGTCAACAGCAGTCAAAGGGTTAGCCTCACATATACAGTATTTCGCTTAACATATACTCTTCTTTGGTCCAAGAATTTGTTACCGGACAAGTGATCTATTACCACAGTAGCAGCAACTTCCACCTCAATTCCCTTAGGAGTTGGAAGGTGAAAAATTCTCCCATAAGTGCCTGGGACATTATAGGTATATAGCATCGGATTTTACAGTTGACCAATGTTTTTTTTCTGAAGGCGATTACACGTCTGCCCTCCCCACTAAACACTTCTCAGGGTCTTTGAGCATTATTAGCTGGCGTTCGCCATGACGACTCCTAAGACTGATAGTGCTAACTGAGAAATCCAAAACCACTTTTTACTGCCGTAGGAAAGGTAAACCCTAGCATTGGTATCTCTTTCGAAGCATCTAGGCCTTCTCTTTTACCGTTGGGTGGGTTTAATCCCTCCGTACCACATATCTCCTCACGCAAAAGAAACAGTTTGCACCAGAGTCTATCAACAGCTTACAGGTCCCATCATGGCAGTTAGCTATTATTGTGAGATCTCCTGATTGTTGCCCTCGACTGTCCCATTTTATATCTACTGGGATTCTAATGTCAGGTAACAGGACGGGCTCACAGTTACCCCCTACTAGTTTTCCGACTGGCTTGCCTTAGTCTGAGTTTTCTTAACTACTTTTCCTCTTACCTTGTCTCTGATGGGCCCATAAATGCTTCAATTTTTTTGACCATTGCTTAGGTTTATCCCAACACAGATTATTGCGATTCCAATAACCATTCCTACTACTGTGATTGCTTTTTCCTTGATTTTTACGATGGCATTGTGAACATCTACACTTAAAATCTACACTTAGGTCTCGAAAACCTGTCCTGTGGATGCCTAGCTCGATTTGCTCTCTGATTATGCGGATTACGGAAACAATTTCTCCGGTAGTGTCCTTGGCTTTTGTTTGGGTAAAGAAAACCTGATTAGTCTGTTTAGGCTTACCTTCTGTAGATCTGATTTCCACTTGTTCGAACAATATGCCAAATTGTAGGGCCAAATCGAAGGTTTAGGGTCTCCTAAGTGATATTTCCTGATATCATTCAGTACCTATCCCTGCCAAAAATGCCTCAAAGATTCTTTGATTATCTTCATAGGACGCGATTAAATCCTGCTTTTCATTTCATGTCAGTTCAAAGTTTTTTTCATTTATTGCCTTTAATCTATCCGAAAATTCCTGAAGGGATTCATTACTCCTCCTTTTAATATTTCGCAATTTTCGCGATAAAACATAGAACTATGCTTTGGTTCAAACCAATTAATTAATTTCAGTTTTACTTTTCATTCGTTTCTGTTATTTTACAATTAGGATCAACTGTTACGTGCCTAAATGCAGCTTCAGATAAACGAGACTTCAAGATACGTAATTTTGTTTGAGAGGAAGGAGGAAACATGCTTATTATGGATTCATAGAAAGGAGACATTTTTTGATACTCTCATCTGATTCGCCATTAAACATCAAACTTGGAGATAAAAAAGTTCTTAATAATTGGAGTTCCCTAATTTCATCTTTGGCTAAAGCCGCCTGGGCTCCTAAGTTTCCCATTCTCTGACTATGTCACTTATACCCTGTTTTACAGTCTGCCCCTCAGCTTGTCTACTTGTACTTGCCATTATTTGGGTTGAAGCCTACTCACCCATCTGAAGCCGTCACTCTGCGCCTTGCAATTACGTGGGGTGACATGTCGCGCCAGTGGCCGCACAGGTTATTTTCCAAGTGAAGACTGACTCGATATGATAGCTGCCGATCTGTTGCACAGCGCCGGGCCTACCGTTGTCGCCTCCCGCCACCAGGTGACCCTGCGACCCTGTAGGGCCCGCGCTGTTCAACTTGCCGTCATCCTAGCCGCGCCGCGCGACTACTCGAACGATTGCGCGAATTTGTTGTCAGCCACAGCCCCCTTATTTCATGTGCCCAACTTATTCAAGGCCTATTATTTCACCTGTCCTTTTAGTTTCCTTATCGTTTACACTTTTTCTTCTTTCTTGTCTTCTTCTGCGTTCAGTCTCGACCCCGGATCTGTGGAGCAGCTCGTTCTCAGGCCTGTGGTTGATTCGGACACAACGACTGATCACCAATTTGCAATAGCCGTTTGTTACTACTTCCTTCTCGTCAGGAATGGCTGGTGGTGTTAGGCTGTGATACTAACCCGATGTGGACTTACTGGTTAACTGACCCTCAGGATTGCAGTTGCTCCGGCGTCCCTCTGGGTCTGGTTTTTATAGTTATTGATACGGCATAGTGTAGCGGGGTGTTGGGGGGGGGTGACTATTATATTAACTATCCAACATTACTAAAGATTTTCACCTAACTTAAAGTTTAACTTGCAACCAAAAGAGGGGGAGAGGAGGAGATTAGCTAGGAGATATTAATTCTAGCAATTTACATCAGGTTCTGACACCAGATAATCTTGGATTACGCAGAGATTATCAGACTGCGATTGATTTTATACTTTCTTACCTCTTGGAAATAAAACTCCGTTTACTCTTCTTTATAGTATCAACTTCCATTACCAAAATATTAAATCAACATTATCATGAAACACAATATAATAACAGATTGTGGGGCTATGGATTCTTTAGTCTACGAGTGTTATTGAGACCAAACAGTGCGGATTAAGTTACAAACCATTTAATATAAAAAACCTAACATACATTTTAGTCCGAATCCAACTAACTGACCTGAAGAGAAAATGACACGTCTTTGCATTATTAAACTGAATTCACTGCTCAAGGTTATCACATAATTACTGCCTTTACTTCAATGAATGCTTCCTACAATCAATCACTTATTACTTCACAACCATTAACACAAATAGGCCGCTATCTCACACACACATACACAATATCCTCTCAAAAGCAACGGCGACGGAATAATTCTTATAACTAGCGGCAACTTCAACCAACACAAATAAATGGAAGCCTAATCAACCGAATAAGTTACATCGGGGCAGTTTGAGCTACTTTACGACATATTATCCAACTTCAAACCAACCTAATACTTTAGAAATTATTATAACAAATACTGAACACTTTCGGAGTCAAACTGACTAACTTGGAAACCAAACGGAATAACTTGATTGACTTGGAGATCAAACTGAGGCTTGCTGCGTGTCTTACCTTCTGTAAGCGACTACATGTTTGCTGCGTGCTGTTCCGTAAAGAACAAAGAACGACTGGAGAGCGCAAGTTAGCTTTGATCCAAGCCTGAAAATGCTGACATTACGGCGTCACCACGTGACTTATCGCGTGATAGTGCTTCTGATGGCTACAAGCAGCGACTTATAACTCGCACATACAATGACAAAAATTACGTACCAATTCTCAAATAAAATTAAATCCTGTTTATTATCTTGGTTCCCTTACATCACTCTCCCACCGGGATAAGAGTCGTCCACTTCTCTTCAGTTACGAGACCAAGCTCTACTAATCAACGATGATACCAACCAATACCAAAGATAATGAGATTCAAAACAACCAATCAAAAATATAAAATTCAAACCAAATCGAGATCTTTCTCACAAACACACTGCCTCTCTGATCACATAGTAAAATCTCAAAAATCTATAAACACTCAAAGCTCTTTGATCATGTCATGTTCTCTTCTAAGAAAAAATCTAACCTGCGGACTTCATTGAAAAACACAATAATTTCATCTCCAAGTTTCAAGAAAAATCACACAAAATCAAATAAATATCATCAAATAAAATCATAAAGTGTATAAAATTGTTTGTGTCAATTTCAAAGTGTCATTGGAAACATAATCATTCAAAATAATCAAAGCATCTCAATCATCAGAATCAAGTATTCAAAATCAAATTGCAATCAAATGGAATTTACCAATGAAATCAAAATTAAAAGTTTTAAATTACCATTGTCCTGTTACCAAAATCAATAAATAGTCCAAAATCACTTGAATCATTGAAATCCGTCAATATACTCTACAAACTCAAAATCTACTGAAAGTTCTAAGTTCACCAAACTACAGTTACTATGATACCAAATTGAAAAAATCTACTCTTCTTCAACTGAGTTCTACACAATAATACATCAGCTGATCGATGTTGATGTTGGAGGGGGGAGATGTTGACATTCATGATGTTAGGGTTGTCCGGAACTGATGATGTTGAGGGGGGGAGGGCTGACGAGCTTCCTAATGCTAGGGCTGTCTGCAATTTGATGTAGGGGTGATGATCTACTGAAACTCCGTTCTTGGTTGTTGACCTCTCTCAGCTGTTTTGAATACTGGTCCATTTGCTCATCATTTTTGTGCCGCCTCTCGAAGACGCTGAACCATTACATTCCGCGACAGTACTTGTTCTATGTTTTTACTTAAATCACAACCATTAAATCTGTTCCTTGCACCACTTTTACCTAAGCAAGATGCATTTAATCTCTTTCTCTCTCTTTTGTCAGCATTACTTAACTCAAAGACTTTACTTTCAACAAAACTGGTAGGAACTACTATCTGGTAGGAGCATCTCTTTACAAAATTTCTAATACAAGTCAAAATCAGGGTTAACATTTATAAAACAAAATCATTACTCATTTACTTAAGCACTAAATCCAAAATTATCAAAATTCATCAACTTCTCAAAACCAATTTTTCCATAATCAGTCATACTACTCCCAAACAAAGACAAAATATTCACAATAATTCTTTATATTTCTTCCAAATCAACTTAAATTTTCACTCATGCATTAGAATTAACAAGCATATACTACTTATTCCACATAAACTTTCTGAACAAAAAATTAGATTCCAAAATAAATATTTATCAAATGGTTGTTCTAACAAATACATAAAACTGATTCACAAACTCTTTCAATATCACTGGGTATAAGTACTTCATAATTACTCTCTCTGACTTCATGGTTACTTTCTCACTTGTTACTCTCTCTGACTTCAGCCTGTGGTGGTGTTACAAAATGGCACATAATCCCAACACAATAGGATTGATCTGATTATTAACTTTTAGCAGTATCATCTCATCACATAACAGTAACTGCCTTTTACTCAACATTGCTTGTCTCATATCTCAACAATCAGTTACCTCTAAACACAGTGCCTCTAATACTTGGCTTCAGAGTGCATCACATGCAATCACAACGAATACAACAATTTACAAATTAAACGAAGGCTAAGAAGTGACAATACAAATTCAAGACAGCAATCTTCAATTTCAACAATTAATAAATGTTACAAAGTATAAACCAATTATGTCCAAACTGAATTCTACTTCAAAATGTACTGAAAATTTTTAGACTTGCAACTTAAATTAAGTGATATGGTGCTTTGTGTACTACCCCTTTCTCCAAAATGCACACCTGAGCCATAATTTTACCCGTTATACGGAACCTGCTAAACCTCGAGGAGCTCACTTTTCCTGCAGTCAGCCGTCCCTCTCAAACTAAGCTGAGAACTGCTGTCTATCATTGTTCACTGTCCAATGTAGTCACACGTATCACAACACACACATATATAGCAATCAAAGACCTAAATAGAAGTGATATAATTCTTCAACACAGACAACGCTGGGCAAAAAATACAAATACTGTAACTGCTAAATTCTCTTCTGATAAATTTTCAAGACATTGAACTTCTAAGTCTTCTTCTCTTCTTGTATTCTGAAGCAACGATGATAATTTCTGGATGGCAACATAGCTTGCCACTCGTTTTAATACTAGACATCTTGCAAAACTATAACCAACGATGACAATGATGATAACTTCTCTTCAACATAATCTATTACTCGTTCTAGCTGGTACTATGATCTTGCGGAATCTTGTAGTTTGAATAAGTTCTCTTGACCTAGATGTTATAAGCCTAATAAAGATGAGAAGGTTTAACGTAAAGAAACATTAGCTACCAACAAAAGTTCTGGTTATTGCAGTTTCTTACATACAGACGATTATAAACGCAGAACGTAACTTTTGCTTTTACGCACCACTCTCCGGTATGGCGTTGCTAAACAACTACATTTGCAACACAGTTCTTATTCTTACAGGTCCATAATGTTTACTGAGTCAAAACAATTTACTTTTACTAGTCCACTTTAGAAAACACTGCCAAATAGTAAAGAGGAAGCATTGATAACATACTCGATACCACAACTGTACTTTGTCATCACTTGGTCAAATAAAACATGAATGTCCAAAACCAGATTTTAGATAATGTCACTTGAGAACTAGAATGTCACTATTACATCTGTCCAACCCCTAAATCTCACCACGAATATCTTTTACCCCTAGGGAACCTGCCAAGAGAACGTCATTGAAAAAGGACTTGTTAAAGCCTGAGAACAACTGTTAATCCATTTAGCTGTCTCGTAAACCAACTTAAATACATCCCTTTACAGCCTGCTTTTCAAGACAACTTGATTCGAATGTGACACATAAGAAAACCAAAGAATAAATTAAATACACAGTATGACATAAATAAAATCTCAGAACAATCTATTAGAGTCCAAATTCACTGCAAAACTAATTTCAAAATCAAAATCGGAAGACCTGTGACTCATACCAGCTTGCTAGATATCACTCAATCAGATGGATAAAATATTTCACTAATTCTTCTGCAAAAAAATTCCTTAAGCACTGCACACATTACAATAAGCCATTACTATGATGAAAACATGTGGACACACAAATATCTCTGGTTGCTAAATCTCATCACTGTTCACAAATATTTAAATATCTTACTCCCAGGAAAATCTCTCAACCAAAAACTATACTCCAAAATCTTAATAGGATGTTAATACCATTAACTTATTCACATGCATGAACCATTGAGCCACAATAAATTTGTTTCAATTTTAATCTTATCTTCAAAGGAACTCACAACAAATTAACATCTTTATAACTATCTTTTGAAATTTACTCTATATTTTCATTGCAACAATAATTAAAATGGGAACACATATGCCAAGAAGAGTTAATAATTTAAATTCTCATAGTGAATATTACAACAAAATGTAACAGGGGGGAATATGAATTTACTTGTAAATTATGTAACTTCAGAAAAATACTATTAATGATTCTCAATTTCAAATAATCAATGTCCTGGCTCACTTCTCTCAACTAAATGATTTATTACATAGCTTTATCTGCAAATTTATTACGATGTCACTGTAGTCAAGTGTTAATTACCCTTATATGAAGAATTCAATGTAGGTTTATATAATACATCTGCTGTGTTTAAATGGACGACAGACTTTTAGGTTCATTTAATTGCAAAATTTGGGTCTGCATTTTGTCTGATAACATTAAAGCTGGGCCTACAATCTCGGGTTTCCACAAACAGTCAACCGTTTCGCCACCAATCATTACATTGTACTAAATAGAAAATCAGTCTTTGATACCTTGATATCAGTGGTGTACTATCACTCACTTAAAGACTGTACGAATTTGCTATACCACACATCAACAGTTTCACATAGGCAATCTTAACCACTACATAATAAAATACTTTTCCTACCTTACTGGGGAACATCAGTTGCATCACATCTCAGTGACAGGGTACCATAATCCAACTTGCAACTTCTCTTATGTCCAGATTCCACTTAACATATCGGCTGTCCACTCTTTTACCACAAATAACACAACAATTCTCTATTTGCACTGTAACAAGATCAGATCTTAACTCAATCATACACAAATAAATATCATTACTGCCATCAACACCACAGACTTACTTATACTTCAACATGTGATGACATACCTGCACACAGCTAGATATGGTATACTAACTATAACCGTCATCACTAAACCCATCATAACTTTACCAAATTACATCAATTTACATCACCAGTGTACACAACATTACAACAACACATAACTGATACAACCAAGCAAGTAAAACCCAAACAACCAAAATCATGTGTGCCTTCAAAATCACTTAATACTCACTTACTGGTGGCTGCTACTATAAATCATGTCAAATTCGGTCTGGGAATGCCTTCATTACATTACTCCATATACAACAAATATTCTCACCAGTGGCCAACACAACAATTATCACACCATTATACTTACTCCTCTTACTCTGTTCCTGCGAGACTTACAGACAACACAACACATTCATCAGCTCATGACCCTCTCTCCTCTCTCATATATTCCTCATTTCCACATATGGCCGTATGACACATCACTACATGTATGCTTTCAGTGGGGTACCACACTTTGCTAAATACCACTGTTGCCTGAAGGTAACATTATGTAGACACATTTCTGTTATTCATCCTTAGGCAATACAACTCATAATCTCTGTGTAACCTCAACAAACCACCTGGGTGAACCATTACCACTTAACCACTACTGCTGCTTTACATTTCACTTCAACTTGACCAATAGACTTAATATTACACCATTAAGCTACTTGTAGCTTCTGCCTTATAATGGCGAGAATTTGGAACCATACACAAAAGAAAATTAAAAGAGTATTAGCTTAACCCACAAAAATAGGTTGTTAATATGTCAACACGTTTTCCAACTTTCAAACTAAGATGTGACAAGCTAGTAAATCTGAATTGCAGTTTCATTTTGGTTCATGACTCCCTCACTTACAACATTAGATCTGTATTGTGCCATTTAACATTCTGAAAAGGAAACACCTGCGTGTTTGCACTCAAAAGGAAGTTTTACAAAATAGTTAACCAAACCACAATATCGAGAAATTAAGTCTACTGTCGTATAACCCATTTGAATCTTACATTATATTTCATCTCTTATATGTTCACCTTGTTACACCTAGTGCCCTGGAGGGGTCTCTCAAACTTTCGCGCCTCTTACACAAATACAACTTATTACCTCCTACGCGCGATTAGGTCAGGCTCGCCTTTGCCACATACTTTGGTACAGATTTCAATTACGCGCTCTGGACATGACAAGTCACAAATTACACACTACTGCTTGCATAACAATACTTGCGACCAAAACTCGATTAAAACACTTTTTACAGTGTTTTTAACTATAGAGATATCCCTACATACTGACAAGAGATTAAAATGCACTTACTTTTCACTTATTCTGGCGTTGGCTGTAGTTTAGTTCATCTCGGGCTATGTTTCCGGGGCGCTTCTCATCTATTGGTTGGTGAAATTGTGTGCGCGCATCTGATTGCCGCCATCACATCTTCTACTGCCATCTTCCGACTCGTGCGCCCTCTGTTCGCCAATGGGAGCGCCAACCTTTTGTTACGCCGCCATCTTGTGCTCCTTTGGTCAACTGCAACTGGCTTCAACTTTGCAGACTTAAATTTTTTTTATCTTTTCAAATAACTATGTCCAGATACCCCTTTTATAGTAAAGACACGCAACATACCTTCAGTTAGTCTCCAAGTTATGCAAAACAAAAAAGAATTAATACTCAACGACTTATTAATCACGAAACAACAAATTTTCACTGCGGAAAGTTGGTCACAACTAAACACACTTTTTTCAGCATTAATCGCGCACATGTTTGCTTTCCACATTTCTAAAAAACAATTTGTAGTGGGGTGTTGGGGGGTGGTGACTATTATATTAACTATCCAACATTACTAAAGATTTTCACCTAACTTAAAGTTTAACTTACAACCGAAAGGGGGGGGAGGAGGAGATTAGCTAGGAGATATTAATTCTAGCAATTTACATCAGTTTCTCACACCAGACAATCTTGGATTACGCAGAGATTATCAGACTGCGATTGATTTTATACTTTCTTACCTCTTGGAATTAAAACTCCGTTCACTCTTCTTTATAGTATCAACTTCCATTACCAAAATACTAAATCAACATTATCATCATGAAACACAATATAATAACAGATTGTGGGGCTATGGATTCTTTAGTCTACGAGTGTTATTGAGACCAAACAGTGCGGATTAAGTTACAAACAATTTAATTTAAAAAACCTAACATACATTTTAGTCCGATTCCAACTAACTGACCTGAAGAGAAAATGACACGTCTTTGCATTATTAAACTGAATTAACTGCTCAAGGTTATCACATAATTACTGCCTTTACTTCAAGGAATGCTTCCTACAATCAATCACTTATTACTTCACAACCATTAACACAAATAGGCCGCTCTCTCTCACACACATACACAATATCCTCTCAAATGCAACGGCGACTGAATAATTCTTATAACTAGCGGCAACTTCTACCAACACATATAAATGGAAGCCTAATCAACCAAATAAGTTACATCGGGGCAGTTTGAGCTACTTTACGACATATTATCCAACTTCAAACCAACCTAATACTTAAGAAATTATTATAACAAATACTGAACACTTTCGGAGTCAAACTGACTAACTTGGAAACCAAACCGAATAACTTGATTGACTTGGAGATCAAACCGAGGCTTGCTGCGTGTCTTACCTTCTGTAAGCGACAACATGTTTGCTGCGTGCTGTTCCGTAAAGAACGAAGAACGACTGGAGCGCGCAAGTTAGCTTTGTACCAAGCCTGATAATGCTGACACTATGGCTTCACCAAGTGACTTATCGCGTGATAGTGCTTCCGCTTTCTACAAGCAGCGACTTATAACTCGCACTTACAGTGACAAAAATTACGTACCAATTCTCAAATAAAATTAAATCCTGTTCATTATCTTGGTTCCCTTACAATAGCTTTTGCGTCTAACAATGGAGAAGGGAGCTTTTACTAAATGAGTAAGTCTTCACACTTCTTCTGTTTTATTAATTGGTAGTAGTAGCTCGCCATCAACAGAACTCCATAGCTTCCAATAGGCCAATCGGAAAATTAACACAATTAACAAGTCCTGGCGTTCTGGGCTGTAAGGCTGGCTGGTCTCGCAGCTGGCAGACTCAGGTTTGAAGCTCAGACGGACATAGTGGCGGCAACGAGCCCTGTTGCGACTGCCCTCCCGTCTGACCTTAGGTCGGCTTATTTATAGCCGTCAGTCACGTGTACCAATAGCATGATCGCATACCTAGTCTTACCGGCCAGGCAACGACCTCAGTTTTCGGTCCATGTTCTGGAAACTTAACACGTGAGAGCTTGTCACGTTTTACAGTCGTCAGTTGGTCAGCCAATGACCTAATACCTGACCCACTTGTCTGGCTCCGGCCGGCTCCCATCGCTCGCCAAGCCGCCACCTACCTCAACTCAATACAATAATTTTATCTATACATTAATTAGCCTATTATACTACACAGTCCAGTTACAAGTGACCACCTATCAAAAACAAGAATAACCACTTTTGGTAGAGCGGACCGCTGCGAAGCGTGCAGGAAGGAGTCAATTAGGTTTCAGAAAGTGTTCACTGGGATATTGAGCCATGCCGACTCCAGTGCCGTGGCCAGCTGCGGTAGATTACGAGGTTGAGGATCCATGGCACGAACAACCCGATCGAGGTGGTCCCACTGATTCTCGTTTGGGATTTAATCCGGTGAGATTGCTGGCCAGGGGAGTAAGATAAACTCATCCTGGTGTTCTTCGAACCACGATCATACACTGCGAGCTGTGTGACACCTCGTATGGTCCTGCTGGTAGATGCCATCATTCTGTGGAAAATTATTCGCATGTAGGGGTGGTCATAGTCCGCAAGGACAGATAAGTACTTGTGCTGATCCATCGTGCCTTTCACAATGATGAGTTCACCCAGTGAATGCCAGGAAAACATTCCCCAAACCATAATGCTCCCTCCTCCACCCTGGATCCTTCCGGCAATTGTTGCAGGGATTTTGCTTTCAGACGTTTACGCCGTATGCGCCAACGTCCGATGGAGCATAAAACGTGATACATCGGAAACATCCACCTGTCACCACTCTGTGGACCTCCAGTTGCGGTACTGGGGTCTAAATTCCAGCCTTCGTCGCCGATGAATAGCAGTCAGCATAGGTGCATTAACCAAGCGTTTGCTGTGGAGGCCCATGCGAAGCAACGTTCTCTGTTCTGCTGTGCGAGGCATTCACCACACCACCCCCAGACATGTGGACCTTCGTCATGGGTGATATAGGAATCTCAGATTTTGCTGCTTTCAAGGAGAAGCTGATGAAGAAGGAGAAGGAGGTTATGGAGCAGACCCATGCCAGTCCGCATTTACCAGATCCTGCCTCGTCGAAGCCGAATATCTCCGAGGAGGAAACTTTTCAGCCTCCAACCCCGTTGCCGGACGAGGATGAGGACATGTCGGTTGGCACTGAGTCCATCTTCAGCGAAGGTGAGGAGGAATAACAGAAGCCAATACAGGAGGTCCAAGTATTCCCCCTCACTGTCTCTAACGAGGGAAACTGGACGGCCGTTACTGAGCAGATCCGTTGCTATACGATGCTACCGGAAAAGTGCTGGCCAAGTAGCAAAGAAGTACGGATCTGCCTATCCTGCCCCACAGATCTCATCGCGGTGACTTTTTTAGGGATAGGAACATCAGCTTTCTTGCTGACGATCTCCGCCCCTGCTGCAGGAAACATGTCGTCCGCGGCCTCCCAGTGGACACAGTGGTGGAAGAAGTGGCCGCCGAACTTTCCAGCCAGGGTGTGGTGGCAACAGACGTCCACCAAATGTGCCGAACGGGTACAGACGAAAGTATTCGTTTGTACTATTTTAAGACCAAAGAGGATGTAGCTATCCTGAAGGAAGTTAAGCTACTGGCGGGGAAACCTGTCAGAATTGAAAGGAAGAAGCCACCACCATCTGAATTCATCCAATGCTTCAACTGCAAGGGATTTCTACACCTCTTCTGGCAGTGCACCAACCCGACCCGCTGTTTAAGGTGCCCCAGAAGATTTGTCTGTCTGCTGGCCGCATACATCACTCGGCCACCAGACGCCGACCGGAGAAGCTCGCGCAGGCCACCCGCGCTTGCAGCGCCGCCCACGGCTGATGAGTCGGCGGCCGCTCTTTTGCGAGCTGACGAAGGCGGTCACCGACGCTGTCAGAAAAATCCCAGAGATGGTAGCGGCAGCAACTACACAAGCATTAACTGCCGCAACAAATAGATCAAGAGAAACTGCTGAGCAGCAGGAAAAGCCAACCGGTCAACAGTAATGCCAACGTCACCAAGCTGCAATGTAGGGGCAGATGTCACTAATAAAGGTGACAGGTACACCTTCTACAATACAGCCAACGCCTAAGGCGTTTGCAGAAGCTACGTTTCTCTCTCGCGAGGCATTCACAATTTTGTAAGTTTACATAACAGCTAACGTGATCAAGGCAACGAAGGTATTTGCCGAAACGTTTTGTAAAGAATTAAATATTAAAAAAAAAACGGGCAGAAAACCCGAGAATTATTCATTTCTAGCAGGTCTTCTTTGCACCCCCTCCGAATCCTGTATTTAATACCAAAAATGTGGGTCGCATGCTGCACCACGAAATTCATGCGATGGTCTGACCAACGTTTTGTAACCCAATTTTCTTACTTATCTCGTACGTACCCTCTTCATTCTCTCCAACAATTAAAGAAATTTGAATCCTTTTCCTATTACCTGTCCAATGTTTCCTAAGCTTAGTTTATTAAATATTATACTAAGTCATTTATATTTCACGTCTTCAACAAATAATTCTTTCCCGATCATATAATTATAATAACCATTTAGTTGTTAATCTGTGTAACTATTAAGCTGACTCTTCTTTGAATTTACTTCATCCTTTGTTAACGTACCCAGGAAGTTACATTTGCTAGATCACCTTGCAGCTGTTCAGTCTTATAACGTTTTGATCCTATTATACAGCATTATGTGATATAAAAACAACTTAACTTCTGATAGTAAACTATCAATACAATCATTCATTAGAATGATGAATAGCAATGGTCCCAGTACCCTACCCTATGGCACACCCATTTTCATTTCTACTTCTTCTCATTCTGAATTTATTACTCTAACGCCCTGCTTTCTGCCTTTTAAGAATTCGTCTACCAAGAATTTCTTTTTCCCCACCACTCCAATAGTTTTCAAATTGTTTAAATGGATTTTATGGCTCCCTGTATAAAATTATAATCAAATATCTAGTACTACTCTATCAATTTGGTCTCCCCTATCTGATTCATTCAACATATCTTGCACCTCGTCTACCATCTCAGAATCACATGAATATCATTGCTTAAAGCCATTTTGTTAATTTGAAAACCAGTTTGTTTCCTCATAGATATTTATGATGTGGTTGCATATCAGTCTATTCATGGTTTTGTCTGTTACTGATGTTAAAATAATCATTCTGTAGGTTTTAATACTACTTTTCGTCCCTCCTTTTTGTACTGCTATCGAACTTTTCCATTCCACTTGCAGCAAGACTTCAGACTCATTTCAAATAATATTTCAAGATTAGGTACAATTTCGATCCCACAATCCTATACTAATGTTATCCACACTAGCCTCATTTATACTTACGTGGAGACTCTGATGTACTCCCTCCTGTCATAGGATGATAGTCCCTAGTGGTCTCATTGAACCAGGCACTCAAATTCTCTGTAATGTTCAAACACTCAGTAACTTATTTTTAACCAACACCTTAAATTGTTCGAACGTCTTCTAACAAAACAACCTAAATTTCTAGATTCATAGCTCAGTGGTCCCCATGCACCAATAAAATTATTCATAAACCAATCTTTAGCTTCCCTCTTTGCTGTTATTGATTGTTTGTATACATGTTTTAAGTATTCCCAACTGCCTTGCTGTCTCTTAGCAAGGTAGAATTCTTTTTTTACTAACTTCTTTCCTCAGCTCTAGGTTCCGTACTTCTATTTATTTTCGGCTATGTAAATAATATTCCCTCCAAATTTTTATTATCTCTTTGAACTCTTCCCATTTCACTTTCCATATTCAGTCCTCCATCTGTTCACGGAAAATATCTCTTCAGTTTTAAAGTTTGTGCTTTTTTTTATGCATGTCTCCGCATTTAATTCTGGACACTGATTAAGTAAATAAATTAATATCCATCAGAAGAGTATTGTGATCACTTATTCTTTCAGTTACTAACCACATTGTTTTCATCGTGTTTTATTAAATAGATATCCAACATGCCTGGTCACCTTGTGTTCTGCACTAACACTCGTGTAAAGCCTCTTTCACTTACCAAGGTATTTGCAGATATCTTTCCCCTGCGTTGTTAATTTTATTTCCTACCCAGGTTTCACTTGGCAAAATTAATTTCCCTCCAATAATAACAATTCTATGCTCTCCTAAGAACTGTATGAATTTAGTGTATTCCCAAGTGCCTAATTTTCATCATTCATTGTTCCATTATGGTAAGTAACCAACACACTGATGTTTTTCTTTTTTATCACCCCAAAAATCTACTCCTAATAACTCAGTCACGATTTATGAACACTAGAGAACTACAATAATGTTTGTAAATCAGTATGAACACTCCTTCACCAATTGCTCCTCTAAATATGCGATACACTCTATAACCATCAGGGAAACTTCTCTGTCTTGTACACGTTCATTCAACCGAGAGTATACTCTTATAATTTCTTGAGGTTCATAAAACTGAATTAAGTTTTCAGACTTTATCATTTATTCATTATACTTCTACGTTTCACCAGCAACAATCTTCTAATCGGCTTTCTGATTTTTTCAGCATTGAAAGTCGTTTTCTCATAATTTTGGACCCCCACCTTCCCCTGCGCGAGATTTGCAAAGATGCACTTGGTCCCCCACACCACTCTCTCACACACGAGAGATTTAGCTTACAATTTTAATTTTTAATGAATTAAATTTATTTGATACTAGCTGATACTCGCGACTTCGTACGCGTGAATTAAAAATTTCTTTGCCAGAATTGATTATAAAAAGTTGTTGGTAGCAAAGGATTGATCCCAAAAAACACCGAGGTGGCATAATATGACCGGGAACCCATCACTATATCATTCTACCATCGAACCTGTCTCTTGAAGAAAATAAATTTCCAACATATTTAAAAATCGAAAAACAAACGAATGTGAGGGGATATGTGTGTGTGTGTGTGTGTGTGTGTGTGTGTGTGTGTGTGTGTGTGTGTGTGTGAGGGGGGGAGGGAGGGTGTTAACTAAGGGCTGCTTTATTTCAGCTTGGACTTTTCTTCTTTCTTCAGCATGAGCATCCGATTATTGGGTTCTAATAACTTAAGCTGCTCCTGGTCTGCTAGAGCTACAACTTAGGCCAGTTTACGCCCCCAAGGCATGTAAAAAAAGAAGGCAAAATAAATTAGTGCTAGTAACATTTAAGCAGACACAAAGTAATAGGACAAAGAAAATTGACATCTATACTAAATAATATGTTTTTTTTCTCTAAACGAAATTTATTAACAATGATGCGCGAGAAGCATAGCTTGAGCAAGCGACGTAGCATTACAGACTAACACACACATCCTTCTCTCCGTCCCTATTCGATAAGTTCTCAAAATTCCTTGACTACAAGTATTAATCATCGAAAAAAAAAAAAAAAAAAAAAAAAAATCCTGTCCCCTCCCTACAGACTTTCTCGCCGAAACTCCTCAATATCGGTACAGGCATTTATTTGACAATACGTAACATAAGACAGAGACTTACTTCTGCATTTATATTATTACTACTGCAGATCAGACACACACTGACTACGAATCACCCCTGATGGATCAATAAAAAGTAAAAAAGTGTACATCTACAGCATTGCAATACTACCTACGAATTGCCTCGCATTGCACCCCTAACTTTGTGATATCTACAGTTTAACATTCAATCCGAATAACCGACGGCCCAGGCGTGACTCTTACGATCAAAAACAATTTTTAATGTTCTTAGTCTCCACGGGGATTAGAATCCTAAACCACGACCCAAATATTAGTAAGCAAGCGCTTTAACCTCTGAGCTAGCTGACTGCTGCACGGGAGAACAGTACAGAGACCTCCATATCCAATGCGTCTGTCTATCGCCGTTCAGTAATGTTTCGAAATTATAAGAAAAATGTATTATTTATACAGATAATTTTCCAACCAAATGTAGACAGTATTTTTCTTGTTGTTTCAAAGGATAAGTGTGCAAAGTTTCATCGAAATCGGATGAAAACTGTGGATTTGTATGAAGAACAAACAAACTAACATACATAAATTTATCTTTATATATATAGATGTCCATGTATTTCGTTTCTTGTCACTAAATATCTAAACATTAATTCTAATATGGAATAAGTGCAGAAAAATGATGTAAAATGTTGATATGAGATTTTTATTTACCTACCTCTTTTAAATGAGATTTGGTGAGATCACATATTTAATTGACGTCCCCTTATTATTGAAATATGTTTATCTCTTTCCTTAGCATTATAGTAATTTTTCCAAACATGCTTCTACAATAAGTATACCATGGCTCACTTATTTTTCTCCTCTCATTAGCATCTCATAACTTAAAAAAGGCACAAACCCGACCTCTTCAAAAGAGCAAGTGTGCCCTCCTACAGATATAGCCGACAACTCTCTTATATTTAGGTGTAGGCATAGGTGGGCACAATTAATCGAAACGTTAACTTTGTTAATCGTTAATCCGCTACATAAAAACTTAACTTCGATAATCGTTAAAGCGTTAAATTTTTGCAAAATTAACGCAAGTTAAGGTTAGCCGTTATAAGTTAACCATCCGACAGCGGACCTAATGTTTATGTATTGCAATAGGTATTACTGCAAGCAATACCAAGATTCTATGTACCATGATGTAAATCAATAATACGTCTACTCAATGTCTTTAAGAAAAATGAGTTTTTACCAGGGTTTAACCTTTTAACCAGCTTCTCAAACGTATTGAAATCTTCAACATATAGTGAAATCATGTTGGAAACGAAAATTCTTACAATACATCGGTCGACACCAGCTTGGAATAGGATGGTGCCCGTAGCTACGATGCCAAATGTTTTATCGACGTAAACTTTATTAGCAGATGAGGATGGAAGAAAATCAATTCTGCTGCTATCTACATCAGAAGTAGCCACAGCACTTGAAGAAGGCTTTGAATTATTATTATTTTTTCTCATTAGTTGACCTTGCTTTTACCTTTTCTTCAAACTGTTCATCTTTGGATATATGCATCCTTTAGATATGTTGTTTAATATTATTAAGGCTTGACACGTGAGCTTTGACTGTAGTAAGTCTAGGCAAACATAGTTTGCATTTATAAATCAACTGTTCTCCAAGTCTTGATATAAATGCAAAATAATCACAGAAATGTTTCCAAGGCTTTGTGTGTATATATATATACAGGGTGGTCAGAAATTCACTCATCGGCCGGTAAGGACAGTGTTCGGGACGTTGCACTAACGAAATAAATACAAAAAAAATCTAGTAAAAGTCGTACCGTTTTTGAGTTATTCGCAGCTAAAGTTGGCCAATAAGAGCGCTGCGCGGGCGAATTCAAACAGCCTTTCACGGGCGGTGTTGCCAAGCGTACTCGAGGCATGCGACCGCCACAGAAAACGAAATGCAAAATTCTTTTCGGAAGGGGGGATCGAACCCGCAACCTTCAGATTGAGAGTTTGCCGTCTTACCGACTACGCTGCCAAGGCACTAGAATTTCCTTCTTTTTAGAAGCCACTAGAGCGGGAAGTCGGTGGTGGGCTAAAGGACCATGACAGAAGAAGTCTCGCAGTCGAACGCAACTTACTGATAAAGACACTGTCATCATGCAACGTCATCAATTTTCGTTTGAAGAGTACGCCGATATGCATTTGGCGTATGGCGCTGCTGGACAAAACAGGTCCGAAACAGTTAACTGTGTGATTCCATAGGCCAACACTTTTGTGTTGGTTGACAGAAGGTTGAGGGAGACGGGAAGTATTGTTGTCCACAGGCCCGACGCTGAACGAAATCGGTTCAGGCGGAGTGTAGGATTTGAAGACAATGTCCTGGAAATGATTGCTGATAATCCGAGGACAAGCTTTAGGGTCATTGCCAACGCATTGCTGATACGTCCAGTCTAGGTGATCCCTCAAATTCTCCGTTTAAATGCAGCCTTTCAATAGGGTTATTTTTGTTGTTTTTTAATTACCAGGCCTCACATGCCACTGTTTTGGACGTCCTTCTCGACGAAGGGTTACATCCCTTTCACTTTCAAAGGGTTCAAGATTTGGAGGAAGACGATTTTCCACTTCGAGTTCAGTTTTCACAGTGGTACCTGCAGCAATGTAACGATTACCCTAACTTTGAAAGGAAGGTGCTGTGGACGGATGAGGCGTGCTATACCAGGGAGAAGTGTTTTAATAGCCGAAACAGCCACATCTGGGATGTCGAAAATCCGCATGCAATTTTTGTCAAGTCATACCAACACAAATTTAGTGTTAACATTTGAGCGGGTATTTTGGGCGAGTTGATACTAGGACCTGTTCTACTTCCGCAACGTTTAAATGGCGCTTCTTATTTAGCATTTCATGAAAACGTCCTTCTGTTGTACTTAGAAGACGTTCCTTAGGCAATTCGTAATGACATGTTGTTTTTAACATGACGGCGCGCCGCCGCGTTTTGCGGTACCGGTACGTCAACCCTTAGATGCATTGTATCCTAACAAGTGGATTGGTCGAGGAGGCCCAATTCACTGCCCAGCTCCGTCACGAGACAACAACCCATTGGATTTTTATCTCTGGGGAGCTGTCAAGGCCATTGTTTATGAGACTGATGTAGAAACAGAGGAAGAACTTTTGGTTAGGATAATTGTAGCTTTTAATGAAATTAGAGGAAGTTACAATTTTGGAAGACTCGCAAATTCAGTAACTCAGCGTTGTCGTGCCGGTATTGCAGTTGAGGGAAGACATTTTGAGCAGTTGCTGTTAAATGTAAGGACCCATATTTTTTTGTTATTGTTGTTTATTGGGATACATTTTTACTACGGTTACTGTTGCGGATTGACGCTTATTGTAAGTAAATCCCTGTTGGCTTTCAATGTTGCGACTGATAACGTCAAGTTGGAATGAAACTACTGTACAGTAATTTTGTTTTTTATCAGTGACAAAAGGGCTTTCAATGAGTAACAGCTTGTTTACATTTTGCGGCTTGCCGCGCGTTAGCCAGTTGATACACGTTACCAAAATGTACAACTTGTTTGAATAAGAACAGACTTTTTGCAGCAGAGAAAGTTACGTTACAAACGATAGAATGGGTTTAATGTTCTTTTTTCCAAAAGTTTATTGTTTTTTTGTTTTATTGTTGAAAAATAGTGGCAAGGATATTCACGTTAATCAATAAAAATCTTGTAATCGAAATCTAGTGAAATACGATTACATGGAATAAAAGAAGCTTCTTTGCAACGAATAAATTAAGTTTGCAGATTTTTTATTTTTTATTTTTTTTTTTATTTTTTTTTTTTTGTGCCAGTTACTAAACGATTTTTGTACGAAAATTAAAGATTAATCTAGCAAGCAGATCAACTAATTAAAAAACAATTCCCATAAAAAAGAATCCTCTAACCCCACCACCGACCTCCCGAAAAATGTCGCGGATTACTGATCAATTCCGATTACGAACAAACAGTCCGACCTAGTGGCTTCTAAAAACAAGGAAATTCTAGTGCCCTGGCAAACTCTCAATCGGAAGGTTGCGGGTTCGATCCCCACTTCCGAAGTTAGTTTTTCTTTTCGTTTTCTTTGGCGGTCGCATGACTCGAGTACGCTTGGCAACAGCGCCTGTGGAAGGTTGTTTGAATTCGCCCGCGCAGCGCTCTTATTGGCCAACTTAAGCTGCGTATAACTCAAAAATGGTACGACTTTTACTAGATTTTTTTGTATTTATTTCGTTAGTGCAACGTCCCGAACACTGCCCTTACACGCCGATGAGTTAATTTCTGACCACCCTGTATATATATTCTCGTTGTTATTGTTAGTCTTGCTACTTTCACTAACGGATTCAAGAGTTTCAGTTTCCATAACATAATCATGTAACGAATGTCAGTTTAATTTATTTCGCTAGCCAACACCAAACCAATTCAAACTAAAAAATTACATTTTCCATGCAATAAAAGATGTTAGATTATAAAAATATAAAAATCAATCACTGATCGAAGTAGAAACGAGTAGTGACCGCTGGTTTGCAGACAGAAATAGACACACTCAAAAACTCTAACTTTGCTACCCACATCAACGCCATGCCTACCATAACAGTTGTAAATGCATCACACTCACACTTCGTATTACCTAATCCGTTCGCCATCCGTATCCTTGAACATACAAGCGTTGCGTAGCGCACAATTAAAAAAAAAACAAATTCATCAACAACAAATATAACGGACTAAAGTTAACGGAAGTTAAGAAGACCGTTAACGATTTTTAGTTTAATATAAAAGTTATTTTCTTGTAATTTTGTTAACTTCGTTAATTAACGATTAACGGTTTTCTGCACAGCTGTGGGTGCAGGCTATGCCTTACGAAACATCATTGACCAAATGTGTCCACATGACCGCTAGTACAATTTAAAAAAAAAAAAAAACTAATTGCCTTTTCCAAGAAGCAAAGGCGTTTGGCAGAGTGAGCTATGCGATGGTTTAAAATAAATGGAAATCTTTTGTATTGGAGGAAAATGTTAGTTGATGGGTAGAGGAATGCTTAAAAACCAGAAAGCAAAGAAATGGAGTAGGCAATACATTATAAAAAGAGGTGGAAGTAAATATGGTAGTGTCACAGGGTAGTGTATTTGGACCATTGCTGTTCATAATTCAAATGAATGTATGTGTTGATTGGGTTATGGTCAGTCTAAGTATTTTTTAGATGATATAATGGCATACAATAGAATTGAAACAAGTCTATCAACAGCTGCAGGGTGACCTGGATAGAATTTCTGGAATGAAGACAAATGCCAAGAAAAGTCAGTGTATTGGGTACATAGATAAAAAAAAACAAAAGGTAGGAGTCAGAAATGCTTGTTGAAAGCTTGAAGAGTAAGTATCTTTCAATAACGTTTGATAAGAAACTCAATTGGGCAGAGCATATTGGACAGGTGGAGAGGGTTATGAGAGGGTGTACCCGAGAAGTTGGGGAGGTGGGTTGCAAAACTCTGGTCTGACCATTGGTTGAATATGGTGGTGTAGTTTGGTACTCACCTTTTGGTTATCAAATACATGAGTTGGATGGTGTGCAAAGACGAGCAGCTAGATTTGTTTGTGGAAATGATCGCAGGACTGATATGATAAGAGAACTGGATTGGGACTTACTGGAGGAAAGGAGGAGGGTGAAGATAGTGATGGGATAGTACATACGTTGGCGATGGTTCTTGAAGGGATGTTGGCCAAAGAATTAGGAATAGTGCATGGAAGGGGAATAGCGACCATGACCGTAAGCTTGCTCTCTATTTCATGCAAAAGGGAGTGGAAACTTTTTCTTTGGTTAATAGACGTGTTAGGGGCTGGAACAAATTGCCAATTGTAGTGATGAATAATTTTCCAAAAACGCTTAAGTAATTTATAATTAAAATTTGCAAATCGTAATAGTAAATAGGGAAGGAATTTAACCATGTGTAACCACCTCAAAGCGTGATTGAACTGTGTCCGGTCATGGAGACTTAAGACCTGCATAATTCCATCCCTTTATGTTGTGCCTCCGACAATACATTCCTCAAGTCATTCTCTATACCATAACTAGCGTTCCTATCATTACTGTTGCCCTCTCATTCCATTACCACTACTATTTCCTCCTTAGTGAAATCCCAATAAAGTAATATCATATCCTCTGACATCTGCCATAATGTTGCACTAGGTTTGAACACACTTGTGACTTTATAACCTGTGCGTAACTAATCTAAATGCAAAAATCACGACTGGAAATCAAAAGTAAACAATTCAAAATGAGATCGGCTCATTATGCTAGCCAAAAGGCGCAACATACAAGTGCTGGGCCCAAAATCACCCCCACACATCCCCCACAACAGGCAAAACCTGGCCTTGAAATGGCCACCTGAAGGATATCACACGTCGGATAAAACTCGTAACTGTCAACGACCTGTCATCCGACAACCAACCTGTTCTGCTCCAAATCAAGTACTGGGTCCTACCCGACACAACTGAGAAAAAATCAAAGCAGTTGACTGGGACCAGTTCAGTAGAACAATGTATGACCAAATAAGAGACACCTTCAACTTGGCGTCAATATAAAACATCGAGAAAGCAATAAACCACTTCAACACTGTGGTGGCAGAAGCAGATAGGAGAGCTTAAACAACGACACTCCAACTCGAATTCATCGACGACCTGCCACCAGACACTGAAAATATCCGACGCGACGGCTAAATAACACGGCCTAAAAGTTATGGCAGCAGTTCCGGCACCAGCAAGGTAGACGGAGGTATAAGCAAGTAGCAGCAGAACTGAGAGGTCGCTTGACAGAACACACTTCAGAGAAATTGGAGGCCAAGTTGCCATCCTTCACCCTTAACAACAGAGACGAATCGCAGTTAGTGCGCGCTATCAAAGAGCCCAAGGAACCGAACATCGCAACAATTGGGCCAGCGGGGCCGTGCTTCCTGCCATTGACCAAGGCAGAGATGATTCAGGAGTACTTCGCCAGCTAACACAGAGAGGTCGAGTATGACCTGACGGAAGGAGAAGCTCGCACGGCAGGTGACATAACAAAAATGGCACGATGCATCATGAGTCAACAACCGGAGGATGAGCTCAAGCTAACGACACCGGGGGAAATCCGTAGAATTATCAAAATGCTGGTTAGTAAAATAGCACCAGGAGCCTACAAGATACCCAACGGGCACCTCAAGAAGTTACCAACTAAACAAATCGTGTTCCTTGCAAGTATAATCAACGCATGCTTACTTCAAAGGAACTTTTGAGATACATAGAACGTGGCCAGGGTGATGGCACTTCCCATACGAAGGAAGGACGAAGACTGCCATCCAGATACAGGCCAATTAGCCTACTCCCCCCATTCCAAGTTCTGCTTAAATGGATAAATGATACTTTGGAAGCGGAAAAGACCATTTGAAAAGAACAGTTTGGCTTCAAGAACAGAGTAGGAAGCACAAGCCAGCTCCTCCGATTGAGTGAAGTTGTTTCGATGGAATTTAATTATACAAATTCGAGAAGGCCAATGACAAGGTGTGGCATGCCAAACTGATCACCAAGCTGAGGGCACTGTTACGTTCAGATGGTTGGCAGCTGGAGAACAGAAGGTTCTTTGTGCCAGTGGAAGGGCAAAATTCATCAACTTATGCGATACCGGCCGGAATACCGCAAGCGTCTGTTTTTGTCCCAATACTCTCAGTTGGAGTAAATGACATACACACACTACCGCACGTAAACATCGCCCAATTTGAGGATAACACAACGGACTATATGCATCCGGCAGGAGACACGACCTGAACATTAGTCATCTGCAACACCTCCTAACTTGAGAAAAGTTCTCCCATTAATAAAGTTAAGATCAACCAAAAAAAGTGCGCAGCCATATACTTCATCCATTTAAGACCAATAATCAATCAAAAACACACAATCATGGGCCACGAATTCGAATGGACTCCAGACACATAATAACTTGGAGTCACAATAGACAAGAAATTAATGTTCATGAAATATATCTTAGATAGAAAAAGACAGGGCACTGCCATACTTAGCAACCTATTCCCAATTCTCTATAGTTTACAGTTAGCCGTCAAAACCAAACTCTACAAGTCGGTAATCCTCCCCTACATCCTCTATGGCTGTCAGGTATGAGGAGCGGCCTCTAAAACAAATATTGACCAACTACAGAGATTCCAGAAAAGGTGCCTGAGTGTCATTCTACCGGTATCATAGTCTACTCCGACTGACGCCCTACATGAGCCGTAATAAACCGAATCTATGAAAAAATATACCAGCAGACGGAAACCGACCAAAGGCTCCATAACCTTTATACAACAAAACCAGCGCACTGGCAAGCCTATAAAGTGACACTAAGCATCAAATATCAACTTGAATCGAACTGATACGTTTGCATATTCCGGGCCATTTCCTCAATTGCGATAGAATCAATTTTATGAATAATTGTAACGCCAATTCAATTGAAATTGTTGTTTTATTTTCCGAACGCGTTTCGCTTCATTTGCGAAGCATCTTCAGCGGTTCTGTCTGTGGGTATTTATACATATAATTACATTTGTTCTAATTTAAAAAATGTTTAAACATAAAAATTGTGGGTTACAGATTTAAGCTTATTTACATTTTTCTTTGGTAAAATATGCTTATAATTGTACAGCGTTTTAGCATCAGTTATGTTTGTAGTTGCAGTATATATTACACATATTGGTTGCATTTTTGTGATTATTTGCGTAGCACTATAATACATTGAGTTCTGAGGTCCTACGCTTAGTTACTGTACATTACTGATTAGCAGGTTCGTTTACCGTTTGTCTTCTGTTTTCTCCGGTGGGAGGCGCGCTTTTAAATATGTGTTCGTGCTTAGTTTGGTGTATTATTATTATAGGCTGTGTCGTTTTTTGGTGAATGGATGTGTTTATTATTTGGTTTTGAGCACTGTGTAGAGTGTTGGGTCCGTCAGGTTCGTGTATTCCTTTATTATGTTCTTTTCTTCTGCCAGTGATTTTCCTGAAATGTTAGTAGTTGTGGTTTGCTATTATTAATGGTTAGTATTTGCATGTCTGACTCTATGTTTGTGAGCTAGTGTTTATGTTCTAGTAGTTGTTCTGCGAATGTTGAGTGGTTATTGTATTTTAGTGCTCTTAAATGTTCCTTATATCTGGTTTCAACCTTCTTGTATGTTTGGCCTATATATTCTGCATTTCAATCATTGCAAGTTACTCTATATATACCTGAATTGTGAAATTTGTTGTTTGGTGTGTTGTTTTTGATGTTTTTCTGTAGTGAGTTGTCTGTTCTAAATGCTATCCTGAGTCCTTGCTTTTTCAGAATGTTTGCTATTTTGTGAGTGTTCTTGTTTATGTATGTTAGTTGTGTACCATTTTCCTGTTTTTGCTTGTGTTGGTGTTATGTTATTTGCTATTGCATTCATGTGTGTGTTGTGGTTTTGGTATAGTGTTTTGTGTTGTTCTTAGTATATGCGTGTCGATGGTTTTGTTCATTTGGTGTATTCTGGTTTCTTTGTATCCATTTTTGTTGGCAATTTGTATGATGGTGTCAAGTTCTGTTGTGTTTTATTTAGTCTGTTAAGCATGTGTCTAATTGCTGCTTCCTTGTGTGTTTGTGGATGATTGGAATTAGAGATTATTATCATATCTGTTGTGGTGGTTTTCCTATATATTTCGAATTGGAGGAGGTTGTTGTGAGAAGTTATGGTGAGGTCTAGGAAGCTGAGTTTTCCTTCTTTCTTTATTCCAGTGTATAGTTTATGTTTTGTCTATGGTGTTGATTTCTCTGTCTGGATGGTTGACTCTGGCTTCTGGTTCATCTACATCACAAAGTATGTCAGCAACATATCTCAGCAAAATTGTGATGTTGTAACCTTTGTTGAGAATGATGTTTCCAAATATCTGATTTTCTATGTGATTTATGAAAATGTCTGCTAGTATTGGAGATATTGGGGAACCCATTTCTAAGCCGTCCTGTCGAGTGTAATAGTGGTTATTGAAGTGGAAGTAATTTTGTGATGTTAGAAGTATTATTATGTCTGTTCTTTCATGTATGTGTATGTCAGGAATTTTCTGTTGTTCTTTGAGGTTGTTTGTGATTATTTGTAAAGTTTCTTTGATTGGTATGCTGGTGTAAATGTTTTCTATATAAAATGACAATAGTGTAGCTGATTTAGGTATGTGTATATCTTTTATTTTTTCTATGAGGTGTGTGGTGTTCTTAATGTTTCTGTCATTGTGTGTAATTTTGATTTATTAATTTTTGCATGTGTTTGGCTAAGTGGTATGTAGGAGCTTTCGAAAGTTTACAACAGGTTCTACTGGTGTTCCAGCTTTGTAGATTTAAGGTTGACTTCCTAAGGTAAGGGCTTTAGAATTTCTTTGTGACATCTGTTTCTTTTGTTTTTTTGTGAGGAGGTATGAAGGGCCTTTTATGCATTTTTTGAAGTATGTTTGGTATCGGTTGGTGGGGCCTGATTTAAGTTCTGTGATGTTGTTATTCTTAATAAGTTCTTTCTGTTTTCCTGGTTTGTTCCAGTGTATGTATCATTACTGTTGTGTTTCCTTTGTCAGCAGTGGTGACCACTATATCATGTGAGTCTAGTTTTGTCTTTAGGTGTTTCAGTATTTGCTTGTCTTTGTTCATATAGTGTTGTCGTGTGTTCTGATTTGATATTGTCTTAAGTTTTTCTGCTACTAGCTCTTGTGTTAACTTTACATTAATTACACAGTTTGTTTTTCTGTCTTCTTATGTAAGAATCTGTTCAGTCTCAATTATTGTATTTTTTATGTACTTTTCTGTTGAGGTGTTATTCATGTTATTCTTCAATCCATTTACATGTAATTTGTTTTCCATTGGGGTGATCTGTATTGTTGTGTAGATTTATTATTGTTGGGTAGAATTGTTGTTTGGTTTGACTGCGAGTTGTTTGTTTATTTTTGTGGTTATCATTTTGGCTCAGTTGTTGTAATTTCTTGGTGTGTGTTTTCTTTTTAAGTTACATTGATTGTGCAGTGAAATGTTCAATTTTCTCTATTATGTCACTGAAAATGGCTGGATTATTGAGTGCTTTTGCTAATTCAATGTGTGTTCTGTAAAGATTTTGGTTCAGATTATCTTTTTAAGTGTACAGTGACCTAATTTCATTTTGTAACCACTGTTATTGGGTGGTTTCTTTTACTTTAACTGCTGATGGCGAAATAGACTTAATTCTAACATTTATGTAATTAGATTTAAAACTATTGATTTTACAGTTCATATTGAATTTGATGTTATGGATGGTCTTATGTAGTTTTAGGTGTAATTTCTTCTCCTGGTTGTACAGGTCCACTGGGAATGCCTGGCAGGGCTTCATTAACATCTGCATATTGTGGTCCATTTCCTCAATGGCGATAGAATCAATTTTATGAATAATTGTAACGCCAATGCAACTGAAATTGTTGTTTCATTTACCGAACGCGTGTCGCTTCATTTGCGAAGAATCTTTACCGGTTCTGTCTGTGTGTATACGCATACCTAAATCAGCAATACTATTGTCATTTGATATATAAAACATGTACACCAGCATACCATTCAAAGATACTTTACAAAAATCACAAACAACCTCAAAGAACAACAGAAAATTCCTAACATACACATACATGAAACAACAGACATAATATGCAATACTTCTAACATAACAAAATTACTTCCACTTCAATAACCACTGTTACACTCAACAGGACTGCTTAGAAATGGGTTCCCCAATTTCACCAACACTGGCAGACATTTTTATAAATCACATAGAAAATCAGATATTTGGAAACATCATTCTCAACAAAGGTTACAACACAATTTGGCTGAGATATGTTGCTGACATACTTTGTGTTGTACATGAACCAGAAGCCAGAGTCAACCATCTACACAGAGAAATCAACACCATAGACAAAAACATAAACTATACACTGGAATAATAAAAAGAAGGAAAACTCAGCTTCCTAGACCTCACCATAACTTCTCACAACAACCTCCTCCAATTCGAAATATATAGGATTACCACCACAACAGATATGATAATAAGCTCTAATTCCAATCATCCACAAACACATAAGGAACAGCAATTAGACACATGCTTAATAGACTAAACAAAACACAACAGAACTTGGCACCATCACACAAATTGCCAACAAAAATGGATACAAAGAAAAAAGAATACACCAAATGAACAAAACCATCGAATCGCATATACTAAGAACAACACAAAACACTACACCAAAACCACAACAAACAAATACAAACACTCACAAGAATGCAACAGCAAATAACATAATAGCCACACAAGCAAAAACAGGAAAATGGCACACAACTAACATACATAAACAAGAACACTCACAAAATAGCAAACATTCTGAAAAAGCAAGGTCTCAGGATAGCATTTAGAACAGACAACTCACTACAGAAAAACATCAAAAACAACACAACAAACAACAAATTTCACAATTCAGGTATATATAGAGTAACTTGCTATGACTGAAATGCAGAATATATAGGCCAAACATGCAGGAAGTTTGAAACCAGATATAAGGATCATTTAAGAGCACTAAAATACAATGACCACTCAACATTCCCAGAACAACTACTAGAACATAATCACTGGCCCACAAACATAGGGTCAGACATGCAAATACTAACCATTAATAATAGCAAACCACAACTACTAACATTTCAGGAAAATCACTGGCAGAAGAAAAAAACATAATAAAGGAATACACGAACCTGACGGACCCAACACTCTACACAGTGCTCAAAACTAAATAATAAACACATCCATTCACCAAAAAACGACACAGCCTATAATAATAATACACCAAACTAAGCACGAACACATATTTAAAAGCGCGCCACCCACCGGAGAAAACAGAAGACAAACGGTAAACGAACCTGCTAATCAGCAATGTACTGTAACTAAACGTAATACATCAGAATTCAATGTATTAGAGTGCTACACAAATAATCACAAAAATGCAACCAATATGTGTAATATATACTGCAACTACAAACATAACTGATTGTAAAACGCTGTACAATCATAAGCATATTTGACCAAAGAAAAATGTTAGGAAGCTTAAATCTGTAACCCACAATTTTCATGTTTAAACATTTTTTAAATAGAACAAATGTAATTATATGTATAAATACCCATAGACTGAACCGCTGAAGATGCTTCGCAAATGAAGGGAAACGCGTTCGGAAAATAAAACAACAATTTCAATTGCATTGGCGTTACAATTATTCAAAAATTTGAGAACTGATAGGTTTGTGTGAAAATTGCAAGGGTGGAAAATAAAAACTCGTCGGAGATGTATTACACTCTTCCCGTGGAGCAGAACACTTATCTTCCTACTATTTACTTAGGGCTTAGAAAACCACATGTTTTGAATCTTAAATTTAACTGATAGACTAACAACTTTTTTTATTTTGTTAGTCTTTTATTTAAGTTCTACTACTCAGTTACTTTGCTGGAATTAATAACTGGGCTAATGTACATAAAAGCTAAAGAACGTACACTAATAAACTTCAAAATTAAACTTAAGATGGAATATATCAGATCGACATATTTATGTACATAAATTTAACGTATTAGAAAAAAAATTAAACTGCAATTATATTTTAGATGCAATAGGCCTATGACTTTATACCATGGTTATGAATTTTTAAATATAAACAAAGGTAGAACTTAAAATGTCAGTTGTATAGTCCTGATGTGAATAATAATATATTATTTACGAGTTATTATTATTATTATTATTATATATCAATTAAATATTTTAAAATTTCAATATCTGTTAAACATCAACCTATTTTATTTTAAACCAAATAGGGCTTAGAATATGGTGTAATACATTCACCTCAACAATCGATGTTCAAACATATATTTCAATTAGACACGATAGTAAGAAATTAAAACTATTAAATAACCATTCCTCATTGTTTACATATACTATAGTATTCTTAACAAAATAACTACCAATTTTTTAACTGTTTGTTATTTTGATAATAGTTGCTATAAATTTACAACAATGGCCCGAATTTAAAACTATTGTTTTTAATGGTAAATATAATTTTTGCTAGCAATATTCCCAAGAATTTAGTTAATAATTTAAATATTACAAACTAACTAGACGACCCGTACGAAAATTTCGCGAATTAAATGCGATGAATAGTGGGGTTGAATCCTTGTAAAATAATGAAAAATAGAAACGTACTTTTGTAGCATTTTTTTTTTTTTTTTAGTGTAATAGGTACGCATCAAAATACTCGCAACACATTACGAAACAGTTGGGAAAATTTAAAACACTCTGTATTATTGACAAACTGTCAGAGACATTGACAGAATAAAACCAACCTGAACAAAATGCACACAACATATCAACATCTCTGAAATATTTGTTGCTGTGCGAATAAAATGTTTACATTGGAATTGTATAGCAAAACGACAGTGTTTCCGTAAGAGAAAAAAAAATCAGAAAAGCTACTTATTGAATTAAAAATAAAGTTTATTGTCATCTCTGTGATATCCGCTGCTGCAATCTAGGGACTTGACTCTGAACAGTCTCATACGCGCTTCAACTTTAAGCACCAAATTCCGAAAAATTATTTCTTAATTTATGATTTTACCTAGCTGGAGGCCTTAATTTTCAAAACGATATGATATTTATCGATTTCAGCTAGGAATCGAAGAAGATAAATGGCTTGTAATAAAATTAAAAAACGCGTTGTATAAATAATATTGATACTTTTGTTCTTTAAGGGTCGAATTTCAAAAAGTTCCTCTTATAAAATATGGTGTGACCAAAGGTGCCACTTTGCTCTTTAAAATGATACCTCATTTATCGATTTCGGTCAGTTATCAAGCGAGGTAAAAAATAATAATAATAATAATAATAATTTGAGAAATGATGATAGTTATTGCCCTTAAGTGTTGAATTTGGAGAAACATTTTTCTTAAAAGATGATGTGACCATAGCGGATAAGTTAATATTTAAATTGATACCTCATTTATTGATTTCGGTTTGGTATCAAGGGAAATAAATAGCTGGTGACAGAAAAATGCGTTGTAAAAATATTAATACTTTTGCCCTCTAATGTTAGAATTTTTTAAAATTTCTTTCTTAAAATTTGGTAACGGAACCGAAGGCATTACGAAGACCTAAATCTTTTAAATGATACCTCTTTTATAAATTTTGTTTAATTGTCAAGGGAGATAAATAGCTCGAGGTACAGAAAGCGCATTTTAGAAAAAATTACATTTTTGCCCGTTAAGGTTTTAATTACGAAAAATTCCTTTCTTAAAATATAATGTTACCACGGCGGAGTCCTTGGTCTATAATATAATATCTCATTTATCTATATCCGTTAGATATCAAGGGAGATAAATAGCTCGTGACACAAAAATGCGTTGTAGAACCATTTATACTTCATCCCTTTAAGGGTTCAATTCCAAAAATTTCTTTCCTAAAATATGATTTCACCAAAGCTGAGAGAATATTCCGCATAACCTTACTTGATTTATCGATTTTGGATAGATATCCAGGGAGATAAGTGGCTTGAGATACAAAAAACGCATTTTAGAAAAATTGACATTTTTGCCCTTTAAGGGTCGAATTACGAAAAATTACTTTCTTAAAATATAATGTTACCACCGCGGAGATCATACTTTTTAATATGATACCTCTTTTATCTATATCGGTTTGATATTAAGGGAGATAAATCGCTCCTGACACAAAAATGCGTTATAGAAAAATTTATAATTTTTCCCTTTAAGGGTTGAATTCCAAAAACATTCATTCTTAAAATATGACGTCACAAAGCTGATATATTATTCATCATAATCCTACCTCATTTATCGATTTCCGTTAGATATCCAGGGAGATAAATGGCTGGAGATACAAAAAACGTAATTTAGAAAAATTGACATTTTTGCCCTTTAAGGGTAGAATTACGAAAAATTCATTTCTTAAAATATAATGTTACCATGGCGGAGACCTTATTCTTTAATATGATACCTCATTTATCTATATCGGTTAGTTATTAAGGGATATAAATCGCTTGTGACACAAAAATGCGTTATAGAAAAATTTATACCTTTCCCCTTTAGGGGTTGAATTCCAAAAACATTCTTTCTTAAAATACGATGTTCCAAAGCTGAGATATTACTGCTCATAATCCTACTTCATTTATCTATTTTTGTTAGATATCCAGGGAGATAAATGGCTCGAGATACAAAAAACGCATTTTAGAAGAAATTACCTTTTTGCCCTTTAAGTGTTGAATTAAGAAAAATTCCTTTGTTAAAACATAATGTTACCACGGCGGAGACTTCAGTCTTTAATATGATACCTAATTTATCTATATCGAGTAGATATTAAGGGAGATAAATCGCTCGTGACACAAAAACACATTGCAAAAATATTGATACTTTTGCCTTTTAAGGTTCGAATTCCATAAATTTCCTTCTTAATATATGACGTCACTAAAGCGGAGATCTTAATCTTTAAAATGATACTTCATGAAACGATTTCAGATAGGTATCCAGGGAGATAAATGACTCGTAACACAGAAATCAGCATTTTAGAAATATTGACTTTTTTTGCCCTTTAAGAGTCGAATTCCGAAAAATTAATTTCTTAAAATATGATGTGACCAAAGTGGAGACCATAAGCTTTAAAATGACACCTCATTCGTTGATTTCGGTTAAGTATGAAGGAAGATACAGGCTTGTGACAAAAAAAAAAAAAAAAAAAAAATACCTTATAAAAATAATATATATGATTTAGTTTAAAAAAAATTTGTTATGGATGCAAAATCGCAGTTTCATGAGAAGATCTATTCAGCTTACCTTGGAAATTTAGGTACCTTTCGGGGGAAAGTCCCGTAAGTCCCAAGGAGCAGTATTTACGAATTCACAACTTTTAAATCAATGCATTGGTGTTTGTTTTCGTAGGAATTAGGTACTACCTGACTGCATTAGAAATAGACAGAACTAGAAACGATATGACGTTCACAATGCTGAAGAGATATTTCAGAGAACGTTTCAGCAAATGGAAGGAAGGCATAAGTACAGTAGAGTCAATATGTGAAGAGTTCAAGGAGATAATAAGAAAGGAGAAAGAAAATTTTATTCAAAAACATAAAGTAAAGAGAAGGAGAGAAATTGTGTAATATAATAGTAAGTTGAGGAGATTACAGAGGTTCGTAAGAAGAGATCATAACAGACTTACAAGTCAGCAGGGTAGTAGGGAATATTTAACACAACGAAATAAGGACTTAATTACAGCAAAGAAAGTGGCTAAAGATTTATTTATGAAGAGTATTGTCAGTGCAGGAGGACCATTGACTGATGCATCAAGAAATTCCTATGGCTATATCAGGAAACTGTTGGGAAGGGAGGGTGTTGGGACTCTCATAAATACAGATGGAGAAGAAGTTACTAATGATTTGAAAATGGCACAGATTTGAAGTAACTGGTTTGGTGATACCATTAGTGACATTGAATCAGAAACGGTAGGGTCTTACTCGGAGAACGAGCTTAACAATTCATCCTGAGGTTATTGTGAAGGAAATAAGAAGACTGAAAAAAAGGGGACTGGTGGAGATAATCTTACTACAGATTTCATAAAGATAGCTGGATGTGTCATGATACCTTAGCTTCAATTATTATTTGAGTCCATATATTTACTGCTTACCCGAGGACTGGAAAATTGTGATAGGAGTGTCGGTACATAAAGAAGGGATGAGAAGTGTAGTCGAAAATTATAGGTCAGTCAGTTTAAATTCAGTGGTAGGTGAATTAGTGGAAATATTGATATGTAACCACATCAGAAATGGTTTTCAAGTAGTAGGCATCATGGCTTTAGGCAATGATATTCATGCAAATCTCAGTTAGTGGGATATATTCAAGACATTTCGAATAACATGCACAAGGGTGGCCAAGCTGAAAGTGTAGCACTAAATCTTTCAAAGCCTTTTGACAGAGTGAGGTATAAAATGTTAGTAAATAAGGTAAAAACTATTGGAGTGAATTATAAAGTGATTTGTTGGATAGAAGAATTTTCTAAAGATGGAAAAAAAGTTAAGGTAGGAAAAGCGGTAGAAATAGAAGTAAAAATGCTATAGCCAAATGTAGCGTATTTGGAACATTGCTATTCATTATTCTAATGAATAATTGTGTTGATGCTTTTCTCTAAGAAATTAGATTGTTTGCAGATGACATAATGCTATATAAAAGGATCAAAACAATAGGGACACTAAGCAGCTGGAGAGTGGTATGGACAGGATATCTAGCTGAGTTAGTAAACATGGGATGAAGTTAAATGCATCGAAAAGTCAGCTTATTAGATACACAGATAAAAAAAAAACCTAATTGTTGATTATGATTAGAAGGTGGGGAAAGAATTGCTTGTTCAAGACTTGAAATGTAATTGGCGTTACATTTGATAACAAGCCGAACTGGGTAGGACCATTGGGCAGACAGTAGGAAAAGGTTTCAAAATTCTGCACCTGTTGGAGAGAGTGATGAAGGGATGTACGAGTGAAGTGAGGGAGTTGAGTTACAAAACTTTAGTCAAACAATTGCTTGAATATGGTAGTGTAGTATGGGACCTACATTTTGAGTATCAAATACAGGAGCTGAAGAAGGTGCAAAAAAAGACTGCTAGATTTTTTTCTTGAAATTAGCGTACAATGCAATCACTAACAGATATGATAAAATAGCTGGAATGAGACTCATTGGAAGACAGAAAGAGGGTTATGAGGGTCATGGGGGTGTACAAGGCGTATATTGGTGATGAGTCATGGAAAGATATTGGTGTAAGAATTGAAAGTAATGCATGGAAAGGGAAAGATAAACATAACCACCAGCTGGCACTCGATTTCAGGTACAATGCTGTAAGAAGATTCTGCATCTTAGGTAAGGGTTCAAGGGTTAGGAATAAGTTACCAAGAGAAATTAAGAATATTTTTCAGAAACATTGAAAGAATTTAAATTTTAAATTTGTAGGAGGCAAATGTAGGTGGTGCAGGAAAGGGGGAAGATAGGTGTGTAGGAAAATTGCCACCGTAGTGTCTGCTCCATTGAAATTTTAAATTTAATTAAATCAAATACAAAATAAGTACCTTGCACGATGTATTTAGACAAATTAATCACTTCACATAAATTTACCCTAAGATCCAACAGCAAAAAATCTGAAACTCAGAAATGCAAGGTGCAAGAGAGATGTCAAACCTACACCCAAAGGATGAGGAGGTTTTGGGAAAATAAGAATAACAGCAAGAAGAATAAGAAGGACAATGCAAACCAATTTTTCCATGCGCTCCTTAGTGGGCTGAAGGACTAAGTAAATACAGAGAATGCGGGGGTATGGAGTGGTTCCAGAAAATCATACGGAAAACATTTCAGTATAAAAAAGAAGTTTTGGGATGCCATGTATTTTCCGAGTAATTGTTTTTGTGCTATGGGTGCTGCAGAAAATTTAAATTTAACCAAAAATATGTAGGCAATAAGAAATAAATCAAAAGAAATTTTATTATTTTTCAATTTCCCTACTCTCCATCATGTTGAACTATATTGCTTCCATTGAGTTAATAGGCTCTCGCATACTTTTCGGCGAAAAGAGCACTGTTTGTAGTTCGGGAAGTGATGTATTAATAACTCGATATAGAGCATATAGTACAATTTTTTACAGAAAATGGAAATCACAAGAAAGGGGTGATTTGAGACTGAAACAGTCTCATTCTTGTTAAGTTACTATGAAATCATGAACCGTAACAAAGAAAATGAAACAAATCCTTTATATATTTGGCTACCAATATCTTGTGGCACAAGATAAAATTTAACCGATCGCCTGTACGACCATTATACTATTCAGAGAAGTAGACTTGCTGTAAGTGGTATATTATAGTATATATTTACTAATTATAATTATATTTAAATAAACATTGTGAAGCGGCGTTCATAAAGGAGAAAGAACATACCAGCAGTTGTTAACTATGTACGAAATTCGCTTGCTCTTGGGCGAATAGTGTTTTACTAACATCTATTCATTGTGTCCACATAGCGGTATATTTCCACATAGGTCAACGGTGTTATGAATATCAGAACATGGCCAACTACAAAGTTACTGTTATGCAGCCTCGTCAGGCATTCCCAACGGCCACATACCATCGCTACAAAACTGGTCATCTCAATCTCCACAAAACCATAGAGAACATTAAGTTTAATAAGTTGTGTGCTTAGTATAATCTTACGCTAAATTATGTAAACGTGACAGTCAGGAACAGCACAAAGGCAGCAAAAAATGCGAAAACAACAGCAGATAAACAATTGATCCGTAATGAAATAAGAGCATTGTACAGTAAGAAAGCCCATCAAAATAAGATACTATATAACACACATTTAGAGCTAGCCACACATTTGAATAATCCTTATATTCTGAAGGACATTATGGACAGAGTTGAAGATCATACTGCATGGATCATAGATACAATTAGGTTGAAACATAGTCATAAAATTGATAGATTGAAAAACAAGTAGAACACACAGCCAGTAACAACAGCAAATAATGAAATTACAGTTAATCACAAATTCCATCTAATAGTTATAAATGTACAGGAAACACAGTTATTACAGAAAAAAATAAAACTTTATATAACACATCATCACAGAATCTGAATACATCATAACACAAGAATAAAAATCAAATAGCACATCACTAAACAGTAGCCTAACCAGAGAACTGATTGCAAAGGAAATAATACAAATCAACACAAAATACACACACACACACTGCAAAAAGACAGACAAGATGTTAAAAAAGCTAAAAAAACAAATCCACAAACCATTCGACAATTGCCGAGCATTTACTAGATAACAATCACCCCCCCCCCCCACAACTATACAAACAGATATGAAAATTCTAAAAATCAACCACCACAGAAAGCAATTATTAACAGTGCAGGAAAGTTATCAAATTCACAAAACCATTACACAGGGAAAAACGGTGCTAAATGAATTTACAAATTTAACTATCAAAATATTATACAGAGCAACAGAAAACACCACAACACAAGAAAACCAACACAGTCACACACAAATCACAAATAATAGTTAAGATAATCACAAAAAACAAAAGACATAATTTAACATAGAGTGAACAAAGCAAAAAACGACAGAAATAGGTTGGTACAACTGTAAATTAAAAACAAACACATTGCTGTAGACACCACGATAACTGGGTTGGTGTAGTTAAAAGTGCAATTTAACAGCAGATTATATAAATAGAGTGAAGTGAGCAATATTAAAGGAAATAATGCTTAGGTGTATGAAGAAACAACGATCCAGAGAAAAGCGGAAGGTGCTGTTCCGGACTGACATGTGATAGCCGCCACAATTTTTAGTAAGTAGAGTGTATGTACATAAAGCTTGTAGCCATACAGATAATTTAGTATTACGAAATGAATTTATTTTTGGAAACAGATACTATGAAAACAGTATATAGAATAATTATAGCAGACTGAGCATACAGACTTTGCAATACTACAACATGAATATACGTATATAACTGATGTACTTAATCGCATACACAAATATAATTATTTATAGCCACTGACGATGCCCCACTCCAGAAGGGTGAAACGCTTCTGGTAGATGAAAATTAATAATAAAAACAGTTGTTAGAAGACGGATTTTTATTCATAAACATTTATGCAACAACTGCGGAACATGGACAACAAGTTCGGTGGTAGTGCATACACTGTGACGACATATAAAATATGTTTTAATTGTTAAAAATATATGAACTTAAACTATTTTGGCTATACCCGCACGGCATCTAATGGACATGCTAAGGTAGTTTCAAACCACATTCCTCCATGCGCGGCGTTATGAATTATATAATTGGTTTTACTTTTACAGTCTCCACAGGGGTTTGTGCAGTCGTAACTTGCACCTCATTTTAACAAAACTACGGGCACCTGCTCGTCGACTAACCAGACCGGTTTCTACACTGCATTCCTCAAAACAAGCCTTCTGCTCGGTAGAAGACGCAGTAAAAACACTCATTTTAATATTAACGAAGGAAATAACCATTTTTGAGACGTTATATGGTTTGAAATAACAGTTTCGGCTAAATAATATTGAAGAAAATAATAGTTGATTTAAACAGACAAAACCTTCACCAGATGTGACTTCATGTAAAGAGTATAAGCGGTGATGTGACGTGGGCGAATGGAATATCTCCACTGCTGACCAAATAATACGCTTTTCCATCTCCCGCTAAATTTAACGGCTCCCTTTCCCTGCCCCTAGTCTTTTCCCGCCTTTAATGACCATGATGGCGATCAGCTATAAGAAAATGTAAGAACAACCAGATATTCAATAACAGTGTTTTCCATTTTATATGCGACATGTGCTGAGGAACTATACTAAAAAATAACTATCGTTTCAGAAGGACAAAGGAGGTCTGGTCATGGTATATTTCGTCTCTGATACCTTAAACAGTGACGAAACCCAAGCAACATTGGATAACGTCGTGGGTGAGTGAACTTCTTGCTCAAGCAACTGAAACATTCCGCACCTTGCTTATGTAGTGACAGCAGTAAGACATTGGTAGTCTCTCAGTAACAATTTGTGGTCCGAGATTAGCTGTATTCTTCTCAACTGTTGTCATGCATCCATCCTCTTCCCCTACCCGTTAAAAAAAATAAAATAGAAAATGCATGTCATGAAGCGCGTTTTAGTTAAGTTATTCCTATTGTTAGTTTAGTTGAAAACCCAAAAATCACGTCATATTCCGTAATTGTGGTTTATCGTAAATTCTGCTCCTTCCCCAATAGCGTCTTGGGAACTGTGTTCTTGGACGAGATCTCATGTCGAAACTTTGTTGATCCTACAGTTCTGAAGTTGGGTGTACTGTGATCTTGTTCTCAGCATTGCTTTCATGAAGATCCATGTCGTATACAACTGTACTCTATGTACTATATTATCCTGCTATGAAGATTTTTGCAAAAAAATAAAAATAATAATTAATGTATATCAAGAATTAACAGTTCCATAATGCAAATGATGGTTGCATAAGCAAACTTTACACTACTTGGCAATAAGCAGCACATTTAGAATATACACTTTTTGAATGGTTTACGTCACCTGGTCAGGTAGTTTCAGTTAAAATTGTTATTATAAAAAAAAGAAATCATTGAAATGGTAAGCATACTTTGTGTCTATGAACACAAGATGAATCAGAAAGGAGTTAGTTAATTTTCTGTCATATAGGTGAATGCTGATGTGGTTCCAAATTTATACTAAAAAAATATATGTCACAAACAAGACTTTACGTAGACTTTACATAGAACACATGCGGCAAAAAAGAAAAGTTATTACATGATGTGAGTGTTGTTGCCGGAGTAAAATATCAACAATGTTGATCTGGAAAAACACCCAACACAACTAATTTGATCAGTAAGATCTATAACTTATTACGCGAAGAGAGCAAATTAGCCTTTTACTCTGGTAGTTTACAAGTACCTTTAAAACACGTTGCACCACCTGTACACCAGATTCATCAGCAGACGCTGTCTAGCATTTTGTAATAGTGGCGTTTGATTTAAAGTTGTGTAATATTGTGACAGTCGATGGAACTGCAGCTCCAGATCCTGAAAATCCCTTGATAGCTAAAGCTGCCGTCACAACAGCTACTATCCAAGGTCTGTAGAAGAGAATGCTGGATCGAAGGCAAGGAGTTAACGATGTCTTTAGAAATTTATTAATAATAAAAAAAAATGCTAAAAGCATGAACCTTTAGTGGGGTGACTTTATGGTGCTGATAACTAGCCAATTGTAGTTGTGTTAGGAAGGGAAGCACATTACGCTTTATAATTTGGTAGAGACTATATGAGCATCTTCAAATCAGATGTGACGTGGTGACCTCGTTCCCATGGACAAGGCTGTGGTTAGTGAAAAATTCTCTGTTTAAAGAGTCATCCACTCTTTGCAATGGTCCCTGAAAGGTGAGAGGAAATATAGGGTGTAATCCACGGTATCCTCTAGCCCTTGGGTCTGGAAACGTCTCCTAAAGGCGGATGAATCAGAAATGATCGACAGCATGGGGATACAGAAGACACGGGAAGATCCTGCATTAGAGGCCTTAACGGTACGTTAACAAGGCCATGTAATCCTCTCAAATTACATACGGTTTAAAGGATTCTTCCTGGGTAAAATATTCCAGAGATTAAATAGCCCCCAAGTCGGATCTCCGGTTAGGGAATTATCAGGAAGATGTAATTAGAAAGGATAGAGACATTCAACTAGCCAGAGCGTAGAGTTTTAGAAGTCTGAATAGGGCAGGTAGATTAGAATACTTAAAAAGGGAGATCAAACGATTTAAGTTAGAGTTCGTTGGAGTTAGTGAGATTAAGAGAAAGGATGCACAGGATTTCTCGTCTGGGGAACACAGAAGCATTAATACAAATTTGTCAACGGAGTCAATATTGTAAAGTATGTAACGGGATGAGCTATTGTGAATTGTTTAGTGACAGGGTTATTTTGATGAGGATAGAAATTAAGCCCACTACAACCACGTTATTACAAGTGTATAGGAAAATATCACGGGAAGATGATGAAGAAATAGAAAAAATATACCCTAAGATTGACTAATAAATCGAATACGTGAAGGGGAAGGAAAAACGAATAATCATAGGCGACTACAACGCGGTAATGGGAGAAGGAAAAGAAGGGAATGCCGTAAAATGCTACGGTGGCAAACACACTATTTAAGAATCATACACGAAGGATATGCAGTTGGAAACAGCTAGAAGATACAGATAGATATGGGCTAGATTATAGCATGGTAAAACACAGATTATAGACTGTAAACAATATTCAAGAGTTGCATAGACTCTAACCACAATATAAATACATTAAGTGCCATCTGAAATCTAAGAGAATAAACTTTACTTAACTGCATTTTATAGCAGTGCTGCATGGACTTTAGGAATACCAGACAGAAGGAAAATTGAAGCATTTGAAATGTGGTGCTGTAGAAGGATGCTAAAAATTAAGTGGACGGATAAAGTATGAAACGAACGAGTTTTGGAAATGATGAGCAATAAAAGAATTTTGCAGAAAAAAGAGACAGGATGGTAGGTCATATTTTAAAACATGCTAGATTGGTTAATTTATTAGTGGGCTGGACAGTATTTATTTATTTGTCGTATGGCAAGCAACTAATACAATAATAAATATATACAATGACAAGGACGTTGGTTGCGTTCACAAGCTGATGTCCAATTCTTCCAGCCATTCGAAGAAGGAAATTGTAGCTCCAAAAACATCTCCATATGGTCCATCATATTTACGTAGAGGGCATTCCCTGATAACATGCTCCACACTCTGGGAAGGAGCACCGCAGTCACATGCAGGAGAATCCTGAAGACCCCACTTATACAGCATGGCGTTGCATTTCGCATGGCCTGTTCTTAGGCGATTTAGTTTGACCCACTGGTCTCTAGTTAGATGGAATCCTGGAAGTCCAGTTGTGGGATCTTTAATATCTGAATGTTTTACAGATGCGGAGTTCCAGCTTTGTCGCCATTTTTCCATGGCATTAAAGTCAAATACACCTTGCCATACCGGATTTCTGGATTTAAGACGAGTGGGTGGTAAGTTATTTAGAACCTCGTGGATTGGGAGATCCTGTGGATGATCAGGACGGTGTAGTTTTATCCACTTGCTTCTTGGCGTCTTATCTCTGGAGGTGGTATTTTGCTGATCAGGTGCAACCAGGGGACTGGGGTGGATTTTAGGGTGCCAGTTATTACTCTCATACACTCATTCAGGTGGACGTCCATTTTTCTAGTATGAGCACAGTACCAAGCAACAGGGTAAACCATGGTGAGAGCGGTAGTTCGTAGTGTGTTCGCATCAGCTCCCCACGAAGTACCAGCTAGCTTCTTCATGATGTTGTTTCGTGTTTTCAGTTTCTGACTTGTGTTTTCGAGGTGTTTTTTTGAATGTTAAGGAGCGGTCTAAGGTGATGCCAAGATACTTATGGTAGAAATTAAGTTTCACCCTCTGGTGGCAGAAGTTCACTTTGAGCTGCTGATGTGCTATTCTATTACTCAAGTGGAATGCGCATACTTCTGTTTTCATTGGGTTCGGACAATGTCTCCACTTTCTATAATATGTGTTCAAGGTTTCTAAGTCGTTAGAGAGAATGCTCTCACCTTCCTCTAATGTGGCAGTTTGGACGGCGATAGCTAAGTCGTCAGCGTAACAGAATTTATTGCCGGTTGTTTCTGCCATGTCACTGGTGTACAAGTTGAAGAGCAATGGAGCTAGTACTGACCCTAGAGGTAATCCATTTTTTATTGTGACCTTAAAATATCGGTTGGTCAGCATATTCCTCAGGAATGATGCTAGTTTCCTGCAGGGTATATGTTTTCTAAGTTTAAGTAGCAGTCCATCCAGCCAAACTGTATCATATGCCGCTGTTAGATCGACAAAGGCTACTGATGTTTTTAACTTCTTCTGAAATCCAGCATCAATGTATGATGTCAGTGCTAATACTTGCTCACAACAGCTCCGTTTTAGTCTTAAACCTGCCTGATACGTTGGTGTTATGATATTTATTATTCCTTGTATGCGGTTAACGAAAAGTAAGAACTGAATATGAAGCAAATTGAGGACGTGGGTCGTAATGGGTGTGTTGAGATGAAAAGGCGCAAGATAGGAAGGCATGGAGCATTGCATCAAATCAATTGAGAGACTGATGAAAGCAAAAAAAAAAAAGAAGAAGAAGAAACCCAGGCAGCAGAGACTGGAAATGAACAAACTGATACAACCTAACGTGAGAGAAAAATATTCAGAGATGATAGACGTAGGTCTCAGAAATAACTATGAAAAGAGCTCAACTGAGGAAAATGAATGCATTGAAGATAGAAATAATCAAACATTGTAAAGAAACATTAGGCTATAGGGAACAAGGCATCCAAAATCTTGGACCACAGAAGACATTTTGGGAGTTGATGTTATCACAGGACTAGGTACAGTACAAAAATGATCAGGATGAAAGAGTAAGAGAGCTATAAAACAATGTAGAAATCAAACGAATAGGAATTGTATAAGAGAAAAATGGTTCCAAGAAAAGTGTGAAAAAGTAGAAATGGAAATGGTATTATGATAAGCAGATGTGACTTACAGGGTCATCAAACAGTATTTTTGGAGAAATGAAGAAAAGATATAAACGTTAAGGCTGCAGTTGCAAAACTTATTTTAAGCTCCGAAGATAGAGAACGAGTGTGGTGGGTGAACGGTAACGCTTTGGATCCGCATTCGGGAGGACGTGGGTTCGAGTCCCTGTCCGGGATTCCCGATTTGGGTTTTCCATGGTTCCCCAAAATCACTCCAGGTACATGCCGGGATGCTTCCTTAAAAAGGCCATGTCTGAATTTCTTACTGTTCCTTGCCACCCATCTCTTCCCTCCTCTAATGGTCTCGTTATCGATGAGATGTAATGCTATAATTAATTTAAAAATAGAATATAGACCCATTCGATGGAAAGAAAGGGGAACTGTATGAGGCGATATCGACATTGATGACTCACGTAATCGTGTTTTGAGGACAGAATTTGTTATAGATCTGAATGATTTGAAATTAAATGAGTCAGTTGGAATTGATGAGATTTCTGCAGATCTTTTGAAATCCACAGGAGAAGAAGGTATCCAACGTTTATTTAAACAACTATCAAAAACCTATGAAACAGGAGAGATTCCCACTAACTTTAATGAAAGTATTATCTTCGCACTACTGAAGAGAGCAAACGATTAAAAATGCGAGAATCATGGTACTATAAATCTATCATCACATTACAGAATTACAACCAGAGTAATATTCAGAAGAATGGGAAGTTGAAGGGATAGTAGGTGAAGATCAGATTGGGAAGAGTAAAAAAAGCTGTAGAAGAAAAGAAATCTTGGTCTTAAAATGAATACTTGAAAGACGGAGCAGGAAAATCAAAATGATAATGTTAGGTAGGACAAGATGTTCAAAATTTTAAAGAAGTCGGGTCTAATGTGCTGAAATAGAAGAATGCGTTACAACCTGTATAAGAATCAAGTGACTATAGTACAACTAGAAAATCATTAGGGATATGTATCAGTTAAACAGAGTATGATACAAGGTTGTAGTCTTACATTATTATTATTCGACTTGTATGTAGAATAAACAATAAAGGAAGTGAAAGTGGCATAAATATTCAAGGACAAAAATCAGTATGCTACGAATTTGATGTCATTGTCCTGTTTGTAGAATGGTCTGTGAATATTGAGAAGTTACTGAATGGCATTAACAAAATATTGCAGAAAGATTTGGTCTAAATATAAACCAAAGCAAGAGAAAAGTGATGAAATGTAGCAGAAATTATTGTAAAAATAACGGAATTAATGTAAAAATAGAATCGGTTGCGATAGGAGAAATAAGTTAATTCTGTTATTTAGGTAGTGACTTTACAACTAATGGCTCAAGCAGGAATAACATTAGCAATAAGACCTGTGGTGAAAAATATAAATCTTTTAGTTTCCAATATTAATATTTAACTCTGAATTTAAAAAAAAAAAAACTCAGTTTATAATAGCGAAGCATGCACTGTAGGAAGAAGAAAAATTGAATCATTTTAAACGTGGTGCTACAGAAGAAAGGTGAAAATTAAGTGAGAAGTGCTATAAGGACAGCTTTAGGAAATGGTGGGTGAGGAAAGAAGATTTAGAATGGTTGGTCATATTTTAAGACATGATGGATTGGTTAATTTATTAGTGAGGGGATAGTGAAACGTAAGAACTGAACATAAAGACAGAGATTGGAATATATGAAGCGGGTTGTAAGGGGTATATTGAGATGAAAAGGTTAGCAAAAGGGAGGCAGAGATATAGGATTGCATCATACCAGTCGAGAGACTGATGACATCACAAAATATTCGTTGGTTGTGGTTCTGCTATGACGAAAAGAGCATAAGGGGACAGGAAGTTGTTGATCGTATGGCTGTTTCATATGCGTCATCTTAGAACTGTTTGGGAGGACAAAGACTCATAGCTTCTTCAAAACCCCGACGCCAGTTGTGGTACGTGACAATCAACAGTGAAGTCATAACTCGTGTGCTGTGTGATTCTCGTGGACATCAGACTGTAGAATTTATCCGAATCTAGATAAACTGAGGTTTTGGCATAAAGTAGATACAACTCTGTCACATAGCCGTCATGTTACCCTGTCATGCAAAATACTACATAAAAACTTGCCGATGTTGATGCTGCAACGGAAGGAGAATTATGGAGCCACGCAAAGGTCAGTATTCTTTTATAGATCGTTTTGGAATACTTACACAATCTTAAACAAGGGCTGCTGGTAATAAATACCACTGCATGTTTATGATAGATGGAAACAAGAACGTTGCCTCACGCCAGTCAGGTGAGATACCCTATCTACCCGTTCTGTTGTCTCTGTAATAAGGCGATTGATGAGTTACACAGAGAGGCTGAGGGAAACATAAGCCAAGTCGTAAGTCAATGTATGACAATTATTATCGACTGTTAAGTATTCGACAGTAATTCCTCAAATAACTAAACAATACTGTTAGCATATGTACAGAGTTTATTATTCACAGGTTGCGTATATAGATTATCCGGCAACTATGGCTTCTCAACAACATTTGAGTGGATATAATAATAATAGCTCTGCACACTAGCGACGAGCGAGTCAAATCTCCGCAGCAACCTAAAGGGGTTGAATCTATACCATCCCCGTATCCATCAATTACTTTCTCTCACTATATAGTAAGACGACGACCTCCATACCAAGGTGCTGTGTTGTCTCCGTGGGTTGCTCAGCCACGCTGTTCCAGTTCGGTGCTGCTGATTGCTACAGATGTACTAGCGCCGTCGTCGAGTGGCTAGTGGAAATCGAGCTAGAAAGACCTCGTGAGATCACTGCAGGGGTTTATAAAGCCAACCTCCCACCAGCTACCCAGGTTTGGGATATCGCCTTGCTAAAACCTGTGAAGTTCGATGTGCTCCGTTGCTGGGCACCATTTCACTACCTGTCAGCGGTCTTTTAATTGAACAGTGAAGTTTTACAATCCTAGGCGCTCGTTGTCAATAATTGCACTTTACATCTCCATTGATTGCCTAGATACATCCTGTGGATTACCTCATAGTCGTATTTTTTTCCACATTGTCACCCAGCGTCATCATTTCACTACTGGTGGCGGATATCTGTACACAACCCACAAATTGCCTCCTAAAGTCTCACAATCCACACTGGTCAAAATCTATTGCCACTGCTGGCTACTCATTTACTAACGCTTGCCTAATGGCGTACCGTGAAACTGCACACAGTTTTGTCCAATCGCCATTCACGTTACCGGATTCGTGTCATTCCAGGTGACAATTCTATGACAGCCATGAGGTAGATATATACAGGGTGTAACAAAAATGTACGGCAGAACTTGCAGGACACATTCCTCACACGTAGACGAAGAAATTATATTATATGAACATGGGTCCGGAAACGCTTCATTTCCATGTAACACCGCATTTTACCCAACGCATGAAGAACAAAACGAGATCAGATTGTAAATTTTCACAATCAGCATAAATGGGCTGCCGTCAATCCCCGCGCAACTGTTGAACCAAGTCATCAACAAAGATTTTCCGTCAATGTTTGGGCCGGCATTGTGGTTGACTATTTGTAGGGCCTCACGTTTTTCCACCTAAGCTCAATGGACACAGTTACCATAATTTCGTAGAGAATGTTCAACCTGTTCTGTTAGAAGATGTGCCTCTCGCTGTGCGACGAAACATGTACTTCATGCATGATGGAGTGCCTACACATTTTAGTGTTAATTTCCGTCGACTTCTAAATAATAGATTTTGTGACAGATGGATAGGTAGAGGTGGACCAATTGCCTGGCCTCAACGCTCTCCGGACCAAATACCACTGGACTTTTATTTATGGGGCCATTTGAAAGCTCTTGTGTACCAAACCCCTGTAAAAGATGTTCAGAGTCTGCGTGCCAGGATTATGAACGGCTGCGAAATCATACGCAGTACTCCAGGGATACATCATCGCATACGAGAATCACTACGACGGCGGGTTGATGCATGCATCAATACGCACGGAGGGCATATTGAACATCTCCTGTGAGAAAGAGCTGCATGTATTAAGCGGGTACGTTCCATTCTTGTGTGTCTCCCACTATTTATGCCACAAAGAAAATGCGGTGTTACATGGAAACGAAGCGTTTCCGGACCCATGTTCATATAAGATAATTTCTTCGTCTACGTGTAAGGAATGTGTCCTGCAAGTTCTGCCGTACATTTTTGTTACACCCTGTATAAATTGATTGTACAGGATGTCTTTATAATTATGTAAATTTTGTGACTGAGTTTCCATCTTACCTTATTCACGCTAAACTAGTGTCTCAATGTCATGATCTCCCTATCCGCTCCTCAAATTACCAACTTCAACGCTGCCTACCCTTCCGAATATACTGCTATCTACAGACAGGTGAGTAATAAATTCGTTAACTTAAAATCTTTCCCTTAGAAATTTTGGGTAAGGGCGGCGGAGTAGGGATAGAATGACCTTGAGCCTCTTCTGTTAACAGAACGTTCTATAGCATAACAATTTTTTACGTTGGCTTAAAAAGAATTTAACTCAGACATTTGGCGTTAAAAGGTGTGAACCACTAAAAAATTTGAGAATTGACACAGCTGTTGTTTAATACTTAAAACAAAGTCTTAAAATTCCCCATCCCTGAGTTGTCTGTGTCAATTTTTTTTAGGTCAAAAGAGCATAAGTGAGCTTAAATGTCACAATCTATATTGACGCACATCAAGAGGATCAGACCACGAAGAAGAAAAGACTGTTGTAGGGTAGTGGTTAACTTAAGAGACTATAGAACTAAAGGTCGTGGGTTCGAATCCAACAAGTCCTGTAAATATTAATTTCTTAACTTTGTGTAAACTGTTCTGGGATGTTTATGTTGTTACTAGTGTTTATGTTCTAGACTGTTCTTCATTACTATATAAGCGAAATTCCTTTCTAGCCGGAGTCAGTTCGCTCCATGCTCCTGTACTGTACGAACTGTTTAATAAAGCTTCGTTGCGTAAAAGTGTGTATGTTCATCAACGACCCCACTACGCCCAAGGACTCTGATTGTGGTTTACTACGTGACATTATTCTGGTGGAGACGCCGGGTAGATACTCGTGACTGCTAGAATCTGCAAAACACCGTGGCCCCAACAGACCACTAGAGAGCTGCCGCTAACGAGGCGAGAAGCAAGAGTAGGAGTCATATTCGAATGAGTGGAAGGTGCCAAAAGGGGAAGAAGAAGTAATGACGCCGACCGCCTGCCATCACATTCGTCATCCAGCAGTATTTTCAAGTGACGACAGCCAAGATCCGGGCAACTGGCTGAAAGGCTACGAACGTATCCCTAAATTCAACAACTGGGACGATACAGTGTGCCTTGCAAATGCTTTTTTCTACCTCGATGGAACTGCCAAACAATGGTACGAAAACAATGAAGACAAAGTGACTAGCTTTTCAGCATTCCAGAAAGAACTGCAGGAGTGCTTTGGAGATAATCATCGGCTGGGACGCGATGCCGATGAAAAACTAAAGTGTAGAGCGCAGCGCCAAGGGGATACGACACAGTCGTACATACAAAGTGTTTTGTGGCTGTGTAAAATAGTCGATCCCAAAATGAAGGAAGAAGATAAAGTAGCACACCATATGAAAGGCGTCGCCGAGGACATGTACCAAGCGTTGCGTTTGAAGGAAATTTCCACAACAGAGGACTTTAATAAGTGTTGCAAATATATTTAGACGATGCACCAGAAAAGGATTGGCCGAAAGAAGTTTGAAAGATTACCAAACTTCGTATCAATGGCCACAGTGAAAGAGGACACAGGTATTAGAGGCATTATTCGAAAAATAGTGAGAGAGGAAGTTGAAAGGGCGATGGGAGTGTATATCGGGCCAAAAACTGAGACTCTTGAAGAAATAATAAAGGAGTAAGTGGAACAAACATTGGCGCCCATCTCTTACCGTGCAGCCCTAACAAAAACTGTTAAACAGCCGAGGCCAAGGAGAATTTACGCCACTACGACGCAACGCAAGGATCCTGCAAACATTCCCAGGAAAACCGACGCCTGGAGATCGAGGGACAACCAGCCGGTATGTTTTCACTTTTGGTGAACGGGACATGTAGTGCGCTATGCCGAGAGGGACGGCAGATATTTAATGATGCCAGCGAAATGAGATTCGAAGCACCTTTCAGCGGCCGAAGACCCCTGGTTGACAATGAAGATCAAGACATAACTTCTGGACGATGTATATCACCATCATCGCAGGCTGGTCGCTTCAGAGGGCGCCCTCCGACACGCCGATCAAGGTCTCCATCACCCTTCCGACGCTCCAGCCAGTCACGTAGCAGCCGCAACCTGCAAACCAAAAGGTGAGACTTTCCTTGGAGAGTAGGCCGCTCTAGGGAAAAATCCTCCGCCGCCGATTATTACGAAAATGTTGGCAAATTATTTTGTAATCCTCATGGATGGCCGACCAGCTAATGGTCTTGTGGACTCTGGGGCATCTTTTTCGGTTATTTCGGAGAAGTACAGGCGCCAGTTGCGGAAGACTATGTTCGTCGACAATAAAAATGCTTTGCTCATGGTAGCTAATGGGAACCATGTACAACCTACAGGCAGGTGCACTATTCGTGTCTCTATAAATGGCCACGAGCAGACCTTTGCGTTCGTTGTGTTACGTGAATACAGTGTATGCAGTGTATGCAGGTCGAGAGAAGACACGATAAACAGGGCGGTAAATCTAGTTAAAAATAGCAATTTGAATTACCTAATTGGTATCTTCGAGGATATGACGGGGGCGTTCGACAATTTATGGGGGCCGATGTTGTTCCGCCTCATAAGGAAAATCAACTGTCCAAGTAGCCTGTATAATAAACTGCGGGATTATTTTAAGAATCATTCGCCACATTGAAATGTCCACAAGGGAAACTTTGTAATGACACACGACTCATGGAGGTCACCAAGGTGTTACCCTCGTAGCAGTACAGGACGAACGTTTGAATATTATTTGCGACTATGTGAACGTGAGTTCGCGCACTGATATGTGACCCGCTGGAAGAGCTTTCCAGCCCAATCCTCCAGCGAACAGTTTCGTCGCCAGACCACGTCGACAGTGGAGGATACCATTTCCCTTAAAAGCTACTCTAGGCGGCTACTCTACGTAATTACAAAATAGATCGTGCGGTGAACACATTGTCAACCGCGAGCTGAACTGATCACTTTGCGAAGACCTCCAGTCTTTTCGCAACAAGTGCCACCAAGGACCTGTCTACAACTGTCGTCGTAGTTACGGACAGCCAAGATAAATTCAGTAGCACGTCTTAGGCGTAGCTTAAAAGAATCTCGAACAGTAAATAACTGCAGAAGTAATTGTAACAAACAGTCTGAACTCGAAAACATTAGTCGTAGTACAGATTGCTTATATAGTAATAGGCACAGAAAGTTGGTTAAAACCGGATATAAGTTCCGCCGAAATTATTAAAAATAGCATGAACATTTTCCGTAAGGATAGGTTGCATTCCCAAGGAGGTGGCGTATTTATAACTGTTAGTACGTACCGCCCGTATAGCGAAATAGATGTCGATACTGTCTGCGAAATCATATGGCTCAAGCTCAACGTACCTAAGACAAAACTTGTGATAAGCTCCTTCTATCGTCCACCAGATGCAAGCGTAAATATTGCCGAGGCCTTAACAAATAATGTAAATAATATAGCTCGGCAATTTCCGGACCATACAATAATGCTAGAAGGTGACTTTAACTTGCCAGATATCGACTGTACTAATTACGTTCACGTTACTGGGGGCACGGATAAAGCAGCTTGCGATATCATTCTAGACCTCTTCTCAGATCACAATCTTGAGCAGCTCGTAACTGAACCAACGCGATGCCTCAGCGGTAGCGAAAATATTTTTTAAATAGTCGTTACAAATAGGCCTGAATTATTCACGGATATTTCTACCACCGCGGGAATAAGTGATCACAAAGCTGTAATTGCTACAGTAAAACTAACAACTACGCGAATAAAGAGAGAAGAAAGGATCTTTTACGGATTCGAAAAGGCCCCAAAAGAGTGTTATAGAGCGTATTTGAGGCATAATTACCATACCATCTTAGTAGCAGGAGGCACCGTTGAAGAGAGGTGGCATCGAATCTTACGTATAGTCGGGAAAGGTATGAACTTGCATATACCGAAACGAACAATCAGAGAAGGGAACGATCCCCCATGGTACACACGGGAGGTTCATCTACATCTACATATATACTCTGCAATTCACAAAATTGTGGGTGGCAGAGGGTGCTCAGCACCAAAGCTAATCTTTTTGTTGTGCATTCCAATCCCTAATGGTACGAGGGAAAAAAGAATTCATATAAGAATCATTGCGGCACCTTATTTCTCTAATCTTATCTATCCTGTCATTCCGGCTCAAATAGGTTGGTGGACGAAGTATTTCACTACACTCGTGAATGAGAGTGGGAGTACGCATATTTACCAATAAGTTTAAACGAAACGTGCGTCGTCTATCTACCAGAGACTCCCAGCCTAGTCTACTAATCAGTTCTGTGACGCTTTCATAAGGATTGTAGCAAGCGGTCACGAATCGAGCGGCTCTTCTCTGTACTTTCTCTATACTTTCGATCAACCCCTTACGAAACGGATCCCAAATGGCACAACAATAGTCCAAATGTGGACGCACAAGAGATTTGTACGCTTTCTCTTTTGTTTGTTCATTACAATTTTTCAATATTCGACCTATGAATCGCAGCCTAGAATTAGCTCTACCTACTAACGAATTAATGTGTAAGTCTCATTTCATGTTCCTTTGTACTGTTACTCCCAAATATTTCATAGAATCGACCATATCAATAACTGAATTGTATTTCTGAACAATTGGATTCTTTTTGTTAGTTATGCTCATTGTCTTGCACTTTTTACAATTTAGCGTAAGTTGCCACTCAGCGCACCATGCCAAAATAATATCCAGATCACGCTGAATTTCTAAGCAATCGGCCAAATTCCTTACATCCCTATAAATAACCGCATCATCAGCAAACAATCTAAAAAGGCTTTTCACTTTGTCTCCGAGATCGTTTATAAAAATTAAAAAAAGAAGTGGTCCTATTACACTTCATTGAGGTACCCCCGATGTAACATCTAGACTAGAAGAACTATCTCCTTCAACGACGACATACTGCGACCGACCAGTTAGAAAATCCTTTATCCATTCACAAAGCTAATCCGATATACCGTACGCTAGTAGCTTCGCTAAAAGGCGGTTGTGTGGCACAGAGTCAAAGGCATTCTGAAAATCTAAAAAAATGGCATCTACTTGTGAACCTGCATCAATAACTTTAATTACGTCTAGTGTAAATAGGGACAGCTGTGTTTCACATGATCTTTTCTTCCGAAATCCGTGTTGATTTGTAGTAAACAAATTATTATCGTCTAGAAATTTCATAATGTTCTAGCATATAATATGCTCCATAACTCTGCAACAAACAGATCTTATAGATATTGGACGATAGTTTCCAGGATCACTTCGATCACCTTTCTTGAAAATCGGAGTTACTTGCGCGATTTTCCAGTCTGAAGGTACTTTTCGCTATTCTAATTATTTACTGAATATATCAGACAGAAATGGGCCGATATCCGCCTCATATTCTGAAAATATTCTTACTGGAATTCCATCTGGGCCCGGTGCTTTCCCCCACTTCAGAAGCTCTAATTGCTTTATGATACCTGCAGTATCTATCCGTAATGATTCCATCACCAACTCGACACGGCGTGGGAAAACGGAAACACTATCCTTATTTTCATCAGTAAATGAATTTTTGACAGTATTTAGTACGTTAGCTTTATCGCGGCTTTCATTAACCTCTGAACTTTCACGAATGAGTGCTGGTATATTGCTATTGGTACAATTGACTTTTCGTACATACGACCAGAATTTCTTTGGGTTTTCTGTGAGACTCTTAGAGAGAGAGTTGGAATGAAAATCGTTGAAGGCCTCACGCATTACATTCTTAATACGTCCTCTTAACTCAGCTAAGGTTTCTAAATCACTGCGACACCCCCTCCTTCTTGAGCGTGCGTGTATCCGTAAAAGGTTACGCAAAAAACAGAGAAAGATACATGCATGATCAAAAAGGACGATGCTTCGGACTGATTTAGATAAGTTAGAGGAGATAAGGGGACATGTTCAGAATGCGATGCGTGAGGCCTTTAATGACTTTCGTGCTAATTCTCTCTCTAAGAGCCTCACTGAAAACCCTATGACATTTTGGACATATGTAACAAAAGTTAGTTGTAGTGGGAACAATAAGCCAGTTCTAATAATAGAAGGAGGGAAAGTTGAAGAAAGCCGCGACAAGGCTACCGTATTTAACACCGAATTCAAAAATTGAGTCACGCGTGAAAACATGGAATACATCCCCACATTACCACATCAATTGGAGTTAGAGATGGATCCGATAGTAATTGATAGCGTAGGTATTGCAAAGCAATTAAAACTCCTGAAGTGTGTTAAAGAACCGGGTCCCGATGGTATACCGGTAAGAGTATTTTCTGAATTCACGGAGGAAATTACACCATTTCTGTCAGATATATTCCGTAAATCATTAGAAGAGAAAAAAGTACCTTCTAGCTGGAAAATAGCCAAGGAAATTCCCGTTTTCAAGAAAGTAAATCGGAGAGATCCTAGGAATTATCTACCCATATTTGTAACATCTGTCTGCAACAGAATTCTGGAGCATGTCATATGCTCAAACATTATGAAGTTTCTAGATGAGAACGATTTACTTACACCGCGTCAACACGGATTTCGGAAGAAGAGATCGTGTGAAACACAATTGGCCCTATTTTCCCACGAAGAAATTGAAGTTATCGGTGCGAGTTCGGAAGATGATGCAGTTTTGTTTGATTTTCAGAAAGCTTTTGATTCTGTACCACACAACCGACTTTTAGCGAAGATTCGAGTGTACGGTATTTCGGCTCAGATTTGCGAGTGGATACGTGATTTTCTAACTGATCGATCACAGTATGTCGTTCACGGGGAAGCCTCTTCTAAGATAAATGTTACTTCGGGCGTTCCTCAAGCAAGTGTAATTGGACCACTTCTTTTCTTAATATTTATAAATTATCTAGGTGGCAACGTCAAATGCTGGTTGCGATTGGTTTGCCGACGATGCAGTTATCTATAGGGAAATAAGGTGCTCCGACGATTGCTTAGAAATTCAGCGCGATTTGGATGCTCTGTTGCATTGGTGCAGTAAATGGCAGCTTACAGTTAATTGCAAAATGTGTAAGCAATGCGGATAAGTAACAAGAAGAATCAGTTTGTTCACGAGTACAAAATAAACAATTCAGCTGTTGACACGGTTGATTCCGTGAAGTATCTGGAGGTGATAGTACAAAGCAACATGAAATGGGACATGCACATAACTTCCGTCGTAGGCAAGGAGTAGTAGGAGAAGGCGGAGGCTGGGAAAAGAAGCTCTTTGGACAACCGTAAAGAGACTCCACTCGTCCGCGTGACGTCACAGTTGCATGGCGAGAAATTCTAATGGACCAATCAGCGTTCACGTCACAAGATGGCGGATCTTTAGTTCATTTGGTGGCCGCTAGGGAGGCAGCACCGGCCGGGCTTGCGTATACGATAGTTCCTTGACCGGTCGCCCAGATGGCCGCACAAACCTCAATCTGCGCAGACATTCCATGGCTCGCGTGACCTGAATCTCTCTGAGTATTCTGTGGAGCTTAGTCGGGCGCACACCCCCGCAGGCGACAACGGTGGTTGCTATTCCCGGCGCGCATCACAGATGACGCGTCGACGAGCAACGGGTCACGTTATACGCTATTCCTGGAGTGCGTATTGTAACTCGGTGTGGGTGACAGCGCGCGTCAAAGATGACGCGTCAGCGAGCAACGGGTTCCGTTATACGCTATTCCTGGAGTGCGTACTCTAACTCGGCGTGGGTGCGCGTTGGTTACCGTTAGGCGCTATTCCTGGGGTGAGCGGACTGGAACCTACTTTCGACAACACAATTTACCGTTCGTGACAGGGTATAAATTCTGTGCCAAACTTCTTCTCAACCTCATTGATCACCAGTATCTTACAGAGTGAACATCATGGATCGAGTACTGACTGCTGAAGACATCGAACAGTATTTAGCAAATGGTGACTGAATTTTCTATTATTAATTATTATTATAATTATTGTTATAAATAAGTAAGTTTTATTTTAATTTTATTTTACAGGTCTCCCCGTCATCTCGCAACTAATCAGTGATCAATTTGTAGACTCACGATCGGTAACCATGGACAACCTTGAGGTGCGATACAATCTTGCAGGCGGTAAGTGATTGACATTGTAAATTATTTTTTATGTGAATGCTTAAAGCATATGCTTCACATTATTTATTTTGTTGCAGATGAAATGAATGCTGTTGGCGTTACTTGTAAGTAGCTAATACTTTAAATAATTTTTTATGTGAATACTTAGTGCATATGTGACTGACATTATTTACTTTGTTGCAGATGTGAATGAATGTGCGGTGCCTGTGATTAACAATCAGGAATTGATGGATTGTTTTACTACTGGCAAGTGTTTAATACTTTAAATAACTTTATATGTGAGTACTTAGTACATATGTGACTGACATTATTTATTTTGTTGTAGATGTGAGTGGAGGTCCTTTGCCTGTGATTACCACTCAGGAAATTATGGATTGTTTTACTACTGGCACTCCAGGAATAGCGTATATATCTGAGATGCGCGCCGGGAATAGCAACAACAGTTGTCGCCTACGGGGGTGTGCGCCCGACTAAGCTCCACAGAATACTCAGATAGATTCAGGTCACGCGAGCCATGGAATGTCTGCGCAGATTGAGGTTTGTGCGGCCATCTGGGCGACTGGTCAAGGAACTATCGTATGCGCAAGCCCGGCCGGTGCTGCCTCCCTAGCGGCCACCAAATGAACTAAAGATCCGCCATCTTGTGACGTGAACGCTGATTGGTCCATTAGAATTTCTCGCCATGCAACTGTGACGTCACGCGGACGAGTGGAGTCACTTTACGGTTGTCCAAAGAGCTTCTTTTCCCAGCATCCGCCTTCTCCTACTACTGCAAGGCTAATTCTAAATTAAGATTCATAGGTCGTATTTTGAGAAATTTTAATGCTCAAACAAAGGAGATAGCGTATAAAATAATAGTGCGGCCGCATCTGGATTACTGTTGTGGCGTTTGGGATCCGTATCGCAAGGTTCTGATTAACTCAGTTGAGAGGGTGTAGAGGAGAGCCGCTAGATTCGTGACTGTTTGTTACAGCCGTTATGAAAGCGTCACAGAATTGATACATAGATTGGGCTGGGATAGTTCGGAAGACAGACGACGTTTCTTGCGTCCTATTTTTTTTTGGAGTATATGCGGAAAAAAATTGAATTTCGAGTGCAATGAAATACTTCTTCCGCCATCCTATTTAGGTCGTAATGAACGGAGGGATAAGATTAGAGAAATAAGAGGCCCTACTGATGCTTTTATGTATTCCATCTTTCCTCGCGCTATTGGGGATTGGAATGGGTGGGTTTAGGATTGGTGCTTAGCACCCTCTGCACCCACTATATTTGTGACATGCAGAGTATGGATGTAGATGCAGATGTATATGAAACCAACAATATGGTTATGTGAAGCTGTGAGCTCTGACTGTATTCGTCAAATACCAATGTAAATATTGTTATGCATATAATCACAAGCAACATCTGTAACGTTTCTTGTTTTAATATTTAATAATTTAGCATTACATAGCAGTTAACAATTAACCAAGTGAAGTGGAAAATATGCTAATTCATTACATAGAAATTTCTTACAACGACAACAGCAAACTGTTAACAAGGTATCGCAAGAAAATAGGCTCCTCGCCCGGACTAGTGGCAGTGGAGGCTATTCGGTTATCCACAGTACTGAGAGAACAGATAAATTACCAATAGAACCATCAATATACCGTGGCGGGTCCTTTAATCAATAATAAGCATTCGGAAAGTAGCAGGGCCCAAATTATTATTTACAAATTAGGCTGTATGGATGTAAGATACATGAATAAAATTAAAAAATCTTGGCGCCGGTACGTCGCGCTGTTAAAACGTAGTGGAGATAAAACAACACCCCCAATCATCTTTTACATGTTAATATTCTCAATAACCTGGAAAACAAAATCTCTGCCACGTCCCACACAATTACTCAAAATAATAATAAAATCATTAAAATAATAATGGACATTCATGTATGCACCCCAACTTGAGATTAATAAATTCAAAGATTTCACTTTCACATCTTACCTCCAAATGCTTATATATTTGTTAGTAGGGGGAGAAGAGGGGTACGGGCTGGATCCCTGAACCAAAAAAGTATACCATTAAATAATGCCGCCTTCCCTCTTTGAAATGTATAAAACCTCCCCCTCCCCTCCTTGTAACATGATACCATACGACTGAAATTGAAACCTGATACTCTATGCAGGTGTTCCTGTGTAACCTGACGCCATTCCGCTGACCCTGAAACCTGATACACCGCGGTGTATCCTGATACCCTACCGCTGACCTTGAAATCGGGCAGGTGGTCAGTGTAATCTGATATCCTTTCGTTGGCCTTGTAACCTTATACTATATGCAGGTGTGTTCCAGTGTACCCTGATACCTTACCGTTGGCCTTGTAACCTGATATTCTATGCAGGTGTTCCTTACCTGTTGTAACCTGATACTCAATGCAGGTGTTCCAGTGTAACCTGAGATCCTAACGTTGGCGTTGTAACCTGATATCCTGCCTCTGACCTTGAATTCGAAATCGCGGGCAGGTACAAACCTGTTGTAACATGATACCCCGCGCCGAGAACCAATTTTGTAGAGCGGGCGGGCGAACAAAAACCGGTTCTCGCTACCTGGAAACGTGCTGTGGTATGACGATCACGTATTTACGCTTGGCTAGGACATTCGTGAATTGAAGTTAGATAATAAATTTAGGGGTTTGTATAAATAAAAACAAATTGTATTTAATTTGATTTGTTTTTTATTTCACCCACCATTAGGCAATTAAAAATACAATTTCAACAGCTCATACAGCATTACAAAATATGTGTCCTTTACAGAGTTTTATCAAATTATTTTTCTTGAGTTCTCGTAGAGGTGGACATCCCAAATCTTCAATATTGTAGCAGACAATAGTTTTAATACAATTAAATAGACACTTGGTGTACTAAAGATGTTCCTCGAAATTAACTCACTTCTTTCTGGCCTTTGTCTGCATATTCCACAACCATTTGTACCTGGTGTGTGAGCAATGAAGTCTTAGTTATGTCTTCTAGAGGACCCGGGTTCATTTCTCGACGATTCAGATTTTTCGAAACCACTCTATGGAAATGCCGCGGTGGTTCCTTTTATAAAGGCACACATCGTTAGAAGTAGTCAAGAATATCAAATGTTCACATAAATTAATGAAGAACGTGATAATGCGTCCGTGCTTTTGGGTTCCTTTATTTTTTCCTTTGCTCAGGTCTTTATGCTTGGCGGCCACGAGACAGAGTTTGTGAGAATGTTCGTAGTTATTAACACTATGATAGAAAAGTTATTTAAAGATGAATGGGACTAAAAATAATGATAACAACACCAACCTGGGCTACACTGCATTTCTTTTCAATCAGTTATTGAAATTCATTTTCATCTCTCGTAGTTCTAGGTTGCAATATATATTTAAGGATATTGCAACTTTCCAAACATCCTAACTATCATCATATAGCTAGGTGAAACTTTCTGACCAATTTGTATGACTAGCTACGTACTGGGAATTTCATTTTAATGTCTCCATTTTATTCCTCGATAGTTCTTAACTCCTATGGTATTTACTTTCTGTTACTATAAAAGCGTCTCACGTAATTACAGATCTTTTAGCGCCAGAGCGACTTAGTGGTTAAAGCGTCTGACTGGAGACTGAAAGATTCCCGGTTCGAAATTCCGTATCGGTGGTGGATACTCATAGGCCTGTAACTAGACATAAATTGCTCTGAAGTATTCATGGTTCGTTTTACTACCTTAAACTGCAGTTGCCCTTAGTAAGATAAGGAAGGAAGGAGCTAGCCACCCTGTCTGCAATACAAGTCTGTCTCCATCGGTAAGGTTTCAACCAGAAACTTAAACTACTTCGCTTTTACTTGTGTGCGCTAACAGTGTGTGACTGGTTAGAAAAAAGAAGATAGTGTAGATTATCAGTTGCCGACTCAATGGGCTAAGACTATAAAAAAAACTAAGTGCATTAAAACTAAGGTATTTCGATTTTAGTGAATTATGAATGAAACTAAATGCGTGAATTTGGTGCAACAACTAACAGGAAGCACTATTTGTTTAACAGTAAATTAGAAGTGTATGTTAGTCTTGAAGAACAGATTATTGTTAAAATTATTACTAGAAAAAGCGAGATCTCAAAAGGACTAAATATCCTAAACAAACCAGTCTACAAACTTTACGAGACAAAGATTTATATTCGTGCTGTATTATTTCTTAAGATCACTACGAAAGCTTTTACACAATTAACAGTCTTAACGTTAGCTGTATAAAGATAAAGACAGTGACGATGTTATTATTATCAGAAACGTGCATCGGTTGTTGATAGCTAAGAGCATCATAGAATACCGAACCTGGTGGGTGAGCAGTAATGTCCGGATGTATCGTTCGCGAGGATATGCAGCACGGTTTTACAGTCAGATTTTCTTTCGTTTCCCAAAAATCACTCGAGGTGAATGCTGGGATCGTTCCTGTCCAGTACTCCTTTCTGAGTTATTTTTTTAATGTGCCGACCTAAATATCGAGCACGGTGGGTGAGTTTTTAACGTCATGCGGGACGTGGAGGGTTCGATTACCGACCCGGCTGCTCATTAGAATCTGTTGTAGGAACAAATAGCCGTTTATTGCCTATAGTAGCTTCGACAGCGAAAAAGTAAGTTTATTGGTGTTTTTGTCGGTAGGAAGAAATGATTTTTTTTATTCGTTGCCATTTGATGCAATTTTTTCTTGTATTTTTGACCGGGAGTTCTCTAAAAGTTATTACATTCAAAGCTAACAGAGTTTCGACTTGCCACGCGCTCCGTCTATGTCGTGGCTAACAAGCCTACAGTATTGTGTTTCGGGATGGGCAGAGAAGCTCTTAAACAATTCGTTTTAGTGGACGGGTCATTTCATCTTCACTTTTCTGCCAGCAGACTGTCAAATGCGTAAAACAATTTCTCACTTTACACTGATTTAAAATTCCCTACGATAGCAATACAGGTATTCGGCGCAGATAACCTGCACTATGTTGTAAAAAATATAAGATCATTTTTTAAACTTTTCATCAGTGTCAATGTACGAGTCTGCTCCGAAGTCTAAACGGATCTCGTGTACAACCCCCAGAGGGCACATAGTGAGCAATGTGATGTGGACAGTTCTTATCCCAACACAAGGCAGCAGAGAGCTCAGTTAGTGGGAACATTGAAGAATGGATACTTCCTGCAGAAACAGCGGTTATAGATGCATATTGGTTTCATGAACTGCGCCTCTCAAGAACAAGTAAGGTGAGGCGTCAAGCGTAATTTCTGAAGTTATATACCTTTAGGACTTACAGAATATTGACAACTTGTACACACCAGTGTCAAGGATCATAACAAATACGCGGTCTGACTACTATCGACAAAGATTCCACTATTTCATGAGTTAGCAGACAGGTCCTCATTCTATTCCTATTACCCGCATATTCTGACAAGGTGTGTAGTAGGAATTCGCCTGGACTGGTTTCAAGAAACTATTGAGAGGGGAAAAAAAACTGAAATCTGGAGTGTTGGACAGGGATTCGAAAGTGCATCTTGCCGAATGTGTGTCAAGGATGTTACCGCTCACAAACCAGCCTCTGTACCTTATCATTATAAGCCATCTAACCTCTTACTCACACTATGGCCACGGAACCAAATGCTGCATAATCAGCAATTCCGTGATAGAAAGATTCCACCTTCAGGAAAACCAATGTGTTGTATACATCTTACGCCATCACCAATCCTCCCACAGCACGGGGGTTAATTTAGGGACAGATTGTCTCCCACGGACAAGATTCAAACGGTTTATCCCCCTACCAAACCTTACCTTCTTCTCTGTCCTCAGACATGGACCATCAGGTGCTCGTCTGTGTGTGTCAGCTGAACGTTTGTAATTTAAAACGTTTTATGACTGAGTTATCGTCTAAGCATGATTTTAAACCGGTTGTGGTGTTCAAACAAGTGGAGCACAGCACCAGAGAAACACTGACTTATGAAGAATGAAACGTGCTAATTCTAGTTTCGACGTAGTGTCCAACTTATTCAACACCGCCTGGACCAAGACAGAATTTCCACGTGGCATACACACGGTCTCCTGCCGAACGGTAGCTGGGGTGAAAATAGGATGTTTTCACCCAAATATTATCCTACCAACGGTGATTCGTAATGGAGGAACATCATCAACGCACAGCCCGCAGTGGCCGGCTCCTTCCGATTTTCATGAAATTTTGGAGATATATAGGATTTTCATGCTTCTTACCGACACTGTGTATTTTTTCACAAAATTTTGTTTTTCTTTTGCTCCCTGTAATGTTCGATACATGGTTCTATTTCTCTGGCTAGTGTCTGGACACTCGTATATATATATATATATATATATATATATATAGGGGTCAATGTCGAAGTCAGCTTCTATATCGGTATATGCTCTGTCATCACCTTTGATTAATAACACTGTGCTCCATGAAGCATACAAATGTAGCTCACATACACTGACTGGTCTACCATTATGGTAAAGTTAAGTGCGTGTTGGCTCTGCGGGTTATTCTAGAGACCACCATGTGAGGTCAAACAGTTAATTCATACAATTTCCGGCTTTCGAAAAACATGAACTTCCGAAAACGCAATAGAATATATCTATTCATGTGATAGTCACATAGCACTCACTTTATTAGCTAAAGTGTCTACGAAATCTGTTTATTGTCTTGAACCCCACCACTTCTTGATGGCCAAGGCGCCGCGGCCGGTCACTGCGGGCTTCGCACTGATGAGGTTTCTCCATAACGAATCACCGTTGGTATGATAATGTTTGGGTGAAAACATACTATTTTCACCCCAGCTACCGTTCGGCAGGAGACCGTGTGTATGCCACGTGGAAATTCTGTCTTGGTCCAGGCGGTGTTGAATAAGTTGGACACTACGTCGAAACTAGGATTAGCACGTTTCATTCTTCATAAGTCAGTGTTTCTCTGGTGCTGTGCTCCACTTGTTTGAACACCACAACCGGTTTAAAATCATGCTTAGACGGTAACTCAGTCATAAAACGTTTTAAATTACAAACGTTCAGCTGACACACACAGACGAGCACCTGATGGTCCATGTCTAAGGACAGAGAAGAAGGTAAGGTTTGGTAGGGGGATAAACCGTTTGAATCTTGTCCGTGGGAGACCATCTGTCCCTAAATTAACCCCCGTGCTGTGGGAGGATTGGTGATGGCGTAAGATGTATACAACACATTGGTTTTCCTGAAGGTGGAATCTTTCTATCAGGGAATTGCTGATTATGCTGCATTTGGTTCCGTGGCCATAGTGTGAGTAAGAGGTTAGATGGCTTATAATGATAAGGTACAGAGGCTGGTTTGTGAGCGGTAACATCCTTGACGCACATTCGGCAAGATTCACTTTCGAATCCCTGTCCAACACTCCAGATTTCAGTTTTTTTTCCACTCTCAATAGTTTCTTGAAACCAGTCCAGGCGAATTCTCACTACACACCCTGTCAGAATATGGGAGTAATAAGAATATAATGAGAACGTGACCGCTAACTCGTGATATAGTGGAATGTCTGTCGATAGTAGTCAGACCGCGTATTTGTTATGATCCTTGACACTGGTGTGTACAAGTTGTCAATATTCTGTAAGTCCTAAAGGTATATAATTTCAGAATTTATGCTTGACGCCTTACCTTACTTGTTCTTGAGAGGCGTAGTTCATGAAACCAATATGCATCTGTAACCGCTGTTTCTGCAGGAAGTATGCATTCTTCAATTTTCCCACTAATTGTGCTCTGTGCTGCCTTGTGTTGGGATAAGAACTGTCCACATCACATTGCTCACTATGTGCCCTATAGGGGTTGTACACGAGATCCGTTTAGACTTCGCAGCAGACTCGTACACTGACACTGATGAAAAGTTTAAAAAATGATCTTATATTTTTTACAACATAGTGCAGGTTATCTACGCCGAATTCCTGTATTGCTATCGTAGGGAATTTTAAATCAGTGTAAAGTGAGAAATTGTTTTACGCATTTGACAGTCTGCTGGCAGAAAAGTGAAGATGAAATGACCCGTCCACTAAAACGAATTGTTTAAGAGCTTCTCTGCCCATCCCGAAACACAATACTGTAGGCTTGTTAGCCACGACATAGACGGAGCGCGTGGCAAGTCGAAACTCTGTTAGTTTTGAGTGTAATAACTTTTAGAGAACTCCCGGTCAAAAATACAAGAAAAAATTGCATCAAATGACAACGAATAAAAAAAATCATTTCTTCCTACCGACAAAAACACCAATAAACGTATTTTTCGCTGTCGAAGCTACTATAGGCAATAAACGGCTATTTGTTCCTACAACAGATTCTAATGAGCAGCCGGGTCGGGAATCGAATCCTCCACCTCCCGCATGACGTTAAAAACTCACCCACCGTGCTCGATATTTAGGTCGGCACATAAAAAAATAACTCAGAAAGGAGTACTGGACAGGAACGATCCCAGCATTCACCTCGAGTGATTTTTGGGAAACGAAAGAAAATCTGACTGTAAAACCGTGCTGCATATCCTCGCGAACGATACATCCGGACATTACTGCTCACCCACCAGGTTCGGTATTCTATGATGCTCTTAGCTATCAACAACCGATGCACGTTTCTGATAATAATAACATCGTCACTGTCTTTATCTTTATACAGCTAACGTTAAGACTGTTAATTGTGTAAAAGCTTTCGTAGTGATCTTAAGAAATAATACAGCACGAATATAAATCTTTGTCTCGTAAAGTTTGTAGACTGGTTTGTTTAGGATATTTAGTCCTTTTGAGATCTCGCTTTTTCTAGTAATAATTTTAACAATAATCTGTTCTTCAAGACTAACATACACTTCTAATTTACTGTTAAACAAATAGTGCTTCCTGTTAGTTGTTGCACCAAATTCACGCATTTAGTTTCATTCATAATTCACTAAAATCGAAATACCTTAGTTTTAATGCACTTAGTTTTTTTTATAGTCTTAGCCCATTGAGTCGGCTACTGATAATCTACACTATCTTCTTTTTTTCTAACCAGTCACACACTGTTAGCGCACACAAGTAAAAGCGAAGTAGTTTAAGTTTCTGGTTGAAACCTTACCGATGGAGACAGACTTGTATTGCAGACAGGGTGGCTAGCTCCTTCCTTCCTTATCTTACTTAAGGGCAACTGCAGTTTAAGGTAGTAAAACGAACCATGAATACTTCAGAGCATTTATGTCTAGTTACAGGCCTATGAGTATCCACCACCGATACGGAATTTCGAACCGGGAATCTTTCAGTCTCCAGTCAGACGCTTTAACCACTAAGTCGCTCTGGCGCTAAAAGATCTGTAATTACGTGAGACGCTTTTATAGTAACAGAAAGTAAATACCATAGGAGTTAAGAACTATCGAGGAATAAAATGGAGACATTAAAATGAAATTCCCAGTACGTAGCTAGTCATACAAATTGGTCAGAAAGTTTCACCTAGCTATATGATGATAGTTAGGAAAGTTGCAACTATCCTTAAATATATATTGCAACCTAGAACTACGAGAGATGAAAATGAATTTCAATAACTGATTGAAAAGAAATGCAGTGTAGCCCAGGTTGGTGTTGTTATCATTATTTTTAGTCCCATTCATCTTTAAATAACTTTTCTATCATAGTGTTAATAACTACGAACATTCTCACAAACTCTGTCTCGTGGCCGCCAAGCATAAAGACCTGAGCAAAGGAAAAAATAAAAAAGGAACCCAAAAGCACGGACGCATTATCACGTTCTTCATTAATTTATGTGAACATTTGATATTCTTGACTACTTCTAACGATGTGTGCCTTTATAAAAGGAACCACCGCGGCATTTCCATAGAGTGGTTTCGAAAAATCTGAATCGTCGAGAAATGAACCCGGGTCCTCTAGAAGACATAACTAAGACTTCATTGCTCACACACCAGGTACAAATGGTTGTGGAATATGCAGACAAAGGCCAGAAAGAAGTGAGTTAATTTCGAGGAACATCTTTAGTACACCAAGTGTCTATTTAATTGTATTAAAACTATTGTCTGCTACAATATTGAAGATTTGGGATGTCCACCTCTACGAGAACTCAAGAAAAAATAATTTGATAAAACTCTGTAAAGGACACATATTTTGTAATGTTGTATGTGACGTTGAAAATGTATTTTTAATTGCCCAATGGTGGGTGAAATAAAAAACAAATCAAATTAAATACAATTTGTTTTTATTTATACAAACCCCTAAATTTATTATCAAACTTCAATTCATGAATGTCCTAGCCAAGCGTAAATACGTGATCGTCATACCACAGCACGTTTCCAGGTAGCGAGAACCGGTTTTTGTTCGCCCGCCCGCTCTACAAAATTGGTTCTCGGCGCGGGGTATCATGTTACAACAGGTTTGTACCTGCCCGCGATTTCGAATTCAAGGTCAGAGGCAGGATATCAGGTTACAACGCCAACGTTAGGATCTGAGGTTACACTGGAACACCTGCATTGAGTATCAGGTTACAACAGGTAAGGAACACCTGCATAGAATATCAGGTTACAAGGCCAACGGTAGGGTATCAGGGTACACTGGAACACATCTGCATAAAGTTTAAGGTTACAAGGCCAACGAAAAGATATCAGATTTAACTGAATACCTGCCCGATTTCAAGGTCAGCGGTAGGGTATCAGGATACACCGCGGGGTATCAGGTTTCAAGGTCAGCGGAATGGTGTCAGGTTACACAGGAACACCTGCATAGAGTAACAGGTTTCTAGGTCAGCGGTATGGTATTATGTTACAAGGAGGGGAGGGGAATGGGTATCAGGTTATAAGGAGGGGGAACTGAGGTTGGTGGAGAGGGGAGGGGTGTTTCAAGGTCGGCGGAAGGGTATCTGGTTAAAAGATGGGGAGGGGGTATCAGGTTACAAAGAGGGGTGGGGGTGTTTCAAGGTCAATGGTATGGTATTAGGTTTCAAGGGGGGAGGGCAGGAGGGTATCAGTTGCAATGAGTGGAACTGAGGTTAGTGGAGAGGGGATGTGGGTTTCAAATTCGGCGGAAGGGTATCAGCTGCATGGAGGGGAGGGGGAGGGGTTATCGATTACAAAGATGGGATGCGGCATCCTTTGATGTTACACTTTTTGGTCCAGGGTTCCGGCCCGTCAGCCCTCTCTACCACTACTTTTGTTAAGTAAGAAGTCAATGATTACTATTTTGCAGATTGATGCAGATGCAGTAGAAGAAGCAACAGTTGCAGTATCCCAATTATCAACATTTCGAAAATCTGCATCGTTGTCTAAAGTCGTATCATTAACAAGAACCAAAAAGAAGGGGAATATGGTATTATTGCGCATCGATTCTAATGTTTTGAACCCAGTGCATCGCTTTTTTATGTGTTTGGATAGTACATTCAACTAATTGCAAATAATTTTAAAGTTCTTGTGAAAATAGATGAAATCCAATAAGGATTTTCAAGAGTGAAATATCGATTCACTTGATCAATTAATTAGTATAAATCGATCTTAAAAATCGGTTTGTAATGCATATCTTCACGCTGGTGTTCGGGCAACCAAACTAGCATCATTCTGCAGTCATGCCTCGTCTGGTACTGTTGTTCTCGTCCGTATATCAGCTCAACGCTGGTGATTCAAAGCGTTTGCGATAGGTTTATCTTCTAAGCACGAATTTAAACCTGTTGTAAGAGCCCAATAAAGTTACGCTTACGTTTGAAGAATGAAATGTGCTTATTTATTTATTTATCGTATGATTAACAAGGTACACAACAGGAAATGTACATATCACAAGCTTGTACAATTTCATATCTCGAGATCTAATGATTTAATCCAGTCAACTGCACTGATCGACGCATCATGTAATTCCGCCATTGTTCCCTTGTAGGCCCGAAGAGGACAGTCAGAAACGATGTTGTGTGGTTGTGTGTAAGGTGGCTCCACAGTCACAATTTGCAGAATCTACCCAGCCCCATTTGTATAATAAGTTGGCGCATCTACCTTGTCCTGTTCGAATTCGATTGATGATTCTCCACTGCCGCCTCGGGAGATCGAAACCTTGTAACCTTACTGAGGTGATCCAAGTATTAGACGTAGTGTCTGATTTATTCAACGCCAGCAGCGTCCAGACCGACGTACCACTCGGTGACCACATCGTCTCATGCCAAACGGTGGCCGGGGGAAAAACGATATGTTTATACATTTATACCGATCCTATCAGAGGCGTCTTCTTTGGAGAATCAACGAGGCGAAACCTCATCGACGCGCAGCCCTCAGTGACCGGCGCCTTGCCCATCAAGAAGACGTAGTGCTACCAAGTTGCCAGATACTGCAAGGAGCTTGTCGACAATTTGTCTAGTAAAGTACTATGTGTCTATCATTTGGGTGCTATTCAAAAACTGGTTGATGTGTATATTGATAATGTTTATGTGAGTCAAATGACATGCAATCCCAGGTCATCATTGGAATATACACTTTGCATATAGAAATTTACTCTTATTGTATAATGTTAGTAATATACTATTATAATCCTGGATATGATAATTGTGGACATTCCGGGTAGTAATGTGCTACATAGTGATTTATGGTTCATGAATTTAAGTTTGAAGTTACTACATAAATTTGGGTGTTTGTAAGTGAATAGTATAAATAAAAAGGCATTGTATTTAATTTTATTTCTTTTTAATTCCACCTTGCATTGAACAATAAAAATACGTTTTTAATCGCACAAATTGCATTGCAAAATGCTGGTCGCTTACAAAGTTATTTCGAATTATTTGTCTTGAGTTCTCTTTTATTTTTTTTTTTGTAACTGCTTTACGTCTCTTTTTAACATCGAGGTCTTTAGAGACGGGAAAGGATGGGGGGCAAGGATGGGGGCAAGGAATGGGAAGGAATTCGGCCATGGCCTTTTGAAGGAAGCATCCCGGCATTTGCCTGTTGTGATTTGGGGAAACCATGGAAAACCCAAATCTGGATGCCCGGACGGGGATTCGAACCGCCGTCCTCCCGAATGCGAGGCGAGAACGCTAACCGTTAAACCGCCCCGATCCATTTAAGTTCTCGTAGGGGCGGACAGCCTTATCCTTTTCTGAGAGCTTCCAAGGTCCGGATTCCACATTAAAATTGTAGGAATAATGTGGCTACCCAAATTTCAATTCAAGACTAAGTATATCTCATTCAGGAGCATTCCAACTAGAAACTTAAACTACTCTACTCCTTGCAACAAAATCTTCTCGGTTGTCCAACCGCATAGTGGTTTTTACACCACCCTCCGGCTGGACCCCCGAGATGATTTTATTGCATCGATACGCCGGAAAAGTCTCCACTCATACTCTATTCTTTGCCTATATGCTCCAAGGTTTCTAGATATAAATTTGGTGTTTCAATTCTGTCTAGGCAACTCTTATGACACTTACTGCATGTTACTACAAAATGATCTCACATAATTACAGATCTCTTAGCTCCAGAGTTGTTCAGTGGTTAAGGCTTCTGACTTGAAACTAAAAGGTTTCCCATTCGAATTACTGTATCGGTAGTAAATACTCTTAGGCCCGTATCCAGATTTTATAACAAGCTATGTCCGACGTTAAGGTATTCACTCATTGGGATTTCACGTTAAACTTCAGGTGCCCATTAGTAAGATAGGGAATTAAGTAATTAGCCAACCTGTCTCAAATTATAATACAGGAGATGCTTTTAGATTTCGAAACAGAATCGTACACTGGAACTGATGAAAAATTTCACAAATGATCTAACATCTTCTACAACATAGTGGACGTTATCTTCGCGGAATACCTCCTTAAACCACTGTATTTCGACCTTAGGGATTTTATAATCAGTATAAAGTGAGAGAATGTTTACGTTTTTGACAGTTTGATAGCTGAAGAGTAAGATCAAATCACCTATCTGCAAAAACGAATGTGTTTAAGGGCTTCTTTCCCCTTGCCGAAAACAATAGTGTAGGCTGGTTAGCTACAACATAGACGGAGCGTGAGGCAATTCGGAACTTGTTACTTTTTAATGTAAATAGCTATTCGAAGACTCCCGGCCAAATAAACAAAAAAAAAATTCTCTAAAATTGCTAGGAATATAAAAATCATCTCTTCTTGCCGGCACAAACACCACTAAACGTGTTTTTCACTGTCGAAGTGTACGCAGTGGCTCTAGGCGACAAACAACTATTTGTGTTTAAAGTATTACTGCAACAGATACTAATGAACAGGCGAACCGGGAATCGAATCCTCCACCTCCAATATGACAGTCCCGAACATTAAAAACTTACCCACCACCCTCGATAATTAGGTCGGCATAGAAAAAAGTTAATTTCTTCCTTATCTCACTTAAGGGCACCTGCAGTTTAACGTGGAATCCGAATGATGGAATACTTTAACGTCAGACATAGCTCGTTGTAAAATCTGGTTACGGGCCTATGATTATTTGCCACCGATACAGAAATTCGAACAGGAAACCATTCACTTTCAAGTCAGACGCCTTAAACACTGAGAAACTCTGGCGCTAAAAGGCCTGCAATTATGTGAGTTCCTTTTGTAGTAATATGAAGCAAGTGGCATAAGATTTGTCTGGACAGAATTAAAATACCGACATAATATCTGGAACCCTTGGTGTATATAGGTAAAGAGTAGAGAATTTTAAGTTTCTAGTCGGAACTCTGCTGAATGAGATATACTTACCCTTGAATTGTATAGCAACATTATTCCTACAGTTTAATGTGGAATCCGGACCATGGAAGCTCTAAGAAAAAAATAATGATCTTCTCCCCTACGAGAACTCAAAAAAAAAAAAAAAAATTTGAAATAACTTTGTAAGGGATATGTATTTTGCAATGCAATGTGTACGATTGAAAATGTATTATTAATTGTTAAATGGTGGGTGAAATTAAAAAGAAATAAAATTAAATACGATGCGTTTTTCATTATACTTTTCACATACAAACACGCAAATTTATTTATTAACATCATGAACCGTAAGTTACTATGTAGCACATTACTACCCAGAATGTCCACTATCATTATATCCAGGATTATAATGCTATATTACTAAAACTATCCAATACGAGTAAATTTCTATAAGCAAAGAGTATAGTCCAATTATGACCTGGGATTGCGTATCATTTGAGTCACATAAACATTATCAATACGCACATCAACCAGTTTTTGAATAGCAGCTAAATGATAGACACATAGTACTTTACTAGTCAAAATGTCGACAAAATGCTTGTAGTATCTTGGATCTTGGGATCACTACGTCTTCTTGATGGCCAAGGCGCCTGTCACTGAGGGCTGCGCGTCGATGAGGTTTTGCCACGTTGATTCTCAAAAGAAGACGCCGCTGGCAGGATCGGTATTAACGTAGAAATAAATCGTTTTTCCCCCGGCCACCGTTCGGTTTGAGATGATGTGGTTACCGAGTGGTACGTTGGTCTGGACGCTGCCGGCGTTGAATAAATCATACACTATGTCTAATGCTTGGATCAGCACGGTCCATTCTTCATACTTTAGTGTAATTTTATTGGGCCCATACAAAAGTTTCAAATTCGTATTTAGACGATAAACCTATCGCAATCGCTTTGGATCACCAGCGTTTAGCTGATACGCAGACGAGAACAATACTGGTCGAGGCATGACCGAAAAATGACGCTAGGTTGGTTGCCCGAACACCAGCATGAAGATATCCATTACAAACCGGTTTCTTGCACGACGTGTTGATTACGAATCGGTTGCCGTCGTGCGGAATCTATTTCAAGGTCAGCGTAATAGGTATCGATTACACCAGAACACCTGCAATGTGGTATCGATTACAAGGAGTGGAAGCAGCTGAAACTGGGGTTAGTGGGGGAGGCAGGTGGGAAGGAGGTATCGATTTAATGGAGTGGAGGGGGAGGGGGTATCAGTTACATCGGAACACCTGCGTGGGGTATCGATTACACTTTTTTGGTCCAGGGTTCCAGCCGCCATCCCCAAAATCCCTCTATACATTTCTAGGCTTCTGATGAGACTGCTGTTTCAGACTCGTTAATTGTTTTAAGTAGTAACAATAATTCATATTGAAAGGGGGGTTGGTATATTGTGCTGGAGAGTGCCCACAGCAGAACGGTGCGTTTGCTTTTAGTCTGGAGCAGTGTTTCCCAACGTAGGGCCCACGCCCCACAGGGGGGCAATTTGGTTTTTTTAGGGGGGCAATTTAGAAATTGACTTGATACGACTTTACCACTTTCTCTTCGGGTTATTTAAATGCAATGCTAGATATAGGTACAAAATATAGCAAGAAGGCAAATTCTTAAAACCATGCTGTAAATAATTATTAGGTATAGTTCCGTTTGATGTTAGCAAAATATATCATCTGGATGATTTGAGTCGTCAACTTGACCTTTTTGGGATTCACCGCGTAATGTGCCGCCTGTCTCGGCCTGTTATCAGTAAATGATTTCCTGATAAAAAAAAGAAATCGACTGGATATATCACAACGTGGAGACTTGAGATTAAAGCTTACTAAATTGGAGCCTAATATAAAATCTCTATGTCAAGCATCAAGCGCAAGGATCACACTAAATTGCCATAATAAATCTTTATTAAAAATCTTTTGAATTTTAGTATTTCATTATAAGTTTTTTAATTTTACTTACTATGTTTTATGACAATATTAAAGTGTTTTCTTTCAAAAGTCATCCTATATCAGTTTCGTTAATAACAAATAATTTTTATATTTAAAATTATGTACAGGGGGGGGGGGGCAAAAAAAATGTTAAAAGTGGGACATGACCCAAAAAAGGTTGGGAAACACTGGTCTGGAGGGAGACACCTGTAAAGGTGGATGCGACCCCTTTCATACCTGAGTTGAGTAGGAACATATTTCACAATAGCGAGGGAAGGCCTGCTTATTTGGAGCAGGTGTCGCCTAGTTGACCCTTCTCCAGTCAAGTGTATAATTCGGTTAGACGATCTATTGTGCCGTGAGATGAGATTCCCGCATAATAACACAAATATTTGGTGGCAGAAGCAAAACTCGGGGAAGGACGGACGTTTCCGGGGTAAGGCAGTGATCGTAGATTCAAGTGTTAATCACGAGGCTGTGAACTCCTAATGACCGTGCATGTTACAAGGTAATAACTAGCTGTTTGGTGTGTTCTTGGTCCACATCACTTATCAGCCCACGAATCGGATTTCAACGGCGCTGGAGGATATTCAGATACGAGATCGGAGAAGATGAGCGATTTCCGGGGGTCTTGCGGTGGTGTCTCGCGGACTGAGAGGTCACGCCATCACCGGGTCATGCATTACGACGAGACTTATAACAGTACGTTTTGAGCCACCTCTGGCTTGCGGACCTGCTACTGTTGTCTGAAGGAAGTGCGCGTGTTACCACCATAGGTGCCGACGCACACCGCTGCTGCATAACGGTAATAACATTAAAGCCATCAAAAATAACTCAGTGTTACGCATTATTCGACCCGTCAACGCCTCTGACAATGCTATTACTCTCCGACAATCTTTCTGAGCGTGTTAATAGACATGAGCAACTTGATTTGATATGGGGAGACTTTTATAAATTCCTATCAATCAGAAAATATTTTTGTTTTTAAGTCTAAGACTTAATGGAACCCTGTTTGAATTCATTTCTATAGCTGAACCGATTTTTAAATAAGCATCTTGATATAGTGCTTAATTTTCATATAAACTATGTCACTGTTGTTTGCTTAGAATTAACGTCTTATGCCTTATGTTGTAAGACTCGGTGATAATTTTGTTTGAACCCTTGATTTCCATGTACTATATTAATTGTAAAGTGCACTGACGTCTGTAGGCTTTCATTGTTGAATTTGAATAAATATATGTATCGGTTATTACTTTATATTAGTGATGCAAGATAGTATATCACTTTGCACCATCTTCCTATTTGATAAAATCAAATGATTAAAATTATTAAATTGATAATATCAACAATATCCATGATATTAAAATTAATAAAATGGAATGCAAATAAATCAAATTTACCCAGCAAATCCCATCTACTACCACAGGCTAAAACAAATGAAGCGACTTTCCACCACGCAGCGCCCGAGGCAGCGGCCATCCCAATTGTCACAAAACGCGGATTTCGGATCGCCAGCTATGCTTCTTGGAAATTTAGATCTTCCAATAATGTCTCAAATATTGGTCATCAAATGAAACCTCATAATTTAAATTTATTTTTTGGAATTTGCTTAGACAATTGATTTATTCAAATTCAAATAATTTATTTAAGTAATCATGACATTTATCAACGGTAACTAAAGATATCATTTTAATATTATAACGTTCCATTGAAGATTTAGCTTCCATGGATTTTTTTTTTCTTTTTAACCAAAGAAACAGCTTTATTTTTACATTCTTCTAGCACTGATTTTAAAGTTCTTATAATATTATATACTTCTGAGACTCTGATCTTAAATCTTTAAGTTGTATAAGATGTCAGGGGCTTCTTGGCCAAGGCTAGTGGACGTGTGTGTGGATAGGTGTGCTGACGAACTAACCTTAGGGAATTCCAGATCTGCTCGAAGCGTCTCTTCTGTTCTTCTGGCAGATCCACTAGGATCTTACCATTGGATTGTTTGGTCTAACGTTTGACACCACTGTGGATTGACGGCCACAGACTGAAGGTTAGAAACTCAGTTAAGTTCTTACTACATGAAGAATGCAACACTTACAATTGAACCAGTTTATTGGCCTCTAACACGGAGTAGTACAGTTTATAACGTGCCACAAATTGGATTCCAACTATCACCAACTTATCTTATCTATGCCCCGAACTGTAATAGTTAATTAGGCAGATGGTCGCCGAGGACAGGAGATGGGTGGGAGGGTGGCAGGCTCGTAACAGGTGGCTATCGAAGTATGTTCGACTACTCTCGCCGACTACTTGACAGTAAAGACACTACTTCATCGCTTGTACTGCCCAAGCCACTTCGTCTGACCTACAATTATGAAGGGGACTGCACTCTAAGGCCGGGTTTACGTGATGAGAGTTGACTGGAACGACAGTTGGCCAGACCGTAGGTGGTGGGGATAAGAAAGTGGACTAGCATGCTAAAAATAATTAGAAGACAGTGCACTGTCCACTCTGAGGATAGTTCTCTACTCCTCCATTGTGATCTTATTGAAAATAGTATGTCCATATTACAGAAAGGAATTAACATCGTAGCTAATGTGTTGATTATAATGTTGAATGAAATGAAGAATAATAAATTCAAACGTAGAAAAACGTTAAAAGAATAATTATAAAAAGGAAATGCTTTAAATGCCTCAGCGCCTTTTTTAAAAAATAAAGTTGCAAGTGAAAATATATAGTGAAATCACTTACGGCTAACTACTTGAAGAGCTATTGTGACATATTTTTTCCGATACATAAAAAATTACACCACTATAAAGTAATTTTTTGATAGCAGAGTTTAAAAAATCCTTGATATTATAATTTTTATTCTTAAAATTCCACGGAATTTCCTCACTTTAACGCAGTTCTAAAGATTTTAATGCCTCTGCTTTACTCCGCTTACGCGACTTGTTAGTTGTCTCCATCTTGAGTGTTGAAATCGCACGCCAAAAGTTGGTCGTGACCCGAGTCCACTATCCTCAGTCGACTGTCTGTCTTTTACACTCTTTGGCCTGAGACTAAGTCTAATATTTTGCACAATATGGCATCGCTGGAGAGTTTGTCTTCCCAGGAAACTTAAGCGCATCTGCTAGCTCCGCCCATCAAACCATCCCATTGGCGGGTATTCAATTCAGGTCCATCTATAATTTAAATCAATGCCTGTAATATAACAAGAAGACTCCGCTCATCGACGATTCTTATTTGCAAGGTAGTTTATCAATCTTTCCCTACATTTCAGTAAAAGGCTACTGACCAATCCCGATTCAAGTAATGCATTTTCCCGTCACCGGATTCGCTGTCATATTCGACAAGATATGGCCAACAATCGGATGGAACGACATTCGGTTCCAGCTATTCTTTTCTTAAATTCGGATCGTGAAACATATCGTTTAAGTTGTAATTAACAAGATTGCAATAAAGCTCGGTAAAAATGAGGTTCATTGATTATTTTATTCCAAATGATTACCGTAAAACTATAACGTTGTTTATTTATATATTGAATAGCTGATACCCGCGACTTCGTACGCGTCGATTAAGAATTTCTTTGCCACAATTGAATATGAGAAATTTGTTGGTAACAAAGGATTGGTCCCAAACAACACCGAGTCGGCTTAATATGACAGGAAAGCCATCACTATATCATTCTACCGTGAGATCTGTCTCAACATATTTAAAAACAGAAATAAACGTAGGTGAAGGGATGTGGGGGGGGGGGAGGTGGGATATTTGAGTAAGGGTAACTTTATTTCAGCTTGGTCTTTTCTTCTTTCTTCAGCATGACCTTCCGATTCTTGGGTTCTAATAACTTTAGCTGCTCGTGCACTGCTAGGCCAGTTTACGCCCGCAAGGCAAGTCAAAAAAAAAAAAAAAAAAAAAATAAAAAAAAAAAAAATAAATAAACTGGTGGCAGAAACATTTAAGCAGACACAAAGAAATAGTTCAGAGAAAATCTACATCTATACTAAATATTACGTTTTATCTCTAAACTAAATTTATTAACAAATTATACACTAAGATAATGCACGTGAAGCAACCGACGCAACACACATCCGTTTCTCGGTCAATATTCGATAAGTTCTTAAAATTTCGCGACAACTGTTAATCATACCGAAAAAAAATGTCCTGTGCCCTCCCTACAGATTTTCTTGTGATATTCCGTCAAAATCGGTAGGCCTATAGGCATTTAGTTATCAAAACGTAACAAAAAGACAGAGACTTAATTCCGCATTTATAGTTTTATAACTGTATATCACACACATACAGTTGACAATCACCCCTGAGGGATCAATACAACGTAAAAAAAGTACAGCTACAGCATTGCAAGACTACCTACGATTTGTCTCGCATTGTACCCCTAAATTTGTGATATCTACAGTTTAACATTCAATCCGAATAACCGACGGTCCAGGCGTGACTCTTGCGATGATAAACAATTTTTAAAAATCTTGGCCTCCATGGAGATTTGAACCGGGGACCACGACCCAAACATTAGCAAGCAAGCGCTTAAAAACCACTGAGCTAGCTGAACGCTAAACGTAAAAACGGTACAGAGACCTCCATATCCAACGCGTTTATTTATTGCCGTTCAGTAATTTTTCGAAATTATAAGACAACATTTATTATTTAAACAGATAATTTTTCAACCAAATGTAGACAGTATGTATTTCCTTGTTTTAAAGGATAAGTATGCAAAGTTTCATCGAGATCGGATGAAAATTGTGGATTTGTATGAAGAACATACAAATAAACAAACAAACATCTTTATATATATGGATTATACACCAACATAATGCACGAGAAGCACAGCTTGAGCAACCGAGGCCACATTATAGACATCCGTTGCTCTGTCAACATTCGATAAGTTCTCAAAATTTCGTGACTAAACTGTTAATCATAGGCTACCAAAAAAAAAAAAAAAGTCCTGTGTCCTCCCTACAGATTTTCTCGTCAAATTCCGTCAATATCGGTATAGGCATTTAGTCATTAAAACGTAACAAAAAGTACAGCTACAGCATTGCAAGACTTCCTACGATTTGCCTCGCATTGCACCCCTAACTTTTGATATCTACAGTTTAACATTAAACATAACAAAAAGTACAGCTACAGCATTGCAAGACTTCCTACGATTTGCCTCGCATTGCACCCCTAACTTTTGATATCTACAGTTTAACATTCAATTCGAATAACCGATGGTCCAGGCGTGACTCTTACAATGAAAAATAGTAATCCACTTTATTTTTATTTTTTATTATTATTATTTTTAGTATGGATTAAGAAGCGGCCAAACTTTTCCTTGTATTTTTTTTTTCCATTTTGTTAATTGCTTATGTGCCTTAGTTATGTTGTACCAATAATCTTCAATGCTCATCTCTCCTCTTTTGTTAACAACATAATGTGAGTAATTTGCGGGAAGCCAAAAGTGGGAGATTTTCTTTGTTGCAGGATAAATAGTGGTGTCTGGGTATAGTATGTCTTCAGGAGTGAATCTCTTTTGTGTAGTTCTGTTTAGTAATGCCAGCTTCCTTTTGGTCAATGTCCAAATTTCTGGAGCTTCGCATGCCAATAAGCGGTGTTGGACCATGTCTTGTAGATTACAACGATGGCATAGTGGTGTATGGTGGAGATGTAGTGCCCGAAGTTTCTCATTGGTAATTATATTTCTGTGTATCACCCTGTGCCATGTAGAGCGTGCATTCGTCGTGATTGATTCATTATAAATGTTTTCCCATATTTTGCGCCAGTCGTTTCTTGGGTAATGGTCTCTATTTAGCTTTGTTATTCTCTTTGTAGCATGCTGTATAGTTTTTTTGTTGTTTGAATCTGCTCCGCACTTGATATTTTTAAGTAGCTGATTTCTATATAAAACATGCGAAAGTTCGTCAAACTTTCATATATTCGTCTGATGTCAACTGGTGCAGTGTTGCTCGGTGGTTTTAGTTCTTTTAATAAAAATCCTGCTAAACTTTTGTCCGAGGCCCTTATGTGGGAATACATATTTCTCATAAAAATTGCGGTACAATTTAATTGTTATATCGACGAGCATTAGCCCTCCTTTTTCATATGGGTTCTTCAGAATTTTGTATTGAACCTTAAATATCTGCCCGCTTTGTATAAACCAGTTTATTGCAATTTCCATTCTTTTGGCTATTTCAATTGGAATTTGGAATATGTGGGCCAGGTACCATAATTTCGGCAAGGCTACTGTATTTGTAAGGCATACTTTTTGTATTGTATTTAATTCTCTATTAGAGAAGTCTAACATCTTATTCCTGATTGCTGCTAGTAGTAATCTCCAGTTTTTGTGGAACTCTATTGAATTCAATACCTAAGATCTTCGTTTTGTCCCGCATCTTTATCCAATTTGTGTTGGTTACATCTATGTCAGCGCTTATGTTTGAAATTGCTGATTTATTTGTATTCAGCTTTGCGTTCGAAGATTTTTCAAATGCATTTATTAGTTGTCGTGTTTCATCTAGATATCGTAGTTGGGTAATAATAATGTTTATGTCTTCAGCGTATGCGTAAATAGCAGTTTTGTTCTCTTGAAATTTCAAACCGGGTAGAGTGTTGTGAACTGCCTTTAAGAAGGGCTCAACTGCAAGTGCGAATACTACCATGGATAGCGGAAATCCTTGTCGTATCGATCTAGTTATTTTTATCGGATTGGTAATTGATCCGTTTATTGACACACTGTAGAAATACTGTTTAAATATTTCTAATAATAATATAGTATAGTAAGCTGATGATTATAATTTATTGCACTATCACCACTTATTGTCTTCTGTTGTGACCATGTTTTTTCTGGCCATCGGTAAGCTACAAGGAATTATTCAGGGATAATTTTAAGACGGTCGCCTGGTTTGGTGGGGTGGGAATTGTTCTATCAAAGTTTCTTAATTGCACGAACACACTCAAAGTATATCAAACTCAAAACACTATTTACTGCACAGATTTTCAGCAATTACATCCCGACCACCAAACCATATTTATTTTTCTCTTGTACTTAACAGGTAACAATGATTGCCCTGAATAATCGTTCCCGAAGATTGCTTGTTCTTTGCGAGTGTGAACTTTTTTAAACTTTCACCAAACTACTACAGTAGTGGACGACAACCACAATTAACAGTCTTTAAATGTACATAATATTCACTTCGCACTTAACCGACGCAGTAGCTCGTCCGAAGACTTCCTTTAACAGGAGGATGCTTTACAGTTCGGTACCATCACGTTTTCCCGCACTCGCGTTTACCGCAACTCGCGCCATAGCACACACACTGACTCTACTCTCTATCGTTACAGTCGATAGTCGACTTCACACTCGTTGATCGTCTTTTACATCAAGATTGGCAGGTGCGATAACTATCGTAATGTGACAACCCCTTCCAGGTCGATGGTTAAATGTGAAGCCACTGGCAAGCATTTTAAACAAACGACCTTTAAAATGGGTGAGGTTGGTAAGCATCTCTCTTAAGTTACATCATATTTTACCCATAGTGGTTGTTGGTCGGTACAAATCTAATCTTTACAAAAAACATACAAAGAAAATATATAAAAAACATATCACATTGAAATCTCAAGTATCAAACCAACAATTGAAACAGGTTATGATGGTAATAGTCATGCTAAAAAAAAAATTGAATCATCTTTTGGAAAGTGATGCTGTGAATTACCACACAAAATACGTTCCTTTTACACCTCTTAGCACATCTTTATGCACAAAAGACTAGTTAACTATCATTTTACTCTTTATAGCCTCTGCTTGAGCGTATGAAACAGATTGACACCTTACCCGAGCTCCTTACACAAGTAATGTTGGGTGAAGCCCGGTGGATGTAAGGTCATTAACCTCTTGGGTCATACTGAAGTACGTAAGTACAAAAAAAACTACAATGACAACCTATATACAATGACTATATACAAAACGTATTGTAAGGATTTGCTATGTGTTCAGAACAAAACTTTGCCCCTAAGCACTCCAAAATTTCTATTCGCCCTGAGTGTCCCTCTTGAAGGGCTTTAAAGAAACAACATTATAGATACTATTTAACCTCCCATCTCTCAAATATTCTAGTGTATAAGCATTTTCTCTTGGACTATCTCTTATCCTATAACGTCCCTCATAAAGTATTTTAAAGTTCTTTATCTCGTGATTAATTGATAAGGACTTGAAGTGGGTCTGGAGCAATACCAAGTCTCCCTGTTGGTAGTATGTCCATTTTCCTTTCCTTTCATGTCTCAATTGCCTAGCTTTAACCTTTTCCATCAGTACCTTCTTGGCTTCCTCTATTCGTTCTTGAAAGGTTAGAGTTTTCTCTCTAGGAAAATCTATATACTTGCTGCCAATCCTTGGTGCCGGTTCTTGAAACATTAGCTCCCAAGGGATCATTCCCGTTGAGCTGTGGGGAATTGTATTCATAACGTCTTCAAATTTCTCCACATGATATGCCCAGCCTTTGTGACTCTGTTGGCAATATATCCTAAACCACTTGCCAATCTCTGCCATCACTCTCTCTACAACATTCAAATGACGTCTTCAATACTTCAATCCCCTCGCCTTCTAGTAATTCGGTCCATTTTCTATTTGCGAATTGAGGTCCATTGTCGGATAATACTTTTCTCGGTCTTCCCAAGGTCGGGAAATATTGCGTAAGTAGCGTACCCAAAAGCACTGTCGTAGTCGCCCTTTTGACTGGGTAAAGCTTAACATACTTTGTGAATATTTCTATAACAATAAGGATTACGGTGACCCCACCCCTGGAGGCCGGTAATGGTCCATATAAATCGATTGAAATTAGTTCCCGAGGTTCGGTCGGCATAATACTCTTCATTCTCCCCATCCTAGGCATATTGTCAATCTTTACCTTCTGACAGATTTCGCATGTTCACAAGATCTTAGCCGCCAATCTTTCGAAATTTCCAAAGTAACAGTGTTCGTTCAGTATACGTGCACATTTATGGGCACCGTAGTGGCCATAACTAAAGTGATGATATTTCATCCATTCGTCTACACAATGATCCGGCAGACATACCTTCCATTCTTCGTTCTCTTCCGATTTCCTGTAGAAGAGGATCCCCTTATGTATACAGTAGTGTTTTACTAAGGACATACGGTCACCTGCACCCTCTAGTGCTTCTATGACGGCATTCCATGCATCATCCGTTCTCTGTTGATCAGCCATCACTTTCATCCACTTTATCACCTTACCCTCCTGGGCAACCCCTTCCAGATGATGGATGACGGCTTCTTGGGTTGTCTGATAGGTGTCACCATCCTCCGGCATCCCAACTGGTAACGACTACATTGTCTTTTCTTGGAATGTACTTAATGTCGAATTGGAATTCTTGCAATAACAACGCCCACCGGGTCAGTCTGCCATGAGTCAATCGGCAATTCGTCAATAAACAATAGAGCTCGGTGGTCCGTATATATAATTATCTTCATACCTAGGAAAATATGCTTGAACTTTTGTAAGCTCCAGATTATTGCTAGGGCCTCCTTCTCTGTCACACAATACCTCATCTCATGGTCATTCATTATTCTACTGGCAAATGCTATCGTGTGGTGTTCTACTTGTCCATCCACCTCTACTTCTTGGAAGACTTCAGCACCCAGACCATAATAGGAACTGTCGGTAGCCAAGCACAGATCTAACTCCCAATTGGGAACGCAAGGATCCGCTCCTGCGCTAGCTCCTCCTTGATCTTCATGAAGTCTTGTTCGCATCCGCTCGTCCAATTCCAAACGATGTTCTTCCGTTCCAACATCCTTAAGTGGGGACTGTTTAGTCGCTGTTCGGATATAGATTTCCGATAATACGCACATAATCCCAAAAATCTTTTCAAATGGGTTTTATTCGCGGGTCAAGGGAATTTCTTTATGGCCTCTAATCTCGATTCATCTACTAAAATCCCCTCCGGTGTGACAACATGACCCAAAAATTTTAAGCGGGATGGGAGAAAGACACACTTCTTTTTCTTCAAAGTCATCCCCGCATTTTGTATAGCAGTCAGGACCTCTTTCATTAACTTCCAATACTCTTCTACTGTCTAGGTAGCCACAATTAAGTCATCGACATACACTTGCACTCATTCTCTTAAGTTTCTGCCCAAAACCAGATCTATCGCTATTATGAAATGGGCAACCGAATTGTTTAGTCCGAAGGGTAGGATCCAAAATTGGTAACATCTACCTTCAAACCGGATGGCTGTGTACTTCCTTGAGTCTTCATGGATGGGTATCTGCCAGTACAACAAAGTCAAGTCAAGAGATGACAGATACTTCACTCCATGGAATTTTTGTAATATATCGTCCACCCTTTCGGGATGGTATCTCTCCGTTTTCAAAATTTTATTCAGGGCTCTGGCATCCAATACTAGCCTGATGGATTGGTCGGACTTAGTAACCACTACTAAAGGACTGGCATATTCACTTTGTGATCTTTCAATAATGCCCCAACTCTCCATGCGCTCTAATTCAGCTTTCACTTTATCCCGTTTAGACACTGGGATGGGGTAGGGCTTGATAGAAAAAGGTGTATCTTCCTTTACTTGGAAAATACATTGATATACATTTACTAATCCCGGCCTTTCATTGAAGACATCTCCAAACTCCTCTTGGATATCTGGTGGATATATTTCGAATCCTCCTCCTTCTATTATGTTCCAATTTCTGTCTTCATTTACTCTTTCCTTGTTTTCTTCCACGCATTCGCTTTCTTCTGGAACGTCTTCTATTTCGGCACCTGAATTCCTGTAAACGCTCCTCCATTCTGCTTGGGGACATTCCCTATCTCCACTCTGCATTTCTTTCCTTCATTGCGGAACTTCATATATCCTTTCCCACAGTGTAAAGTTGAGTCCGCTGGCACTATCCAGTCGACTTCTATGATGCAATCTAAGTTTAGGTATGCTACAATATACATGTGTATCGCTACCTCATATTTATCCATTCTTCCTTCAATTAGTACTTGAATTGTTGCCTTTTTGCTCTTTTTTCCTGTAGCTGGCACTATTGTAATAGTATTGGTGGGCCAATATTCAAATTGGATCTCTTCTGCATGTTCCTTGTATACAGCTTCGGATATGCAGGAAACTTCTGCTCCCGTATCAACTATGGTCTTTATCTTCCTTCCTTAGACATCAATTTCCACTGTAGGTACTTTAAATATCTCTGCTTTAATTGGTTGTCTTCCTCTAGAAGTTCTTCCCTTGGATCATTTAAATAAATAGAGTTTATGTGAAATTCTCTGCGGTCATTACATATTCTTCTTTCCCTCATTCGGATACTACCACCACCTTCTTTGTTGACAATCCCATTTGTGTTTTCTTCACCATCTGGGCTTGTCCCAACTTGTTTCCTGATACAGGTTTCCTTCACCGTCGGAATGCTATGTCTCGTCGTGATAACCCTTTCCACTTCAATCTCAACAGATTCATCGTTCCCTAAACTTGAACGATATGAGCTGAGGATACCCTGGACCGACTGGTCCGCTACCTCACAAATGCACTCATACGCTCCATAGGTGACTTCTTCTCCTTTTTTGCTATAATTGTAGTCCTTATCTTCATAGTCGACCTCTTCGTTATTCACGTCTTCGAGACCTTTTATTATATTTATGGGGAAAGTATCCACTTCCTTATGTACTATACTTTTTGGTTCGTCAGTACTTTTGATAGGAATATCACAGTAATCAGTGATCTTCACAATTCCGCGGTCCCCAAATGTGAAACATCTCTCGTCGTAGTGAGCATCAATCTCAAAGTTTTTCTCCTCCTCTTGGTCTTCTCTCGTCACCCCTTCCTCCAGGTACAAATCTTCTTTATCTCTAAGACTGTTTACTTGTCTATACCCATTATTTTCTTCCTTTTCTTCAACTGTATCTTCTTCAACTCGTATGAGGGAATCAGCCGACTTCTTACACAGTTCCCAAAGTTCTTCCACCTCTGCAAATCTGCAGTTATCGAAACCATCTATTCTTGTCACCAGTGAACCTGATAGGCATGGTACTACCTGTCCTCGTGCATTAAGGGTCTCTTCAGAATGTATACTAAATTCCGTTCCCTTCCTTGTGATTAGTCGTTTTCCTCTCTCCTGGGCAGTTTCCAGAGTGGTCCAATATACTGTTCTGCCTCTGGCTGGACCAAAACAGTGGCAGCTAGTAGTTTCCCGCCATTGGATTTCCCTTAGATGGATTGCTAGGTGCCTTCTCACTAGTATCCTGGTGACTTCGATGGTCATGGTTTTGTTGATCTCCTCCTCTACTTCGTCCCCTGTATTGTCCTTGACCACGTCGGAAATTGTAATTAGTTCTGCCTCGCTCTCGACTTCTATGTTCTCTCTCGCCATGATCGTGATCATTTTGTTGGTCATTCCTCTGATTGTGGTACTCCGTTCTTCTCTTCTTATCACAAAAGCCATTGTTATCTTCCCTTTCTCTCGGTTTCTTCCTACTCATTCTCTTTTCTTGCGAGTCAAGCCTTCCAAGAATTTCAATAACCTCACTGACATTCTTGATGCGGTGACTCGCAAAGATTAATTGTGTTGGCTCAGGCAGTCGGGCCATAATAATTTCCACATATCCTGCCTCACTATACGGGCGATCAAGATAGTGACACTTCGCCAAACATCTGAGGAAAAAGTCTTGCTGTGTGTCCTTCCCAGTAGAATAAGGTTCACCGTGCATTAGTTCCGATTTGACGGCGACCTGTCTTTCTACGGACCAGAAGTGTCTCAAAACTTCGTCTTTGAACTTTTGGTAGGTATTAAACTCCTTTGAAAAGCGATCGCCCCATAGACGAGCCCTCCCTCTCAAGTGTTCATGTACCATCTTTATTTTCCTCTCGTCCAATGCAACTTGAAATGGCGGATAAGACTCGAAACAGTCCAAAAAATCTACTGGATGTACCTTTCCTGAGTCATCAAACTTTTCAATCTCTTGTTTTTCTTCTGTATGGTATCCCTGACAGCAGGGCCCATTGATAATTCCTTGGTATTTGCTGATCTCTTCTTTGATTACTACTGGCATCTGCTTCTTCACGCTTCCCTCCACTTCTCGTTTAATCATACTAGGCATTTTACTTTCTAACTCCAAAGTGTTACCAAGTTTGATCTTTTCTGTTCCTTCAGTAAGGCAATCGATTTTATCTACACAATATTGCACCCTCTTACTTGTTCTTCACATGACTTGAGGTTTTCTTCCATCTCTTCCAACTTGTTGCCTTGGTAATCCACTCTGTCTTCTAGAACCTTTAGTTTTTGACGGGTTTGTCCAGTCTCTGCCAATGTGTATTGCTATAGTTGCTCGAGTTTTTCATCTGTTTCATTTCCACGTGAGACACATTGTTGTCGTAATTGCTCCATCTCTTCTCTTATCGTTATCAATTTTCCTTCTAAATCCTTAGTGATGCTGTAGTGGAGGGCTTTCCCCTTCTCATCTATTTCAGCTCTGATCACTTCCTGTGCTCTATTGATCTTTTCCGAAATTTCCGTCAGGTGATGTTTCATATTATCTTCATTCTTTTGTTCTATCTTACTGATTTGATTGGAGATGGCTGTTATTTGATTGACATTTTCTTCATTCCTCTTTCTTCATTCTTCTGTTCTCTTTCTTCATTCTTATGGTTTATCAGACTGATTTGACTGAAGATGTCTTTTTGTTGGTTGATTAGCATCATCAGCATCTCCCCAACAGGGACTTTCCTATCTTGCCCCCCAGCTATTTCAACTACAGTCACTTTGGTATTCATGATTAGAGGTTATGATACACTGCCCTGATAACAAAAGGATACAATAGGTCCACTAACTTGCCCACCCCACGCATACACCAAAAAAATACTAGGATTCACACAAACTAGTCCACAAAAGAAACTCTTCAACTTGCTAACCCAAAACAGCAATACCGAGAAAACAAATCACCAACAGAACACAGTACAACGCCGTTGTCAAAGGAAAACTTCAACTTCAACATCAAATTTCAAAATAGCATCGACAGAACAGATCGGTGAGAATTACTGCTGCCAGCTGCTTCTCTCTGGTAAAGCTGGGAAAAGAAAGACATACAACTTAAAATAATGAATTGAGTTGCTTGAAATTATCAGCACCGGGTGTACACTGCTTCAAAGATTACAGCTGCAGGATAGCTCCATAGATTGACAAGTTGTAAATAGCATGCATGGAAAGTATTCTGTTTCTTAAAAAAATGGAATGGTATAATTTATTTGTCAACTGAAAATCGTAATAAATGACTTTAAAAAATCTGACTGCTTGCTAAGTAAATGAATATATATATATATATATATATTTTTAATTCTCTGGAGAGTAAATTAGTTTTATCGTATTACTACTGAAGCTCGGGTGAGTGTCAATCAGTTATACCGAAAATATTATCTACTTCACTAGTTTTCGCGTGCTTTTATTTTAGTGAAAATTTAATTAGTTTTTTTTTTCGTTTCACTTATAATAATTTGCCTGTTCGATGTCTTCTTTCTTCGTCTGCTGCTCTCACGTTGACTTTCCGCAGTAATATTCCCTCTGGTTGCGACTCGGCGATTACTTGTTGACGCGTCGTTGGAAACACACCGCCTCGTATCTCTGAAGCTACCCCGTTGTTGGTCTCTGGAATTCCACCGCCTTGTATCGCTGAAACAACCTCGTTGCTGTGACTGTGGTTGTACCTCTGACTTCCGCTTCCACTGATTTTTACTCGCTGTCCTTGTTCGAACCAGGATCCATTGTTTATTCCACTGTTCGATTGTTATTCACTTCCCACTCGCTTTCTTGTAATTTAGACGATTTTAACGTTCTGTATATTCGCCTATCACTATTACAAGTCCTGTCACGGTCGCCATATAGAAATAATGTTTAAATATTTCTATTAATAATATAGTATAGTAAGCTGATGATTATAATTTATTGCACTTTTACCACTTATTGTCTTCTGTTCTGACCATGTTTTTTCTGGCCATCGGTAAGATACAAGGAATTATTCAGGGATAATTTTAAAACGGTCGCCTGGTTTGGTGTGGTTGGAATTGTTCTATCAAAGTTTCTTAATTGCATGAACACCCTCAAAGTATATCAAACTCAAAACACTATTTACTGCACAGATTTTCAGCAATTACATCCCGACCACCAAACCAAATTTATTTTTCTCTTGTACTTAACCGGTAACAAGGATTGCCCTGAATAATCGTTCCCGAAGATTGCTTGTTCTTTGCGAGTGTGACCTTTCTTTAAACTTTCACCAATGGAACAACACTGTATTTCTTCCTACAGTAGTGGTCGACAACCACAATTAACAGTCTTTAAATGTACATAATATTCACTTGGCATTTAACCGACGCGGTGGCTCGTCCGAAGACTTCCTTTAACACGAGGATGCTTTACAGTTCGGTACCATCACGTTTTCCCGCACTCGCATTTACCGCAACTCGCGCCATATCACACACACTGACTCTACTCTTTATCGTTATAGTCGATAGTCGACTTCACACTCGTTGATCGACTTTTACATCAAGATTGGCAGGTGCGATAACTAACGTAATGTGACAACACGTGATGTCGCTTGGTGCAGTAGGGTATAGATCATGTTATAGATTCTCTGACTGAATCCCATCTTCTCCATAGTTAATTTTAAGTAAGTATGATTTACACGATCGAAAGCTTTGTTAAAGTCCAGAGATTGAATAGTTACTTTTGCTTTTGCTGCCTTGGAGAGTGCAGATATGTCTCGGATATTCGTTAGTGTTTGGATTATTATTCTTCCATTCCCAGTGCAGGTTTGGTACTCTCCAATTGCTTTTTGCACTACATTACCCACTCTTGGGGCGATGATTCTACCAAATATTTTGTATTCCGAATTTAGCATCGTTAGGGGTCTGTAATTTTCTATATTTTTTTGGGGGGGGATTAAAATGATTAGGTCTTCTAATAGTTCAGTTGGAGCCGAGCCCATGGTTAGTATTTCGTTGTACATTTCTTCAAGTTCTTGCTTTAATATCTCCCAGTATTCTATGTAGAATTCTATTGGGAGTCCATCGGGGCCTGGAGAATTTATTTTTGGGCTTTTTTAAATTGCCGTTAGTATTTCCTCTTCCGTTATATGTCGGTTCATTAGTCCGTTGTCTTATTCAGTTATTAGCGGATTAGTATATTGTAGTAGGTTGTTTGCTTCTTGGTAATCAAAAGTTTCTTCCGTGTATAATTCGTTGAGATACCTCTTCATTTCTGTTTCTATTTCATTTTGATTGTCAACTATCTTCCCTGATTCTGTTTTTAACTATGTTATTATTTTTCTGTTTGTATGTTGTTTTTCCTTTATTAAATGGAATATTGAAGTTGTTTCTTCTTGTAAGTATGAGTTTGTTTTGGATCGTATTTACCCTTTCAGTTTTTTGGTTGTGATATTTATTATTTTTGCTTTGATTTGTTTTATCTTCCTAATGTTTTGTATAGAATCTGTGTTATTAGAACATAATTCTCTTAAGGCCTTATAGAAGAATTATTTTCTACTGTTTTGCCAATACTTCTGTTGTCTGGAGAAGTGTTTCTAAGTCGAGGCTTTGCATGTTTCAGCCACCATTGGATCATTGAGTCGTATTTACTTTAGTTCCTTCTCGATAAGAATGGTGGTATTTTACTTCCAATGAGCTCTGTTTCTATATACTTTCTGTCGATGTAGATTTATTTTACAATGGTAAGCACTGTGGTCTGAGAAAGCAACAGGCCAGATCTCCACAGAAGTGATTTTGTTTGATATATCTTATGAGACGTATATTCTGTCCAGTTTACTTGCGGAGTAAGCAGTTATGAAAGTGAATCCAGGGTTCTTAACGTTTTTTATTTCCCAACCATCTAGTAACTTAAAATTGCTTATTACGTACTATAGCTCTTGACTTTTGTTAAAATTCTGGAACTGGTCCTTAGGAGATAGGACATAGTTAAAGTCACCTGCTATTATTAAACTGTTGTAGTTGTATGTTACAAGTTTTAATATTTCTGTTATATAAAAGGATTTTCTGCTGTTTATGTTTTGATTTTCCGAATGAGCGTATATGTTTAATATCCGGGTATTCTCTATTGTACAAGCGATTCCTCTGCCATCTTCTAATATTTCTATGTCCTTTGTTTGTATTCCTTCTTTCGTTAGGACTGCTGTGCCGAGACCATTGCCGCCCCAAGGGTTTTTGATCTCATTGTATCCTGTAACTTTCAAAGCACCTTCCCCCGCGACATCTTGCAGAAGATCTATGTCTATGGATGCAGCCCATAAGTATTCTTTAAGGCTTTTTATTTTGGCAGCACTCTTTATTCCATTTATATTTATTGTAGTCATTCAATAAGTTTGATCGAACCTATTTTCGTTCATTTCTCCCATTTAAGGTTTATTTTAAGATCTTTGTGTACTGACGTTTAAATTCTGTCACTGCCTCGACTTCTATATCGTCGGCCTTGACTTTCATTTAGTTCCTCCTCTTCTTCTCTCTGAGTGTTCTTATATGTAGTGCAGGTGTTAGTTTGTATCCTTTTTTTTGTGCAGTTTCTCTGCATTTGTTTCCGTATTTTTTGCCTAACGTGTATCAATTTCTCCCTTATCTGTTTCGTGGCAGCTTATGCAGCTTTCCTGGATTCTCTTTTCTTTTCTCTCTTTCTTCGTGTTGTATGTCTGTATCTGCATCTGCGTGATTCTCCTGCGTTGCGACTTGGAGAGTGCATTTTCCACTTTCCTCCAGGTCCATCGCTTGTTGATGGCTTGTATTTGCTTTGTCCTCCTCCTCTTGTTTACTTTCGGCTGTTTTGCAGTTGCTGTTATTGTTCTCACTTTCTTCCTGTATCTGTAAATGTCCAGTCGTTTGTGGCTTGTTGGTATTTACGTTTCCGGATTGGAAGCTTTGCACAATTTCCCCATTAGCGTCTGCACTTGTTGCCTCAACGGCTACTTCACTGCCATTCGACTGTTTCTTATTATTTTGGTGATCTCTGCAAGCATCTTTTCCCATGGTCGGCGTGTTTCTGTTTTCTTCCTCTGGGTATCTTCGTTCTTCCAGGTTTCCCCTTCGCTCTTGTGTTGGAATAATTTCTCCAGAGGCGACATCTGCGTATGAATTAGGACGATCTTTGTTAACACTGTGAGCGCTATTCAAGAGTCTATTGCCACGAGGACACTTGGCTCTTAAGTGATTCGCGGAGTTGCAAATAACACATGTTCTCGGTTGATCGTCATATATTATAATTGCCTCAAAACCGTGCACAATCAAATATGAAGATATAGGTTTCTTAAGATCTATTCTTATGTGTCTTACTCCGTTTTCGACCTTAAAACGTAAGTTTCCCGACCACTTTTCCCCATTAATGGTATAGATTTTGCCATAATGTTGAAGAGATCGTCTGATTTCCTCATTCAGCACTTCAAATGGGATGTTGTATCCTTTTACGGTTCTTAATCCCAAACCAGCATAATTAATAGTAACTTTACTCACATCGCCTGATGAATGTAGGAAATCTGCTTGTCCTCCCGTTTGCTCCATGATTTCGCAGCATTTCTTGTCGTTTGATGTCTTGACGTAGACTATGTTTGGAATGAAGTCGTACTGCATTCCGAAGACATCTTCTTCTCGAAGACCGATTTTTACATAAAACCACTCATCTATTTCGTACATTTTGGGTCTCACTGCACCATGCGCAAAACTGAAACTTAGGGTGGATTTCCGTATGATAAATTCCATTTCTATTTCAATCTAAATTAATTGTAAACCAGCGAAAAACTAAAGTCAATCACATTTAAACACGCGCAACGTAAACACCGGGCATGGAAAAACGTCCGGTCTACCCGGCGGACAGAACGTGACTGCCGAACCACTGAGCTGACTGACCGCTATATGTAAAAACGGTACAGAGATCTCCATATAGAACGCGTCTGTCTATCGCCGTCCAGTAATTTTTCGAAATTATAAGACAAAATTTATTATTTATACAGATAATTTTTCAACCAAACGTCGAAAGTATTTATCTCCTTGTTTCAAAGGAGATCGGATGAAAACTATGGATTTGTATGAAGCACAACCAAACAGATAAACAAACATAAATTCATTCATCTTTAAAAATATAGATTTGGCTTATGCCTTCCAGTAATACCACACATCATGAGATGCGTGGGCCAAGCATTCGGTGGAAATGTGCAAAGATCCAGAATTTTTAGTTCTAGAAAACTATAGAAATGAATATAAGCGAATTATTTCTGAAAAGTGTCTAACACCATCTGAATGTAACTGATTTCAGAGGCAAGATAGGGTTGTTTACACAATGCACAAGCTGTGTGTTAACAAGAGCTCAGTGGCCATGTGGTTAACGCTCTAGTCTTGTAAACACGCGGTCCTCGGTTCGATTCTAGGCGTTCCAATTTTTTTTTTCCATTTATTTTAAACAAGTCGAAACAACAAATGACTTATGCGTAAATTATTACGTCGACTCTTACCTACTTGCGTCAAGGAATAACATACTTAAGGAAAGACTCATAACTGAGTGCTTCTTAACAAACAGCACACGAAACTACGAAAGCTTCCATAGAGGATTCTGTCCGGCAATCCAGATTTCCCCAAATAATGGCAGGCGTATCCCGGAATGCTTCCTTCAAATGGCCATGGCCAAATTCCTACCCGTTCCTTGTCCCCAGACCCATTCCGCCTTTAATGTCCTCGACGTCAACGAGGCGTAAATCCTTAAGCTGAAATGGTGTCCAATAGATATCCATGATATATCAGATTTCCCCTAATCCTGTTTCATTGTCTTATATGATGCTTCTATATTACATTCATCTATATATATATATATATATATAAAGATGAATGTATGTATGTGTGTTTGTTGGTTTGTTTGTTCTTCATACAAATCCACAGTTTTAATATGGTTTCGATGAATGTTTGCACACTTATGCTTTGAAACAAGGGGAAAATTACTGTCTACATTTGGTTGAAACACTTTCTTCATAAATAATACATGTTGTCTTATAATTTTGAAAAATTACTGCACGGTGATAGACAGACTTGTACGATGTGCAGTTCTCTGTACTGCCTTTCCTTATAGCGGTCTGGTAGCTCAGTGGTTAAAGCGCTTTCTTCCTGCTGTTTGTATTGTGGTGTCCGGTTCAAATTTCCGTGGAGGCAAAAAAAAATTTAAAATGGTTTTTGATCGTAAGAGTCACGCATGGACCGTCGGTTATTCGGATTGAATGTTAAACTGTAAATATCACAAATTTAGCGGTTCAATGCGATGAAAATCGTAGTAGCCTTGCAATGCTGTAGGTATACACTTTTTTACGTTATAATGAACCCTCAAGGGGTTGTTCGCAATCAGTGTGTGTGTGTGATCTGCAGTAATCTTTATATATAAAGATGAATGTATGTTTGTTTGTTAGTTTGTTTGTTCTTCATACAAATCCTCAGTCTTCATCCGATCTAGATGAAACTTTGCACACTTATCCTTTGAAACAAGGAGAAAAATACTGTCTACATTTGGTTGAAAAATTATCTGTATAAATAACATATGTTGTCTCATAACTTCGAAATACGACGATAGACAGAAACGTTGGATATGGACGTCTCCGTACCGTGTTTCCGTGTAGTGTACTGGCAGATCAGTGGTTAAAGCGCTTGCTTACGAACGTCATTGTCTCTGGTTCAGTTCTCCGTGGAGGCTAAGATTTTTAAAAATTGTTTTTCATCGTAAGAGTCAGGCCTGGGCCGTAGGTTATTCGGATTGAATGTTAAACTGTAGATATTAGAAAGTTAGTGGTGCAATGCGAGGCAAATCGTAGGTAGTCTTGATATGTTGTAGGTGTATACTTTTTTTACGTTATAATGATCCCTCAGGTGTTGTTCGCAGTCAGTGTGTGAGTGTGAACCTCAGTAATATTATTATAAATACGGAAGTAAGTTACTGTCTTTTTGTTACGTTTGGACGACTAAATGGCCATATGGTTGTGATGGAATTTTATAAAGAAATCTGTATGAAGGGCACAGGATATTTTTTCCATTATGATTAACAGTTGTAGTCACGAAATTTTGAGACCCTATCGAATGGTGACAAAAATATGTTGGAAATTGATTCTCTTCAAGAGACAGGTTCGACTGTACAGTGATATAGAGTTCGCTTTCCTGTCATATTATTCCGACTCGATATTGTTTGGGACCAATCCTACGTTACCAACAACTTTCTATATTTAATTCTGGCAAAAAAATTTGTTAATCCACGCGTACGAAGTCGCGGGTACGAGCTAGTAATACTATAAATGCGAAAGTAAGTTTCTGTCTTTTTGTTATGTTTTGACGACCAAATGGCTATATCGATATTGATGGAATTTGACAAGAAAATCTGTAGGAAGGGTGTAGGACATTATTTTCGGTATGATTAACAGCTGTAGTTACTAAATTTTGAGAACCTATTGAATGGTGACAGAAATATGTTGGAAATTGATTATTTTCAAGAGACGGGTTTGACGGTAGAATGATATAGTGATAGCTTTCCTGTCATATTATGCCTACTCGGTATTGTTTGGGACTAATCCTTCGTTACCAACAACTTTCTATATTCAATTCCGGCAAGTTACTTCATGTTTCTCTTGTAACCATTTTTGTTTGCCGTTAAACTTTCGAGTTCTTCTCTCGACATTGATTTCATTTTTTCTTCTATCGTTAACAATATTTTCTTAATAAGGTTGTCTACAATCACTGCACATTTTCGCTTCGTCTAGGATTACTTAGTTTGTTTCTTAAAGTCTGTTTGCTTCATGTTGTCATTAACTGACATATGAAGTAGATTCTGAATCACTGTTTAAGCGCGATACAATGTAGTTTGTATCTACTTGTCTTTTTATAAATAACAGAAGTACGCCCCCACATAGGTTCTACTCCCATCACATATTTGTCATAACGGACATAGAAAATGTTTTTTTTTTTTTTTTTTTTTTTTTTTTTTTTTTTTTTTTCTGCTTACAAAGCTGGATTAAATGGGTTATTCATTATTTAAGATACTCCCCAAACACTTTCCCGGTTTTGAATTATTTCAGTAAGACAGAAACTTTTTTTAAATTTATTTGGCCTTTAGCCATACTGGCCATTTAGCCATTACCAAGTGTACAGGCGTTTATTACATTGTTTGTCTATTACATCTGTTACATTTTGCTTATCGTAGCAGTAAATCTTAATATACATTGTCTCTGTAGGTTATCCGTGTTTCATAGTACCTTACATACTTTAAAAGCCAGAACTAATACATTTACGTAATACGCTGGGTGCATAAGGTAGTAACTTTTTCTGGCACATACATACCTTAAAATGGACGATTTGATATTACATTATACACATTAAAATATTGAGTTTGGCAAAAAATCGATTTAAAAAGTTCATATATACATGAAATGTTAGGATATGTTACATCTGATTATACAGTTAATTATTGTTACTTTGTTTGGCATATACAAAAATTAAAATAGTCCATTTGATATTACATTATATACATAAAATATTAAGTTTAGCTAAATGTAATACAGATTAATAATAAAAAAAAAAAAAAAAAAAAAAAAAAAATTATTTCCAAAGACTCATATATACATGAAATGTTAGGATATGTTACACTTGATTATTGTTACAGTTCTCGTTTGATTTGCCGTAAAAATGAGTACATGAAGAAGAAGATTTTAAATCTGTTTGTATTTAGTAAGTCTTCAACACTTGCCGGGAGTTGCTGTCCTGCTTACACCAAGTGCTTGATGAGGTTGTCAGATGTTTGTTTGTTAAATGGGCAACCAAAGAATATATGATTAGCGTCTTCAACGTGTCCGAACTGGCAGCATGGTTCCTCTACCATACCGATTCTACGTAAGTGCTTCTTGAGGCGGCAATGTCCGAATTTAAGCCGAAAAATTGTGATATATAGGCTCCTAGGACACCGGATGTTCTGAAACCATGGCCGTTTTGTAACTTCAGAATGTATCGTTGCGTAGTGTTTACCTTTCGTAGCAGATGTATATCTCCATTCTACGTCCCAATCTTTGTATAATTTTTTCCTTTATTGTCACAATCAAGTCCGAAGTAGGTATCTTACGGTGTATAGTTTCCCCAGTCTCAGTTGCTTGTTTTGCTAGCTGGTCGGCTAATTCATTGCCCCTGCACCCATCATGGCCTCTCACCCAGGAAAGTACTACTAATTTATTACTTTGTTCCAGATCTATGATTGATTTAATAATTTCGTATATGATCGGGTTGTTGCTTTGGTTTATGTAATGATTTTTTAATGACGTTAAGGCAGAGAGTGAATCAGATAATATGATAAAGTTACTATCCGGTAAGCTCCCGGCATATCTAAGTGCTTCTAATATTGCTGTCAGTAACGCTGTCATAATAGTGCATTCTTTAGGCAGTTGGAACGTGCCCTGTTCCATGCTATCAAGGTTGATGTATGCACAACCAGCATAACTGTTGTTCTTAGACCCATCTGTATATATGATTCCAGCCGGAAGCCATTTGTTCAATTTTTCTAGGTATGTCTGTTTGTAGGGGGCTCTGTTGCGTTGTTTGACCAACAACTGTAATTTCTTTACATTTATGCCATAATGGAGCCTCGTAGCAGTATAGTTGTTCACTCTTGTTGGCTTTATCGTATAGCGATTTGGTTTCCAGATAAGCTGAAGCTAGCAGTGGCAGTCGTCTGTTTTTCCAATATCCTTTTGTTAGGCAGTCTATGGAAAAGTTGTGTATGGAGTTATATAATTTACTGGTCGTCAACTGACTCTGTTTCAGTAAAAGTTTTGAACTTAGGTAGGATCTACGTAGGTGCAGAGGAGGTTCCCCTGCTTCTGCGCATAACGCATTTGTGGGCGTAGATTTCATTGCCTCTAGGCAGGTGCGTAGTACCATGTATTGTAGTACATCAAGTTTCGCTAAAGGCCGTTGGGAGGCTGCACCATAACAAATACACCCATAGTCAAAATGTGGACGGACTAGGGCTCTATATAGAGTTAGTGCTATTTGTGGACTTGCTCCCCACTTTAGTCCTGTTACTGCTCTTATAAGGTTGTTCCTTGAGCAGACTTTTTTTTCTATTTGTTTGATGTGTTCACACCATTTGAGTTTATTATCTATTATCAGGCCTAGATATTTCAAGCTATTCTTAACTGGGAGCTGGTATGGTCCAAGAGTCATACGGATCATTGGAGGAATCCTGTGTCGTGTAAATATGCAGACTGAGCTTTTATTTATTGAGATCTCCTGTCCATTGTCTGATAGCCATTGTACTAGTTTACACATCGCTTCGTTTAGTATGGCTAGGCATCTTTCGATGCTTGTGCCTATTGTATACAGGCAGATGTCGTCCGCATATTGAAGTATTATGACGGCAGGTGGCATTATTTTGTGTAGGTCAGTTGTGTTATAGAGTAACGGAGACAAAACTGATCCTTGAGGTATCCCTTGACTACATTTTCTTGGACCTAGAGTAATTGTTTTCCACTTGGCTACTAACCATCTATTTGTCATCATAGTTAGCAGCCTCGCTATAAAGGGGCCCGGCACGCCATTCTCTTTTAATTTTTTCCCAAGGTCGGTGGCAGAACTTTATCATAGGCAGATGTTAGGTCAGTGAAGATGGCAACCATGTATTTATTGTCTGTAAGGCACGATTGAATATCTGTAACAAGGTGTGCTAATATGTCATTCGTGCCTTTCCCTCTCCGAAAGCCGTATTGAGTATGCGGCGCAATGCATTATGTTCGAACCATCATTCGAGTCTATGCTTTACCATTCTTTCGAGAATTTTGAACACACAAGATAAAAGGGATATGGGTCTATATGCTGCGGCACTTTCAGTAACCTTTCCTGGCTTTTTTATAATAATTATTTTGGCCGTCTTCAACGGTGGTATCTTGCTTTTCTCAGCCCATATACGATTAATGAGTTCAAGCAGGTACGATTTCCCGTTGGCAGGGAGTAGGCGTAGCATGGGGTAGTGTATGTTATCCGGCCCAGGTGCTGATGATTTGCCAAAGGAGAGTGCTCTCCTGAGCTCTTCACTCCTGAACGGTCGACATAGGATGTGCTGTGTATTTTCCTGTACGTTTAGGGGTCGGGGATCCACATAAGGTGGTGTTATGTTTTCTAATATCTCAGTCAGAATATTCAGTGGTGGTGTCCGCTCTGGCACCCTCGCCTCCCTTATATTTTTCAGCCTTCGTATTTTCATCCACACTTCTTTGGTCGGCGCGTCGAGACTCAGTTTTGAGCAGTAGACTTCCCAGTTTTTCTTCTTCTTCTTTCTCAGAAGTTTTTTTTGTTTTAGCACATGCCCTTTTGCATTCAATATAATTGCTCATTGTGAGGTGTTGCCTATAATTTTTGACATCTTTCTTTCTTTTATTGCATCTTCACATTCCTGGTCCCACCATTCAACTGGTGTTGTCTTGATTACATAGTTTTGTTTTTGTTTTGGAATGCTGGAGCCTGCGGCTTTTTCAATGCAGTCTATGAAGGCTTTATAATCATTTTGTATGTCGTCTGTAGGTTTGTAATGAGAAAATGCAGCTTCTGCTTCCTGTTGATATTTTTCCCAGTTGGCCCGCTTGATATTCCATTTATAATGCGAAAAGACAGTTTGCCCTATCCGCTTAGTGCAGGGGAGCTTCAGCAGAATCGGGAAATGATCCGACCCCAGTGTATCTTCTATGATTTCCCATGTTAGGTGTGGGGCAATAGTCGCCGATGCTAATGATATGTCAACAGATGATTGTTGTTGTGATGGTCTATTGATTCGGGTTGCAGAGCCATCGTTTAGTACAACTAGTTTCTCCATTACTTCCACTATTAGTCGCCCGTTACGATCGTCATATGAACTTCCCCATAAGGAATGATGGGCATTTAAGTCACCAAGGAGCAGAATTGGTTCTTCTAGATGTCTTTTTAGTATTTCCAACTCATATCTTTTTAATGCTGGTTTGTTTGGTGACCTGTATACAGATACTACCGTCATTTATTCGTCTTTAAAGAGAATCCGTGCTGCACAAACTTCGAAAGAGAGGTTACAGCCAAGTTTCTGAGATCGCACTTACTGGGATTTTATGGGCCAGCATATGTTGCATCAGACTTAATTTATTGGCTTTGATTGAGCGAGCATTCCATTGTAAGATTCCGAGTTCTTCGATAGCAATTTTTCCATTAGTTTGGGGATTATTATGTGGTATGTTATTTTGGCGCATGGTGTCTAAGCCTCCAGTAACGGGTAGCGAATGCGTTCTTGTGTTCTCAGTTGAACCCATTGGTGAGTGTTTGTTGTATAAGCTGTTTGATACTTGGAGCGAATTGCAGTGGATCGATCTGTTGGTTACCGACATACTGGTTTAGGATATTCATTATGATTTCGATCATTTTGTATGTGAAGATATCAGCTGTGCTTGCGCTTTGTACAGCGCTGTGAGGTTGGGGTAGGTATGGGTTGTACGTAATTGGTTGTATATTCCTGTTGTTAGGGATCCAATAATTTTTGTAAGATAGATCCCTAGAGTTGTTTCCGGCTCTGTAGTGCCTATTATGTCTTTCCGTTAAGGGGGATTCTACCTGGTTAGTAGTCATTGGATTTATTTGCATGTTTGTTAACATGCCATATGGGCTGGTGGCCAACTGTGTCGTCTGGAGAGGTGGTTCTTGGTGGAGTTGTTGTTGTTGATGTTGCGATGTTCCTACAAGCACTGTGGCAATATTTAAGTTATCCTGTATGGGCGTTCTTTGCTCGTAACTTGCCGAATTTACGACCGTGGTTTGGTTGGTTAAAGGCCGGTCTTGCTAGTACACCGGCATACGTACCGGCGTTGATCTTTCTAAGGACTTGTTTATATTCTAGGTTCTCGTACGCCATTAACTGTTTGATTCTTCTTTGTTTTTCATATTCCGGACATCTTTTTTCATTAGATGGGTGGCCACTATTACAATAGATACAAATGGGGTTGTTTTGGTTACAACAATCTTTGTCGTCGTGTGCACTAGCACAGAATACACATCTTTTTTTACTTCTGCATTGCTTGCTCAGGTGGCCATAGTGAAGGCAGTTAAAGCATTGCATAACAGGTTTTATGTATGGTTCGACTGGACAGCGGACACCGTGTATGTAAACATAGTTGGGCCGTGTTTGCGATTTGAAAGTGATCAGGCAAACTGGAAGTGGGATTGTCGTAGGTTGACCGTTTGCTACCATTTTCTTAACAAATCGTTTAACGTTTATCACCCCGTATTCACATCGCGCTACCGCTTTAATTTCATCTTCTGATAATTCTGTCATTACGTTTCTAATGATGCCTTGTTGTGTGGTGCACGAGTATGGGATATACGCCTGCAATCCGTTCTGCTTCCAGACTAAGCTTTGAATCATAGAATTGGCTGCTATTACCAATTTCACCTGAATTTTGACACGGTTACGGCCTGCTGTAGTTATCTGTAATATTTGATTATTTGTATCACGGCAGAGGGAGTTAATGAGGCGACCTATAGCCATTGGATGCAGTATACTGATGTTTTTATCGACACTTTCTACAATCACATAGTAGGGCCCTAGTTCATAGTTTTCATATATCACTGGCGTTGCGCTATTTACCTGTTGATCATGGCTGACTGTTGTGGTTGTAGTCTGGTATTACTGTGTGTCACTAGCTGGTGACGTCTCCATACTGATGTCTGTAGCTTTCGGCTGTTCTGCTGTTCTTGGTACTTTGTAGTTGCAGTTGTTGCTGATTTCTTCGATTGTTGGCGTGCTGGGGCGTTTCTGGGCTGCAGGTGGGGTCGTTTCTTCCTCTCCTACAAGTCGTAGTTCCTGTTGTCTCGTTTGGTCACTGGTAAGATTAGTGGCAAAAGATGGTACACTGACGGTTTCGAATGACGATTATTATTATTATTATTATTATTACTCCGCGATTCACTAAAAGTGTGTGGCGGAGGGTGCATTGCACCTATCGAAAAGGGTTATGGTTTGGAAGGGTTATAAGGGATATGGCAGGAGGCGCCCATGGGTTATTGTGAGGAACCATCCCCGCATTCGCGTGGAGTGATCTGGGAAAACCATGGAAAACCCAGATCAGGATGGCTGGAGTGCTTTATCGAAAGCTACTCCTGTCGGATTTTAAGTTTACTCGCCCGGTAAATCCTTTCTATTCCATTCCCTAATCGCTCGTGGGAAAAATGAGTACAGAAATGAATCGGTTCTGGCCCTGATTTCTCTTATCTTATTTTCATGGTCATTTCGAGATATGAATGTTGCTGGTAGCAATATTTGCTGACTGTCATTCCGAAATACATCTGTCTTGAATTTTTCAATTAGCTTCCGTCGAGAGCAACGCCTTCGGTGTTCCAGGTCTTCCCAACCTAACTCCTTCAACATCGCACTTACACTTTCCCTCCAACTATATATACCTGTCACGAATCGGGCGGCTCTTCTTTGGACCTTCTCTAAAGCCTCCATTAACCCCTTTTGATGGGGACCCCATACAGAACAACAATACTCTAAGTGAGGACGTACTAGTGACTTGTATACAATCGATTTAACTTCCTGAGTGCATTGATTTAAATTACGACCTAGAAATCGGAGCATACGATTTGCTTTTCCCATTACATTCTCGATATGCTCATTCCACGACAAATTATTACGAATTGTTACCCCTAGGTATTTAGCGGAATCTACCGTTCTAAGGACAGTGTCATTAATCGTATATTCATAGTTAAATGGTGTCACCTTTTTACTTACACGCATGACTTGGCGTTTAACTCCAACTGCCAATCTTTACACCACGCAATTATTTTCATAATATCGTCTTGTAACAAAGCGCAGTCGTCCTGGGTTTGATTTCGCGATAAATTATAGCATCATCGGCAAATAATCTTTTCATCCCCCCTATTATGTCGCATAGATCATAGATGTATATGAGAAACAACAGTGGCCCTAACACGCTTCCCTGGGGAACTCCAGACCCCACTTCAGTAAGTGATGAACGCTCACCGTCGAGAACTACACAGTGTGTTCTGCCCTTCAGGAAGTCTGCAACCCAGTCGCATATTAGTCTAGATATGCCGTAACCGCGAAGTTTCCCAAGTAACCTAGTGTGAGGCACAGTATCGAAAGCTTTTTTAAAGTCTAATAGAACCAAATCAACCTGGGATTGCTCATCTATAATTCGGCACAAGTCGTGAATTAGAAGTGCAAGTTGTGTTTCGCAACATCGGCCTTTTCTGAATCCATGTTGATTGGGATTTAAAAGCCCACCTTCATCCAAAAACCGCATGACATTTGAATAGATGATATGTTCTAAAATCCTGCAAAATATTGAAGTTAACGAGATCGGCCTATAATTCTGAGGATCATTAACATTCCCATTTTTAAACACTGGAGTTACGATAGCGGTCTTCCATTCGGCTGGTATTTTTCCTTGATCCAGAGAGACGGTATACAATTTCAACAAATACGGTGCAATTTCCTTTGCGTATCTTGAGTAGAATCTTGTAGGAATACCGTCTGGTCCGGGAGCCTTATTGGTTTTTACATTCATAAGCAGTTTAGTTATTCCCTCGACATCAAGAGCGAGATCATTCATAATTTTGTCGGTACGATTGTTAAATATCGGTATCTCCTCTGAGTTTTCTATCGTAAAAGCCTTTTTAAATATATCATTCAAAATTTCTGCTATTTCTACGCTTGTTTCTGATAATTCACCATTTTCTTTAATCAGCGACGGCATAACCTTACGAGAGCCTCTTATTACTTTGATATACGACCAGAACTTTTTGGATTAGTAATGAGATCTTCGGATAAATTCCTGGCTTGGAATTCTTTAAACGCATCGCGCATTGCCTTACGCACTTCCGCGCGCAACTGGACTAATTTAGCACGATTAGATGAGTCCCCCGATTTTTTCACCGCGGCATGTAAACGCCTTTGCCTCCTGAGCAAACGTTTCACTTCCCTATTGAACCAAGGAAAGTTATTACTGAACTTAATACACTTCTTAGGAACAAACTGGTTTAAACCGGTCCATATTAGTTCTTTTAAATTAAACCAAAGTTCCTCAACATTTGTATTTAGCATGTACGTTTCAAAATTCTTCGCAAAATGATCAACAATACCCGCATCGTTTGCCTTATCGAAGCAAAACACGAGTTTCTCTTTGTCATGCTTCAGACTCAGACTACAGTTTAACGTCACCACAACCGCCTTGTAATCACTTATACCGTCTTCTATACAAACTTTATCTACAATATCAGGATTGTTAATTAGAAAAAGATCCAGAATGGACGAGGAATCTTTGTCGCACCGCGTTGGCTCTTTGACCATCTGTTCAAGAGATCTTTCTGCAAATGATTCTAGGAACGTTTCGGTTACTAACCTATCTCTTCCACCCAACCTGAACGTGTATGTGTCCCACCTAACCGACGGTAGGTTAAAGTCACCACCCACGATCAATATATGTCCTTGAAATTTTTTGTAAATGTTATTAAGTGACTCTCTGAAGTATTCCGCGTTAGCCAGATCAGAATCCGGAGGTCGATAAAATGACCCGAGTATGAACTTTAAATTTTTGCCAATTTTTACCTTGACCCATATTAACTCGCAAAAATTTTCCGTTTCAGTTACGACAGAGCAATTAACGGTTTTACTTACGGCCACGAACACACCCCCACCCATTGAGACAGTTCTGTCCTTCCGAAAAACATTTAAATGAGGGCCAAATACTTCGCTAGATTCAACTTCAGGCTTCAACCAGCTCTCGGTTCCTAGTATTATATCGACATCATTAGTCGCAACTGAGGCGTGAAAATCCGCTACTTTCCCTCTAATACTCCGACAATTTAGTACCATTATCCTTAGCTGCTTCATATTGTTATTTGTGTCTGAAATAGCATTTTTCATACTCGCACTCTGACGGTAAACGGGTGAAGTAATTGGAGCTGTAATATTAAAATTATTCGCGCCATCACTACCGGGACCAGCTTCTATGTTATCAGCACATCCTCTTCGGTGAAATGAAGGATCCTCGGGCCTCACACTGTTCCTAAAAAATAATTCATATCAAGGCGGTTCCAAATTTTAGCAGCCACCTTGGACGCCATTCTAGGTGTGTAGTGGACGCCCGACCTGTCAAATGCGTCCCAGCTGGCAGCTATCATCGGACGAAGGTCGACGAAGCCCCAGTTGTTTTTGCGACACAGCTCCTGCAAATTATTATTTAAATTAAAGATCTTCCACCACACACCGATTGTATGATGTTTCTCGTTTCCCTTCCATCTTCACTTGTGTTGTGATGTAGGGATGGCACTTGACTGTCTAAGATATTTTCTGTTGCAATGTTCACGTTACCTCCATTATATAAAAGTATGTGCGGCGTCGGCTGTATCTGTTCGTAGTCGCCTTCACCACACTGGCCACCATACATGGTGGCCAATGTCACTTAACACTTATATTAGTTGTTTCTTGATTATCAATTCACTTTTCTTGTCCACCACACGAAGTTGAAAACTGTTTATGTTGTTGGCACTTGCCGTCGAGTCAACCCGCGATCGCGCACACTACTTCCTCGTATCGGAGGCGATGTTACCCGTACGACGGTCTGCTCACGACTAAGACAGAAACTTAAGAAACTGTACGGAGACCGTATTGCTCGTCATCGACGGAAAAGATTTCACGTTTGAAGTCAATGGACTGTAAAGGGCATTTCTTTTTAATCCAGTGTACGGAAGAACGTCACGAATTTCCTTGTTGATCTCCACGTCGTCAAAACCCTCACATATTCTGACATTTTTGTGTTGACAGAACTGGATCTCTCCTTGCATTATGGTGTCATCGTCTTGTGTTTTGTTGAACACAATTATGACGTATTCTATCGAAAGCAACGATTTCGTATCAAACAAAGATAGGTTCAGGATAAAGCTTGTCTCGTATGATTCATCTATTTGGGCAGATAATGGAGAAAAAAATTTACACTCTTATATGTTATACATTGCTCTTAGAAAAATAGCGATGCAACATTTAAATACAATGAAAATGACGAAGGAAAGAATTAGATATTTAAAAAGATGTCCCAAGCCTAAGAGATGCGAATCCATTTTTTTTTTCTTTAGGTATGAAAGCAAAAAAGTTTTTCATAGTGCTACCGATTAATCCAGTAACTGTGAAATTTGGCTACCTAATTAAACTAGGAGGTTTTTCGATTATAGATCTATGTATCACTTTACATTAATGTATTTCTCGGCTATTGGTTTTGGTTGTAGGAAATTCTAGTAATCGATACGAAAGGTATTTATTGTCGCCGACGGAAGAAAATGATTGCTAGAATTATCTGTATACCCATCGGAATAAATAAATAAAGCTGCTAACAACGAGAGTTGATCCGGCGAAACGGGTTTACAAATCAGAGAGGTTACTCACTGCGCCACGCGGCCCTAGATATTCTCTTAACGTAGAAAGTATTTGAAGGCAACAGAATATTTCAATGCCAACTTCCTTAACAGCGGCGAAGAAGTTCATGTTACTGCTTTGCCACGTTAGAAGTCTGGCCATGAACTTTCTATCCACGTAATATTAATGGTGGCCTGCACTTGTCAGTGTGGTCAAGGAAATTATCTCCTATATTATGTTCTCGAACTGATGTATAACGCCTGTAAACTGTTGTATAGGCCCAACACCTAAAGCAATACAGTATAGGAAGTACACAAAAAAAACCTTTTTATTAATGAGAACTTTTTTAAACCATCGTGGAACACCTACCAGTATAGCATAGCAAAACATAGACTTAGTTTACAGAAATTAGTACCAGAAATCTGAAAACCGGGAATATGATTGTAAAAGAAGTACGCCTTGCATTAGTTATTGTTTTTATTAAGTGATTCTCAGTGACATGTATTCCCATGGGGTACGTTTATTTGTATTCAAAAAGCAATCCAAACTTAAGGTCTGCCAAGAATTTATAGATACAAAATAGGTTTATTTTCTATAATATATACATCAATTTAAAGTTTGAGGAATTATCTAGTTTTCTAATCAATTAACATTGTGGCCTATGGAATTTTATAGACGCTGTGACAGTTTCTGAATGACCGAGCGTGGTGGGATACACAGTGACGCTATAGCCCCACATTCGGGAGGTCTCAGGTTCAAATTCCCTTGCGACTATCCGGATTTGGTTTTTCCATGGTTTCCCCAAATCACTCCAGGTTAATGCCGGAATTGTTCCTTAAAATTAATTTAGCCGAAATCGTTGCTAACAGTTCTTTCACGCCTCTAATTACCTCTATATAGAAGAGGCGCAAAACAATATAGATTTTTTTTTTAATGGTCTGATCACACCAGTGCACCACCATATGACTGAACAAGCAATGAACTTCATCTTTCACGTCTGCATAGGGTTGTTGAGTTACGATTTTCCAACTACGTTTTGCAAAAGAGCGACGGTTTGTGTTTGTGAGCGAGCTGAATCGTGCTTAAAATTCCTCTTCTTCAATTTAGAATAGCCTTCTGAGTTCCTTCAGACCTACACAGTACCCGTCTTCGTTCATTGTGGTCGCAACTGGGAAAACTCGACTAGCAATATCTCCTTCCGGTGCTTTTGTCTTTGCTTATGGCAATACGTCCCGCGTCTTCGGTGGTCATTAGATGCGAAGAAAATTCGGAAGCAAGGAACAGGAGGCAATGTGGCGTAGGCATTTTAAAGCAACCATCCCAGCATTTACCTGTAATGATCTCCAGAAACCATAGATAGCCGAAGACTGATGGCCGGATGCGACACACGAGCGTTACCACTCACCCATTAATTTAACTTTTTCGTCATTTGTGGTATTTGGTCTATGACGACATCCATAAAATTATTTGAAATTCTACTTAAAACAAAGATAGTAATCATGAATGATAGTATATCTCTTGAAGTGAAATTATTTTGGTGAGAGAATGGGTTTCCAAAACACTCTCTGAAATCAGAAACGAAATTAGATTTTTTTAAACTCTCTCTCTACTCTCTCTCCTTCTCACCCCCATTTTCTATTTTTAACAACTCTCAATTAAAGCAATTAAAGGTGTTCTGGATGCTTTATATTCTGTTACACTTATAAATTTCGTATTTTACTAATCTGGTAGGTAAACCTAGTTTATCACGCACTGCTGTGGTATGAGATGGAGTCAGCTACTTCAGTGGAACATACACCTCCGTGCCAAACAGCAAGTGCAGGAGGTGACAGGCTGATTTTTAAATGCAATACTTCTATAACCAACTTCTTCTTATCGGGTCATTATTACACTGTGATACAGCCTAATTTGAACTCCGGTGGTTGAAAACTTTTTAGAACTGGGACATGTGTGTGAATGGGCCTGCACCTTGTTTCATCTTTATGGCTTATTTCATCTCTTATTCTTATTTTGCTTACATCATTCTCTCGGCTGGCTTGATATGATCCTATACCCATTCTTATTCATATTATTGAAAGTTATTAATCAGCAGCAGTTCGGCTTCCGGAAAGGCAGGTGAACAATGGATGCGATAAATGAAGTTCAGCGTATAGTTAACGCGACAAAGAAAAAACATGTCATTACCATATATATCGACATTTCCGGTGCCTTTGATAATTTATGGTGGCCGAGTATGTTCGCCCGACGAAAAGAGTTAGGTTGCCGACGAGCGTTGTGTGAGAGCCTGAAAGACCGCTGTCCCGGAAGAACTGCAACACTTCACGGCTTTGGTAAGCAACTGACAAAGCATCTCACAAAAGAAAGTCCACGAGGTTCAGTATGTGGCCCAGAATTCTGGGATATAGCTGAACAGACTCGTAGGTCTGCCAGAGCTTGAAGGAATCGTTCCATTCGCAGATGATATTTTGCTGCTAGTTGGAGGAAATAATAGAAGAGAAATCGAGACAAACACAAATGAAATTATTAAAATAGTGCAATGCTGGTGTAAACAAGTTAAGCTCCAGCTAGCACCAGCAAAAACCCAATACATATTGATAAATGGAACACTGGAACGCAACTGTGATGATTGGAGAATATTCTATCAAAAGATGCAATACAGTAATGTACTTAGGGGATATTGTGTGTGAACATGAAATTTTAATGATGACGTTTATTATATATGCCAAAGAACGACTGCAGAAATTAATAAAATAATTACAATCGGGCAAAGAAGATTTCTAATACCACTGTCAACCATAATGTTATATCATGACGCCATAACCACAGCTATTGCAAGTTATGGAGCAAGCCCATGGGTATATATATTAAGATTAGTTAGAGCTGCAAGGGATATCAGGCGGATGCAACGAGGAATTCTCTTGGGTCTTAAAGGTGCATTAGGAACTACCCCAACTCATGCACTTATGGTCATTCTCGGAATATGTCATTTAGACCTGGAAAGATGAAAGAGGGCAGTATTTAATTGGCTATGGAAAGTAAAGAAAATTCTGACAAGGTAACGGAGATCGTGGAACAAATGGCTTCCAAGAAGGTGGACATTAAAAAGTTTTTCTTAAACGAATGGCAACAGCAGTGGAACAATTCGGAAACGAGATGGAGAGTATTTGAAATACTTCTTGAAATCAGAGAGAGGAAATGTATGAAGCTCACCAATCCATACCGAGGGTTGGTAAATTTTCTCACCAGTCATGGACCATACGAAACATATCTCTAAAGAATCGATAAAGCAGAGAATGAGCTGTGCAGCTGCGGATCTCCAGGCACACCTGATGATAAACTGTTTGAATGTTCATTAGTTGACGATCGAATCGAACAGAACAGAGTGAAGGTCGTGGGAAAAACTGCCTCGGAAATACTGCATAACAACCTCCTATGGGAAGAACTGGACAAGCTGGCAGATGTTGTCAGATGCAGCCAGGGAATGGCATCGGCTTCAGGATACAGCAAACCATATAAGGATTGAGTCAAAATACCCAAAATGGACGAGAAATGTGACAAACAACTAAGTGGAGCTCTGATGCCGGAATTGTGGATTCTGGAATTACCGAGACTTGTTCTTCATCGGATACCTGCGTGAAACGAACCTAACTTTTGAAAGATCAAATTGATTAGCTCTTTAGTATTATTGGGTAATAGTTTTAGTAACAGGTTGTACTAACAAGTTTTAGTAACAGTGTGTAGTGAGAATAGTAAATTATATGTACCTTTCGTAGTATATTGGATTTGTGATAATCTTTTTAAAATTTTGTTAAGCATAAAATGTGATTATAGTATTAAGAAATAACGATTCGTTGTAGACTCTAATGAATGAACCATCAGATTTTACAGATAAATAAATAAACCCATTCTTATGTTGAACTAACATCCTCATCTCAAAACACCCCTCTCAATACTCGTCCTCCGTTATCTGCTTCATACATAACCAATCCCTCATTACTTAAAAATCACCCACCATGACCATTCCAGAAACTTCTTTCGTCATTCATCATTTCCAAAACATGTTAATTTCGTGGCTTAACTGTTTACTTAATTTCACCGAGCGTGGTGGGTGCGCGGTAACGATCTGGCCTCGTATTCTGCAAGACGTGGTTTCGAATCCCCGTTCGGGCATCCAGATTTGCAGATTAGGGTTTTCCAAGGTTTCCCCAAATCAGTCCAGGCGAATGCCGGGATGCTTCCTTCAAAATGCCATGGCCGAATTCCATCCCGTTACTTGACCCCAATGCCATTCCTTCTCTAATGACCTCGACGTCGACGAGGCGTAAAGCCAAAGTAAAAAAAAAAAAGAAAAAGTCCACTTAGTTTTCAGCATCCTTCGATATCACCCTATTTCGAATACTTCTATTTTCCTTCTTTATGACATTCCTGAAGTCCATGCTTCGCTACCATAACGTGCTGTACTCCATACATAGCGTTTTAAAAAGTTATTTCTGATTCTTAGATCAATATTTGCAACTAAAAGGTTTCTCTTTTTCGTGAAGTTTATTTTTGCTAGTGCCATTTTGCATTTAACACCATTCCTGCTTCTGCCATCAGTTATAATTTTAGTTGCTAAATAATACAGTTTATTTACATCCACTTTTTCCTCCGATCTCATTTGTATATTTAATCTACTTTTATTCTATACCAGTGAAGACTTCGTTACCATTATTCCAGTTATTTCTTTAACACTTTAGTCTTGCTTTGATTTCTATTTATTACAGAATCCTCCGTCAGTATTTTTGTCACGTCTTTCAGTAGTTCCTGCTAACAGGTCATCAGCAAATCCTATTATTCTGGGTTTGTCTTCATGAATACTTAACCCCATTCAAATTTTTCTTTTACTTCTTATATTGCTTCCTCCACATATAAGTTGAATATTAGTGGGGATCAACGACATCCATGTTGACACCCTTTCCAAGTGATGCGTGTCTCACGTTATTCTCCACTTTTATTACAGCCACTTGAATCTTTTATAGATTTTCTATGTCGATATTTTAGACCTGACTTATTTTTTTTAAAATTTTGAATATCTTGTCCCATCTAACATTATCAAAGGCTTTTTTCAAAATCAACGAATGCCATAAAAAGAATCTTTGTTTTTCTTTGTTGGTAAGGTCAGAATTGATTCTCTTACAGCACGATTTTCCCTAAACCCAAACTGTAGCTGCTGTTTACATAATAAAGCATGTCTCGGAATGATCAGCAACAATTTATTTGCAAGTTTAAGTATTTAGAAGTCTTATAGGACACAGTTCGGAGCTAAACACTGAGGCGATAACTTCCTCACAGATCTCGTCAACGTGTTATTGTCGATTTAGTTCCTGTTGTATCCTGTGCGTGCTCTTACTTTTCGTAATATTTCAGCTTATTGTCTTTAGTGAACAATTAGAATTAATTAGTGAAACTAGTGGTACAAGCAAATTATGGCCGACCCGCCGGATATGAGTCAGACGATTAAGATGGCACTAGAGACGAGTTACACCAGTAGTCAAATCCCAGCATCACCATCAGGGAACTACATCACGAGAGAAAGATCATGCCGTCAGGCAGTATACCCAGCAAGTGAGCAGATAATCATCTCTTACAAAGCAGAAGAGGAGCAATTAAGATATCAATATTCCCAACATCTTCAACAGCAACCAGATCATCAACAACAACAACAGCAGCAGCAACTTCAACAGCATACCTTATAGCAACAATTTCAGATAGTAGAACAACATCATCAGCATCGTCAGCAGCAACCTTATCAACAGCAACAGCCCTTAGAGATGGAAACTGGACCGGGAGATGACTCGTCGCAAGAACGGCACGCCACCCCAGAAGTAGCTGTTCACCTCTTAGCTCGGAAAGGAGACAAACCTAGACCTCAAATTACAATCACATTTCAACCGGTAAGGCAATGTCAACTGCTGTGATTCCCAATCGATCATCAGAATAAGATAGCCCATCTGTCACCACACTGACTCCCCGCGTTCCTGTATCAGACGATCAGATGTGTGGCACCCAATCCATCAGCTTCAAGACGACCAAACGCCAAGTACCAGAATAAGAGGAGGTATGAAGATTGACGCGATCAGCGGAAAAGATGGCAAGACTATCGTCAGATGGCGCTACACCAGCTTACTCAACACCTCCCTTCAACACGTCACCAGCAGCCACCAGCGCCAAGTCAAACAACACATTCACAACTACAGGTGAGCAGCCAGTGCCACACACCGACCAAGCGCCCACAGGCAGCAGTGTTACTAGTGTGCAGGATAAGGCTGGAACCAGTGCAAATAATAGATTCAGTGAAATTGACAGTTGCCCGTTTACAGCAATAATACAAAGTGTTGACAAAAACGTTGGAAATGGGCACCCCATGGCCCTAGCTAAATTCATTTTTAGTAAACATCACCACCTCAATCAAAACATTATCAACATTTCTCACGCAGGCAGAAACAAAGTTAAAGTTGAATGTAGATCTAGCGATTCAGCTAACCAACTAGCATCACTAGGATCCCTTCAAGAAATAGGGCTAAAAGCATCTATCCTCAAGTACTTGACTTGAAAGCAGGGAGTTATTAGAAATGTCGACACAAAATTAAGCATAGAGGAAATTTGGAAAACATACAATCTGAATACAAAGTGACTAGCGTTAGAAGATTTATAAAAAAAACATTCTTCTAATGGAGAGATAAATGCAAGAAATCTTCCCGTATGCCAGCTATCATTTAGATCTCCGGCCTTCCCAGAAGCAGTTTATCTGTTTGGCATGCGTTGTAAAGTACAACCATATATTCCCCCTTAATACAATGCTTTCAGTGTTTAAGATTTAACCATGTCAAAGCACAATGTAGAGGTCAGCAAAGATGTATTAAATGCGCGGGCCCTCATAAACTAACCCACTGCCCCTCCCAGGAAAACGCATGTTGTATATTCTGTGGAGGAAACCACAAAGCAACGGACAAAACTGCCCCGAACATCTTAGGAGACGATCTGAAAAATCTAGTAGAGTTCGACCATTTCACTACAACTCAACCCTCCAGATGCCAAATAGCTACGCAAAAGTCGTGGCCGAACCACCCAGATCCTGGTATCCAAAGTAAGAAAACACAGACACTAATCAGCAGATACAAAAACAACCCCTCAGCAATACAGAGTTAATCCCCGAAACCAATACATCTGGACAAAAGGGCCTAAAACTTATAAGAACGCCAAATATACTACAGATAACCCATCCTTCAATACAAGACAACTACTATACATATACAATGGGAAAATGTCTCCCATCAATACAAGCTTGAGCCATCCTGCAGCAATAGGCAACTATATGGAAATCCCACAAGTACCCAATATGCCCAGGGTGGACACACAAACAGTCCTGCACGCACAATTTTCTAAATTAAAACAGTCAAACGATGGCAACAATCCCACTAAGAGTCCACAATCCCTAAATTGCATTTTAATAGAAAAAATAGTCAACTTAATCATGATTCTAATCAAAGAAGCAAAATCTCAATCAGAAGATCTCTTAAACCCTACAGCGATACTAGGAATGGTAACCAATATCATCCAACAAGACGGCAAAAATTAATTGGTTACAGTGGAATGCCAGATCAATAAGAGCGAATAGGGAATCTTTACAAAGAAAACTAGACGTAAACAATATAGCGATAGCTACTATAGCAGAAACTTGGCTGAAACCGAACACTAATATCTCATTTAAAGGATTCCATATATTACGAAAAGATAGAAAAGGTGGAGTGGTAATATGAATAAAAACATCTAGACCATTCACAGCTGTATACATCGATCATACAAACATCAAATCTTTTCAGGCAATAGCAGCCAAATTGCACAGCCAAAATATGAATTTAACCTTAGACTCAATATAATGTCCTCCCAAAACAACAATCAGAATAGATGAATGGCGAACACTCCTCCATCAAATAGAGGATCCCTACTTAATCTGTGGAGACTTCAACGCCCACCACACCCTATGGGGATGCGAGCTGAACGATGCATGTGGGGAATCGATGATAGAGTTCGTAGATGAATTCAACCTCAATGACGGATCTCCTACTCTTAAATCGGCAATTGATCTATCCATTTGCTCCGCATCCATCGCCACCGAATTTCAATGGGAAAACCTAAGGCAGACCTGGGGATCGGACCACCACCCTATCCTAATATTAAAAAAAAAAACTGAATTTCCCACTGATCTTTCAACCGATCAACAAATGGAACATAAGAAAAGCAAATTGGATAAAATACAGGATACACATTGAAGAAAATATAGGACGGGTCTACTCAGCAAACGCAACCAAAAGTCAGTACCAGCTACTGTTAAATGCTATAAACGAGGCGGCAATATGCTCGATCAACACCTAGAAAACAAGTCCAAACGCAAAACGACTACCCTCCCCTTGGTGGAACGAGGAATGCTCTAGAAAGATAGCCAAAAGGAAATTAGCTCTGACAGTATATAAACGAGAACCCACTTGGGAAAACTATATAAATTACAAAAAAATAGATGCGGAAACAAAAAGACTCCATAAATCAAAGAAAAAAGCCTGTTGGAAACAATTCTGTAATATTTTAAATAGGACCACGCCAACAACTTTAATATGGAACATGATATATCGGTTAAAGAAGAAACCAGTGGAAATAAAAGCGCCAATGAACTGTATGTAAGAATTCGAAAAAAAAGGTAGCCCCACCATATGTGCCTACAGAGCCTCTAAAATTAACAAACCAACACTCGGAAAATAACTGACAAAATATCCTATCAGAGGAATTTAAACTCAACGAACTGGAAATGGCCCTGAAATCAGCTTCAAATACAACACCAGGAATAGACAACATTCATTACCTCATGCTCCACCATCTCCCACACTGCGCCAAGGTAGCTATAGTACAGATCTTTACTAATGCATGGTCAAAAAGTGAATTTCCAAGAGATTGGACAACTAAGATTATTATTCCAGTACCAAAACAAGGTAAAGACAGTAAAAATGCCAACTCATATCGCACAATAGCCCTTTCCTCCTGCATAGTTAAAACGTTTAAATTAATCGTAAAAAGGAGGTTAGAATGGTGGCTTGAATATCACAATTTACTACCTAATACTCAATATGGATTTAGGAAAGGAAGATGTACATATGACTGTCTCAGTACGCTCTCATTAGACATAGAACGAACTTTTATCAACAAAGGTTTTCTTACAGCTGGTTCCCTTAGACATTACAGGAGCCTATGAAAATGTTCAAATTCCAATACTAATAGAAAAGCTCAAGGAACTACACCTTCCTGAGGTATTTGTCTGTGGAATATATAATCTTCTCTATAGTAGAACTATTTATATACGGCAACAAAACAATACTCTACATGGACCATTCATAGTCTCATCAGGAATCCCACAAGGAGCAATCCTTAGCCCCTTACTATTCACTATTTACATAGGAGAAATAGAAAAAATATTCAGTCCCACAATAAAAGTATTAAAATCTGCAGACGACGTATGTATATACACGATGTCCACATCGCTAGGAATAATCCTCTGGATGTTAAAAGAAGCTGCGGGAAGATTAAATGATTGGGCACAACTTCTAGGACTAACCATTTCAACATCGAAATCTTCATCAGTGATATTTACTAGGAAAAAAACTATTTATCGAGAGACTGAGCTTAATCTGGGACGTAACTCCTTCCCGTTGTGCACATCTGCCAGATAGCTAGGCTTAATAATGGATAGTAAACTAACTGGGACGGGACACATCAACCATATTATAACCAAAACGGAACCCCTCTTGAACATATTAAGATCCGTAACACGCACCTGGTGGGGTGCAGATCCGGCTATAATGCTTAATATATACAGAGCACTATTCTGTCCCATATTCTATTATGGAAGCATCTGTTACGGGAATGCCCCTAAGTATAATCTCCGAAAATTGGACATACCACAACACCGAGCTATTAGAATATGTATTGGAGCAATGAAATCTACAGCATCAAATGCGCTATTAGTTGAAGCCAGAGAAATTCGTCTAGAAACGAGGCGACAACTCTTATCGAATATCTACCTAATGAGACGCGCCTCAGTCAACAACCATCCAGTTTCCCAGAAGGCAAAGGGATTTGCAACAATAATGGTAAGGAAGGGAAACATCCCTCGCCGCTCCACACCGTTATTGGCCACTAGCTTCAACCAAATAAAACACAAAATACCATTAGTGATCCAAGAAAGGACTCTTCCCTGTTTCACAAAACAATACGATAACATCAGATTTAAACCAAATGTCTACTATCTCCCAGAATGGATTATAAGAAGCAACAGGACAAATAACATGACAGAGAGATTTCTATCTTCAACTTGACCGGACTTTACACAAATATATACCGATGGATCAAGAACATCAAATGGAGTCGGATTCGCCTACTACTGTCCACTCACGCAAGAACACCAGAAAATACGCTTGCCAACAGAGACCTCGGTTTACACGGCAGAGGCTATGGCCATTAGACAGGCCATCCAATACGGATACAACCGATATAATAAAATACTCATATTGACGGATTCGAAAAGTGTAGTACAAATGTTGGAGAATATTAAAAGACGAAATGAAACGAATAAGATTTTGTATGATATATTACAAATGATGTACATTGCCTCCACAGAAGGAAAAAAATCCATTTATTATGGATCAAGGGCCATGCGTCCATCCAATACAACGAGACGGTAGACAAACTGGCAAAAGAAAGCACTCTGGAAGGACAGCAACAATACACACAACTCCCTCACACTGATTTCATAAAAACTATAAAAAGAGAGGCCCTTACAAAATGGGCAAACGCATGGACTTCATCACAAGTATACAAAGGGAAACACTACGCATCGATCCAACCCCACATTCCACACAAAGCAGGTTCGAAGAATCAAAACTCGCAAGAAAATACAGAACATCTATCATTCGCATAAGATTGGGTCAAGGATGTTACCATAAGCACCTCCATAGAATTGGCCCAGCAAACTCCCCATTCTGCCCGGTTGACAACGAAGAAATAGCAGACCTAAATCATATAATATTGGCATGCACCCTTTACCGAATACCACGAAATAACTTATATAATAGACTGACCAAACTAAAAATCGCACTGCCTACATCAATCATCTCCCTTATGAGAACGGAACGACAGGACGTGCATCAAGCGATAGTTCACTTCTCAAGGGACCCAGGCAATTCAAGAGACCCAGTAAAGCTAAAACGCCCAAAAAACAGAACTACTTTAGGGATACAAAGTTTTATGGTAAAATCCACAACCACCAAACATACAATACGGAATTCACCACATAGATGAGGTTTATTATCTTAAATTAAAATTCTTAAAGCACCAGCTATTATTATACTACCTGTTCCACAGGTATTAAAATGTATATTATGCCAAATAATACGTTAACATAATTAACAACTGACTCCACACCACCTGCACTATTGGTATTAGAAAAACTTGGACAGAGACAATATATCCAAATATAGTAGCAAAATACAGTTATCATACCATCTGCACTATCAGAATTATTACAAAATTGTATAGAACCAGTATGCCGATTAATAACGTAACACAATCATCAATAGTCATATCAACATCTGTACTATTGTTACTATAAAAATTGCATGTCAAAATAATATTGTAAAGAACCATTATGTCAAAATAATATTGTATAGAACTATTATGTCAAAATAATTCTGTAATACAAACATTGTATATAACTATTATGCCAAAATAATATTGTAATACAACAATTGTAATCTGGCTGTATGGTCGTTAGACCAAAAGCCATACAAATAAATAAATAAATAAAAATAAAGTCTTATAGGTATTCAGAACATGAGGAAAACTGAGGCTTAAAATGGAAGTTAAGTGCAGGAATGTCAGTGTGGCAAGACCGGTGTCAACAAGGAAACCCGTATTAAACGCTTAGTAAACACTATGGCTCACGTGGCGTCATAACCCGTGCAACTGTGAGCCAACATTGGCAGTCAATGTGGTATAGTTGACGTCGATGTCGACGTTGCGGTCATTAGAGGCTGCAAATGACTTATTGCACGGAATTCGATCATCTTTTAATGAAACCATCCCGACATTCACCTGGAGTGATTTGGGGAAAGGACGGAAAACCGAAATTTTAATGATCGAGCAGGGATTGGAACCTGCGTCCTCCCTTATTCAAAACCAGAACGTTACCACTCACCTATCATGCTCCGTCATTACACAATACAATCAAATATTTGTGGATGATAATTTCTGGTGACATCAAATTTGCTTGGGTGAAGAAGGTTTTAGAACAGAGTACAAGACGCGATTTAAAAATTTTAACGGTACATTGAAATTATGAGTAGGAATATAAACCGATTTACTGCTTAAATCTGTGATTTTAACCGTGGTAGCTGCCCCGCGAAAAATCCACATGACAGAAATGAGATTATAGTACAGCTACTGAGAAATATTACGTATAAAATATAACTAGGGAAACGTCGGAGAACAATTATAAATCATATTACGTAGCTATTAGTCACAATCATGTTGCTGCAGTAATTACAAAAAGGAATTGTTTGTCCACGGTTATCAAATATTTCATTACTCTGTAGCTTCTGGTTTTATTTCAAATTAGTGCAGAGATACATAATGATGCTACTCTCAGAAATAGTTTTTTCTTTGTTTTTTTTTTGTATTTTTTGTATTTTTTTTTTAATACTGCTTTACGCCTCGTCGACGGCTAAGGTCTTTAGAGGAAGGATGGGACTGGGGACAAGGAACGCGAAGGAATACGGCCATGTCATTTTTAAAGGAATCATCCCGGCATTCGCCTGGAGTGATTTGGGGAAACCATGGAAAACCCAAATCTGGATGCCCGGACGGGGATTCGAACAGGCGTCCTCCCGAATGCGAGGCCAGAACGTTAACCGTCCACCCTAACCAACACAGTTTCATGCGATTAAACACTGTGCACTGTTAAAGCAATCAGATCGTCGTCGCAGAAGGGTAGAATTTCATACAAGGTAATACTGAGCGGTTTAATACTCTATGTAAACAACAAAATTTCCACTTTTGATCACAATTTCCTTTTCACACGCCACTTGTGGAGAGTAAGAGTGACACATTATAAAATTATATTACGGCTTTTGGGTCCAGTGCTGTCTTCTCATCTGACGTCTGACACGTAATCTTTACTGAATTACAGAGTATTTCTTTTTATTTATCTAAAATTTCAACAACAAAAAACGCTATTGTTTTTTTTTTTTTTTTTTTTTTTTTCGAATCACCCATCTTTGGGGTACGTCAGATCAATCACTTCTTGGATGCTTGCGTTTTCTTCTTCTCCCAGTATTTCTTCATTCTATCTGATCTCTTCCTTCTTTCCTCTTCTGAAATTTGAATCGGTTTTCTGGTGTTTATCGCAACTTGGAACCTCTTACTTTTGTCTTTGGTCACGGTCTTGGCTGTACCATTCTTTAACATCACTTCGGTAATCTGGAGTTCTCTCAAATCCTTTTCCACTTCCTTAAACCAGTTGGGCTTAGTCTTTTTTTTATAAAAGAAGTCAAAGATTTTTTTTGTTAATCTGTTAGGATTCATTCGGAATATGTGTCCATAGAAATCAATCCTTTTTTTTCTCATGGTTTCGGAGAGTCTCTCAGACTTTGCGTAGAGGGCTTCGTTTCTGTAGAAAACTTGTTTGTTATTCTGGAATTTGGGACCCATGATCTTCCTCAAAATTTTCCTCTCTTTGATTTCCAATTTCTCCATTTGTCCTTTCCTCCCCATGACTAGTGTCTCTGCTGCATAGAGTTCTTCCGGCTTAATTACTGTGTTGTAATGTCTTATCTTTGTGTTCCAAGAGAGGGCTATTGTTTTAATATGTACTTTTACCATTCTTTCTTTTTACCTTCGGTCATAATCTTTTTTTAATTTGTTAACTGACCAAAATTTGCTCCAGATGAACTGAACGTAAGATTCGTTTAGAATCGCTTCTCTTTTTAACCGACTTCAAAAAAGGAGGAGGTTCTCAATTCGTCTGAATTTTTTTTTTTTTTTTGATGTACACAGACGGAAAAAAAAATCCCAACACCAAGAAAAAATTATTGTAGAGTAATGAAATTTGGACAATGCATTTGTCAAGTTAACATGTTTAATTGATTAAATTTTCAAGATCACAGGTTAATTTAAGCTCAAGAAAATGCATTTCAAATGTGAAATACTGTTAAATTAATAGCCGGTGTAACCTCCAGAATTTTGAATGCAAGCCTGCAAACGTGAATGCATTGTGTCATACAGGTTTCGAATGTCACTTTGTGGTATGGAGTTCCATGCTTGTTGTACTTGTGCTGTCAATACTGGGACGGTCAGTGCTGGCTGTGGATGATGCTGGAGTTGTCGTCCAATGATATCCCATACGTGTTCAATTGGAGACAGATCTGGTGATCTCGCAGGCCAAGGTAACATGTCGACACTCTGTAGAGCACGTTGCGAGACAACAGCGGTATGAGGGCGAGCGTTATCCTGTTGAAAAACTCCCCCTTGAATGCTGTTCATGAATGGCAGCACTACAGGTTGAATTACCAGACTGACGTACAAATTTGCAGTCAGTGTGTTTGGTATAACCACAAGAGTGCTCCTGCTGTCATAGGAAATTGCTCCCCAGACCATGACTCCAGGTGTAGGTCCAGTGTGTCTAGGCCGCAGACAGTTTGGTTGCAGGCGTTCCCCTGGCCTCCTTCTGACCAACACTCGGCCATCACTGGCACCAAGGCAGAACCTGCTTTCATCAGAAAACACAACAGATCTCCACTCCGTCCTCCAATGAGCTCTGGCTTGACACCACTGGAGTCGCAAACGGCGATGGCTTGTAGTCAGTGGAATGCACGCTACAGGGCGCCTGGCTCGGAGCTGTCCTTGAAGTAACCGATTTCTAACGGTTCGTTGTGTCACTGTGGTACCAACTGCAGCTCGAATTTCTGCCGCAGACGCAGTACGATGCGCCACAGCTGAACGCCGAATACGGCGGTCTTCCCTCTCAGTAGTGCCACGTGGCCTCCCGGAATCCGGTCTTCTTGAGGCAGTACCATCCCTTGACCACTGCACCCAACAATCATGCACAGTGGATACATTCCGGCCAAGTCTTTCTGCAATATCGCGAAAAGAAAATCCACCTTCTCGTAGCCCTATTACACGACCTCGTTCAAACTCGGTGAGCTGTTGATAATGGCTTCTTCGTCTTCTTAAAGGCATTCTTGGCTAACATCAACTCACTATGTCAAATCTCAGCGGTAAATAACGTTCACAAACTTTACAGCGCGTATTTAAAGCAAACCTGATTTGCAAGCTCTGAGTAGCGCTACTAGCGCCACACTTATGCGCGAAGCGCGAAATTTGAATCGATGTCATCTTTCAGATGTATAAACACGCCTACCAAATTTCGTTTATCTAACAGAAGTCTTTCTTGGTGTTGGGATTTTTTTTTTCCGTCTGTGTATGTTCAGCGATATCTTCGCCAATTTTGAACCGATTTAAATGAAATTTTTATAGTGGATAGAGTATACCTCCAAAGTGGTCCCATATGAATTTCATTGAGAAAATACCCCTTCTACCCCTTAATTTTATACAAACCCACACTTTTTATCCGATTTTGATGGAACTTTGGAAATATATAGTAAAAAATAAACAGAAGAATACTGTCAACTTTTGGTTTGAAAAAACCGAACCCCTCTCCCCCTATCCACCCCTTAATTGTTTCCAATGTTCTTTATACAAAGATAAAGTCGACACCATTTAACTGTTATCCATTAAAGTTGGCATATACATGTAATTTTTCATGGAAAAGGTTACTGACCCAAAAAAGTAAAAAAAAACACCCTCCTCTCTCTTTACACCCTTTAATTTTTATACAAACCCACATTTTTTATCCGATTTCAATGGAACTTTGGATATGTATAGTCAAAAATAAAGAGAAAAATGCTGTCAATATTTGGTTTGAAAAAACTGAACCCCTCTCACCCTACCACCCCTTAATTTTTGGCAATGTTCTTTATACAAAACTACAGTCGACATCATTTAACCAATCTCCATTAAAGTTGTCATATACATGTAATATTTCGTGGAGACGGTTTCTGACCAAAAAATAAAAGAAAGACACCCCATCTCCCCCTTTACACCCCTTAATTTTTATAGAAACCTATATTTCATATCTGATTTTGATTGAACTTTGCCAACGTATACTTTCAAACAAACAGAAAAATCTTGTCAACATTTGGTCTGCGAAAGCTCAACCCCTCTCCCTCCGACCAACCCCTTAATTTTTGTCAATGTTTTTTTATATATATAAAAAGCTACAGTCGCCACCATTTGACCTATTACCATGAAAGTTGGCGCTTATGTGTATTTTTTCACGAGGAATGTTTCGGACCAAAAAATAAAAAACCACCCCCACTCCCCATCAAACTGTTTAATTTTTATACAAACCCACAGTTTTTATTCAGTTTAGATAAAACTTAGCAAACGTTTACTGTAAAACAAAGAGAAAAATAATGTCACCTTTTGGTTTGCAAAAACTGAACCCCTTTCCCCATTTGCGCCCCTTGACTTTTGTCAATTTTCTTTTTGAAAAGCTACAGTTGAAACCATTTGACCGATCTTTATGAAAGTTGGTACATATGGAGAAGATTTCAGACCAAAAAATAAAAAAAACTACCCTAGGTCCAATTTTACATCCCTCAATGTTTGTACAAACCCACATTTTAATCCGATTTCGGTGGAACTTCACATTTGTATACTTTAAAGCAAATAGAAAAAAAAGCATACTACTCACATTACTTTGACAAAAACACAAACCCTATTCCCCTTTCTATCCCTTTAATTACTGCCAATGTTCATTATATAAAGCTACAGTTTCTATCTGATTTTGAAGGAAGTATGCACATGTATACTTCAAAACAAACAGAAAAATACTGTCTGCATTTGGTTTTAGAGAAGCCAAACCTCTCTTCCCCTTTCCACCACTTTAATCTACACAAAGAACAGTTTCTACCTGATTCTGAAGAAAATTTTCATACTTATACTTTAAAAAATACATAACAATTGTGTTTAAATTAGGTTGAAGAAGCCCAACCCCTCTTCCCTTCTACCCCCACCCCTTCTAATTTCCAATATTCTTTATAGATACCTACCGTTTTTATCAGATTTCGATGGAACACTGCAAATGTATACTTAAGAACAAAGAGAAACATTCTGTTTACAAAACCCAACCGCTCACTGCCTTACCCAATTTAATTTTTGTAAATGTTCTTTACACAAAGCTACAGTTTTTATCTGGTTTCGATGGAACTTTGTACATGTATACTTTAAGACAAAGAGAAAAATGCTATCCACACTACCTTAACAAAAACCAAACTATTCTTCACCTCCACACCCCTTAATTATTTTTTTATACACACTTAAAAATTTTATGTGATATCATTAGAAATTTACAAACGAATACTTTAAATCAATCAGAAAAGACAGTCTACATTTGGTATACAAAAGCCCAATCCCTCATCTCCTTTACCCCCATCCTTTATAATTTCCAAAGTTCTTTACAAAATCCACAGTTTTACCGTCAAAATCAATTAAGCTATTTTTAAGTCATTGCAGAATATTTATAAAATGTGTGTGTCCTAATGTCTCAACATGTACGTCATTTTTCAACTTGGATCCCGAGCTTTTACGTTGTGAAAACCAGTTAAATATCTATATTTTCTGTGTGATGCCAGAACGAACAGATATATTCCAGAGACAGACTTGAGTATGTGGTATGTATTAATGTCCAGATTTTACATGTATCGATTATCGAGCAGCAGCTTTAACAGATGTTATGATTAGATCGAAGCGCAGCCTGGACCAAAATGTAAACTGACATTCCTTAACACAGCATCCAATTCAGCCCATTCTGAAAGTTGTTGCAAAGACAATTTTTTTAAAAAAAAGCATTCGCTTTAACCACTGAGCTACAAGGAAGTTAGCAAAATGAGAACTGCTGCAGCATATTTAAATACAAATTAACTATAATACCACTAAAAATTTAAAAATAAAATAATTGTTTAAAAAACATAAAAACCGCCTTCAAAAAAGGGCACTAAAAATTTTATAATAACTTTATACCTTGCTTAGAAGAAAGTAAATCTAAATGGACAATATTTTACATTACTGTTATTGAAATTTTTATATTAATTAGTTATTTTTGGAGTCGGTGCCAGCTAAAACAAGAAAAACAAAAAGTTAAAAACAATAATAAACAACAATAATACATAAAAATCATGTTACTACTTACCTACAATTAATTCTAGAAACATTTTTCAACAAAACTGAAACATATAGATGATACACCGATATTATACTAATTATAAGGTGTTTACTGCATGAAGTAGCCTACCAACTGACACTATAGCGCCAGAGATATGCCTGGATGACCAACGAGGCCGAGCCACAGATATCATACCGTTAATTTGTTTCACTAAGCTGTCTCCCACAATAAACCTATCTTCCTCACGACATGCTGTAAAATATTTTGAATTTTTGTTCGTACTCTCGGTTCGCTTCGAACACCAAATAAAGTTCAGTAATTCGATCTGCGCGATCTGACAGCTGACACCGACTCCAAAAATAACTATTTAATATAAAAATTTCAATAACAGTAATGTAAAATATTGTCCATTTAGATTTACTTTCTTCTAAGCAAGGTATAAAGATATTATAAAATTTTTAGTGCCCTTTTTTGAAGGCGGTTTTTATGTTTTTTAAACAATTATTTTATTTCAAATGTTTATTGGTTGTTATGACAATGGTGTATTAATTTCGATCTTCTGAGACAATGAAAAACAAACTTATAAATTATTGGTTTAGATAAATGAATACCAATCAAGAATTTAGGTACTTCTTTCAATGTATCTAATAATAAATTAAAAACAGATAATCACTGATATTACAAATATTTGCTATCTGATTTTTCTGATAAGTTTAAAAGTTTCACAAATTCTATGGTCATGAAATTAATTCGGCTTCTAATTTTGGCTTTAACGTTACGTCACTATTCAAATGAATCAGTATAACAAAATCTACAGCTATATGGATATACGAATTGCATTACATTCAACAGACGTTGTGCAGATGAGTTTGAATTTTATCAAAACATTTCCTAGCATACTTCAGTTAAAATACTGAGTTATGACTTCCATGGTATCAGTCTGAGTTCTCATCGTTCTATTATCACAAAAAATTATGAGGTTAACTTGCAAACCAATTACAGGAATGAAAATTCGAATGCTGTTGGTGACTGGTAACGATTTGAAGAGAAGTTTGCTTGTAACCATTTTAAACTCACGGTCCTGCCATCGAGACTTCGGTTTTGGTAGGGTTCCCAGAATTACTCTGCCGAACGGGGAATTGATACTACTTAAATAGTGAGCCTAACATTGTTCTTATTCTGCTAATATTTTCAGTTTCATTGCAAAATATACAAGCGACACCAGACCGTTACCACTCACACATTAAGTTCAATTTTTCATTACTAGTCGTACTTGGTCTACGATTACATCCATAAAATTACTTAAAAATCTACTTAAAGCAAAGTTAATAATCGTAATTGATAAGATGTCCGTATTTAATTTTTTCTGTCTCTCTTACTCATTATCAACCCCTCTCCTTTTTCTATTTTTAGCAGCTCTAAATTAAAACAATTAAAGGTGTGCCGGATGCTTAATATTCTGTTAAGCTCATAAAATTCATAAATTACTAATGTGATAGAAATAAGAAGTTTATCTTGCACTGCAGTGGTATGAATTAGAGTCAGCTACTTCAATTGGAATTAACGCCTCTGCACCAAACAGCATGTGACGGAGGTGAAAGATTGATTTTTAAATGCTATACATCTGTAACCAAATTCTTCGTTTCGGGACATTATAACTCCGTGATGACGCGCGCGCCATATACGGCGTCACCTGATTAGAGTTCCATTGGTTGAAGAACTTTTTAGAACTTGGACATGTTTCGGTGCTGGTGCATTATTACTAATTACCAGATGGTGCACAAAAGTCTTGGGTTAATTCCCAAACCTCTCTGTAGCGCGTATAGAGTGAATGCAAACCACACTTCTGACAGTGACCCGTTCGCCGGATGTGGACGTTAAGCTGGCGGCCCCATCGATGTGTTTCGGAAGAGCAGGTCCTAATGGGCCGGCACTGTATTTCACCCTCTCGCTTATTTCATCTTTTATCTCTTATTTTACTGTCGTCAGTCTCTCGATTGGTTTGATACAATCCTCCATCCCTTCTTATTTTACTCTAACCTCTTCATCTCAAAACACCCTCAAAACACATCCCCCGTTATCTGCTTCATACATAACCAATCCCGCATGTCTTAAAAAATCACCCACGATCCTGTTCTTCTTTGCGTAAGATTCTTCCACAAACTTCTTTCGTCAGCCATCATTTCCAAAACATATTCATTTCGTGGTTTAACTATCCACATAATTTTCAGCATCCTTCTATAGCACCACATTTCGAATGCTTCAATTTTCCATCTTTCCAGCAGTCCATGCTTCATTACCATAAAACGCTGTGCCCCATACATAGGGTTTTAAAAACTTCTTTCTGGGTCCTAGGTCAATATTTGAAACTACTTTTTTATGAAGGTTCTTTTTACTAGTGTTATTCTGCTTTTAAAACCATTCTTACTTGGGCCATTAGTTACAATTTTACTTACTAAGTAACAGAATTTATTTACTTCTAATTTTGAATCCAATCCCATCTTTATATTTAACCTACTGTTTTATCTTTTACACTTTTGTCTTTCTTTGATCTATATTTATTACAGAATCCTCCGTCATTTTTTTGTTCATGTCATCCAGTAACTCCTCCATATACAGTCTGTCCTGCTCTCAGGACAATGTCATCAGCAAATCCAATTATACCGGTTACTGGTTTTGTCTTCGTGAACACTTAGGCCACATCAAAATTCCCCTTTTACATCTTTTAATGCTTAGTCTTTTGAAAGTTTAAATATTGCGAAGTCTTATAGGCTTCATTCAGAACTTTGTAGGATGATAATTGAGGCTTAAAATTGAAGTTCAGTGATGGCAAGGTCAGTGCCAAACAAGGAAACCTGAATTAAACGCTTTCCGTCTGCTGCAGAGAGTAATAGAGCTGCTTTATAAAATTTTGTAACAATTAGCAGTCTTATTGCTCAGCGTGATAATTTCGTTCCAACTAACTGTTAATCTTTTCTGGAAGACATACTTGACAAAATGAGAAAACATATTATAGAGAATTAGTTCATATCCATATTAAAATTTCTTATTTTAGCACATTTCATTGAGACAGCAAATTTCTGTAGTTTAGCTATCGATTTGAAGTATTTGCTCAAGTAGAATGTGATGTAGGATTCATATTTTTTTAATAATTCTACGAAAAGATTGAAATATAACCTGTTTGGTTAATAGCAAACCGATAAATTTTTTTCATCATTTTCAGTTTAATACAACTTCACTAAACAGATAAAGGGGGGAGGGGCATACAGTATTCACTTTGTATTTGATGCCTGCTAAAAATTGAAAAAAAGAGATGTAGGGGAGAAAAGAAAGAGAGAAAATGAAATTTGAATTGCGTTTCTGATTTCAGAGATTGTTTTGAAACCTCCTCTCTCATCAGATCAACTCACTTCTGCATATATATTTTCATTTACAATTTTTAACTTTGTTTTAAGTAGATATTTTAAATAATTTTATAGATGTCATCATAGACCAAATACGAAAAATATTTAAAAAGTGAATCTAATGGCTGAGCGTTAACGCTATGGCTCCACATACCGGACGACGCGGGTTTGAATCCCCATCCGGCTATCCAGACTTGGGTTTTCCTTCGTTTCTCCAAGTCACTCCAGGTGAATGGCGGGATTATTTCTTCGAAAATCCATGGTCCGAATTCCTTCCCGTTCCTTGTCTCCATTCCCTTCCCACCTTTAATGACTTAGAAGTAGATGAGTGTTGAAGCCTGAGGAATAATAAGAAATTGCTACAGTAAAATTATTTAGTATTTCTTCTCGTTGACGACGGCGCGAAATCGTTATAGTCCACCTAACGTCAACAGACGATGCGATTTCGACGAGGTTGAAACCCGAAAAGGTTTCTTCCAGTGTCACCTCCACGAAAGCTTTCGAAGTTACTCAGTTATGAGTCTTTCCGTAAGTATGCTATTCCCTGACGCAAGTAGGTAAGAGTCAATGTTATATTTTACGGATAAGTCATTTTTAATTTCGTCTTGTTTAAAATAAATGCAAAAAATAGTTGAAACGCCTAGAACCGAACCGAGGACCGCGTGTTTTCAAGACTAGAGCTTTAACCTTAAGGCAACTGAGCGCGTGGTAACAGACTGCTCGTGCAGTGTGCAAACAACCCTGTCATGCCTCTGAAATCAGTTACATTCAACTGGTGTTAGACACTTTTCCGAAATAATCTCTTTACAGTCATTTCTATAGTTTTCTAGGACTAAAAATTCTGGATCTTTGAACATTTCCACCCAATGCTTGGCCCACACATCTCATGATGTGTAGTATTACTGGAAGGAATTAGCCAAATCAATATATTGTTGTTGTTGTTGTTGCTTTAGGGTGCGTCGACATCGGTGTAATTAGTGCCCTATATCGTTATAGTTTTACGCTAATCATTTGGAATAAAATAATCACTTAATCTCATTTTCACCGCGCTTTATTGCAATCTTGTTAATTGCAACTTTAACGATATGATTCACGATCCGAATATAAGAAAAGTATAGCTGGAACCGAATTTCGTTCGATTCTATGGTCGGCCATATCTTGCCGAATATGACAGCGAATCTGGTGAAGGGAAAATAAATTACTTGACTCGGGAGTGGTCAGTAGCCTTTTACTGAAATGTGGGGGAAGATTGATGATCTTTCCTGCCAATAAGAATCGTCGATGAGCAGAGTCTTCCTTTTATGTTACAGTCATTGATTTAAGGAAATGAATTACAGATGGCACTGAATTGAATACCCGGCAATGGGATGGTTTGATGGGTGGAGCTAGCAGATGTGCTAAAGTTTCCTTGGATGACAAACTCTCCAGTGAACCACATTGTGCAAAATAAGAGACATAGACTCAGGCACCCACAGTCAATTTTTTTGCCAAAGATTATACCTGTTTACACGAGGAAAGTGGACTATCCAGAGCTGCGCGCGCAGCAAGACAGTACACTCGTTCCAGCCAACTCGCATCGTGTAAACGGGGCATAACGTGCTGACTGCAAGCGTACAGATTCGTGTCTGGTCAATGCTCGACCGCGCCCTACATTGTCAATGATCGCCGATTGCCATTAGCTAGACGACTGAATATTCCTATAATTCCCAAAACAGTAATGGTCTTCAAAATGACTCTTACATACCTCCCCATTAGTAAAAGGCCTTTTCTACAATGCCGAAAGGTACAATATGCAATGTAGATAGTTTTCCACTTTGAAGCTCACAAAAATATTGCAACATTTTTAAATATTTGTTTTTCAATTCTGTTGTGTATGGTCGGCCAAGACTGAAGATAAACAAAGTCAATTGGAATTTTATGACATAGGAACAATAAAACAGTCATACAAATGACATTAAATAAATATAATTTATGGAGTAGATGGGGTATGGTCATTCTCAACATTTATCGTTTAATTTGAGTTCGACATAGCTACTACCACCTGCGTAACGTTTGGTATCGTGATATTAGCTGTGTTTTGTGCAAGTCTGCCTTATTATTTCTGGCACAAACTGATTACAATAAGTCAAACTTAAAATTAAGATCGTTATAATGTTTCGATACTTGGTTTAATTTAATCACATCTTGCTCAGTTTGCAAATATTTTGTTCTGCTTTCCAAGGTATTCTAATTATGAACTATGGTATTCTGCTTCTGATAGATTAAATTAATTATTCAGCTTAGCAATAACCGATAAAATCTTTGTTTACTATTTTACACATTATCGCATTCTTCTGGGCGCCTTAATTTGAAAGAATTATGTTTCTAGTATGTAGTCTTGCATGAATCGTAAGACAGGTAATTCTCACTATGGTGGGATGCAACAAAGTAATAAGTTAATTATTACGGATTCTCCTACATATATGCTTACTATTTCTCTTGACAAGTGCCCAGGCAGTTTTCTGTAAAACATGATTGTTAGACAACTAGATGAAAAGAACAAGTGATTATCGCAGATTGTTTACAGTTGCTTAAATTACTACGTTTAATTTAAGACCTGTGGTTTTTACTGAGTAGCATGGTTCAAAATAATCCACAATTAACATATTGCTCCAACCCCGAATTCGACGAGTCTATGTTTACGTTAACAAATTTTTAAGGTTTAGTCTACCAGACAATGCTTACGTCAATAGTATGATAAAATGTAGATAGGTCTCGTGTGAACATTTAATTAACATATGGTTTTCTCATCCACCTGCTTATAATTAGTCGTAGTACAATAAATATAGTCTAAGACTTTGTAAAACATCATTCCATTAACAGTTAATTATTTTTACTAGTCTTTTTGCTCCAACCTTATATTAAGGTTTGAATCTCATTTGCTTTATTAGAAAATGCATTAGCTAAGCGTCAAGAAGTGAATTTAAGCTGACATTAAGTTAGAAGTGTCGAAATTGTTACAATTTCCTAATTTGGTATTTCTTCTTTTTTAATTTCGGGAAATCGTAATTTATGATTAGTCTACTAAAGTAATTTTAGCTTCTTAGTAGAGATAACTCCATTCTTAATTTTTTTAGTTTGAAGTGACAGTGCTATTATGCTGGTTATAATTCACATGAACAAGAATAAGTTTTGTGCAAAAGAAATATATTAGTGTAAATTACTATTTGTTATATGTTGCTGGTTTGTTTTAGTGACCAACTGATTTACTCCCCTTCTTATAATTAATGGTTCCATTATTAACTGTTCTGTTTGCGATACTTATGTGTTCGAAGCATTGCGCCAAAGTTGCTGCGTTTCACCACTTGACTCGGCATATCAGGTTACGCTGCGGGTAATTGGCCATTGAATGGGCGCTCGCCGTAACGGCCATCTGCAAAATTACACTTTCGACAGTACCTTACCTTAAAACTAAACTATACATAATTTTAACAAGGGGAGAGGTGGCACTCAACAGGGAATCTACGACAGCGAATTATCCGGACCATCTTCAAGAACGGTTAACATGGGGGTCGTCTTTGTCCTTTAAACCTGAAGACAACCGTTCGTCTCCTGCTGAAGGAAGTTTCTTAAATTCTTTAATTTTATGGTTGAATTAATATCCACGTCGCTGTATGCAATTCATAAGCACATATTCTTTCTCGCAAATGGTAGGAATCAGTATATTAATGTTTTAAGCTGTTGGTGGGCTGTGGAGATGATAGTGTGAGTTATGTATTTCCCTTATATTTGAAGTTTTAATTCCCTGTAAATTCTAATTTACCGAGTTTACTCTCTTCTCGATTCTTTTTTATGATAATTTCATTAACTGGAAGCCCCAATTTTTCCCTTTTCGATTCACCAGTAAAACTTGAAAAATATTGGTTACCATTTCCGTGAGTCTATCCGTTACTAATGTCATGCAACTGCTATTGATGATACAGAATTTACACTATTTTTCCCCTAGATCGGTGGTGAATTAGCGTTCAATATTCTAGGTTTGTCTGTATTTATCACTTGATTAGTTATAAATAATTTCCAAGAGCTAGCAACAAATTATCAAATTTAGGTTGTTCATGCAAGGTAAATACTAAAATTTAGCTCTGAAACAAATAGATGGATTCTCCATTGTGGTACAATCTGCTTATTATCTAACAACTAATCAGACTTACTTGGTACAATAATGACGCTGTGATTACGCTCTGTGTGTCTTATCCCCGATTAGTGCCAATTTAAAGTTTGTTAGGAATAGTCACACAACACTTGATGTTTTCCTTTATAATTTGCGTATAGTTCCGTACTTCCTAACACTGTCTCCTATTACTAGACTAATTTTTACTAGCTGTTTGATTTACTTATTTTCCAATTATGTTACTCTTGCTCGCTCTTATAACAGTTACCAATTGTCAAAACTTATTCTGCAACATTTCCACTGAAAATAACAGCAGGATATAGAGACAAGAAGTTGGTATATTTTGCAAATTTTCTCTTCTGATTCACTTATGGCATCTCATTCTGGTGAAACTCCTCACAAGTACAAAAGGTATTTAAATGAGAAAAACGTGGTTTAAGAATTATTTGTGGAGTAAGCACATGTACATAGTTTTAGATAGAAAGTGATTAGCGTTTCTATTCAATGGCATACTTCAAGAAATGTTATTTACGAAAACTTACCGACTTAAAAACAAACTAAGAGTCAAACCTCTTTTACTTTGTGAAAGAATTTTATTCTCGGAATTTTGCAACTGAGGAAATACTATATACTTGGTGTATGGAAGTGGAAGGTAACAAAGTTGTTCAGAATTACTAATATAATTAATGGATTTTCCTTGTGTTAAAACCGTTTACAAATACAGCAGTTACACTATCTTCATATAGCATTCATATGGAGTAACTAACTTTGGATAATATACATTTGCAAATAACATTGGAAATCGATTATAATAATTTCGACTAACTAGCCGTTCATTGTTGTTGATGATACTATTTATTTCTTGATGGTTGTATGTACAATTCCACATCTCCGAAACTGTTTCCATATGGGATCAAAGTGAATATAACTAATTTACTACGACAATTATTTGTGAATATGGTCATTTTACGATACCATATCTAATATTTACCTGATTTACCTCATTCTACAGCTTATTATTTTAGATTATACTTCAAACAATCGTGTTTTACTGTTACGCGGTTCTGACCTTTCGATCGTCTTTCCTTCCGGATCCAACCGCTCTCTTAGACATCATTTTTGTTGTTGGTATGTGAGATAAGTATTGCTTGATTTACCAATATCCTCTTACATATTACATTCTCCACTTCCGATGAATTGTTAATTTGAAGCTGCATATCGTTTTGTTTGCTCCTAATTCCCGAGACAGGGGAATGAAATTTCGTTCTCTTTCCGTTATACATGGTTCTCAGTTTTCTAATACTTAATTAACCTAGGTAACTCCACTTAGCGATAAATTCCCTATATTACAATCTTATTTGCAATTACATATCGAATATGAACTGATTCACGAAACTATTTTGAATGTACCGATTTTAAGAGACATTTAACATGGATTTAGGTTTAGCTGAATTATCAGGTATGTCAACTGATTGCATTTATGACTAATGAGGTTCAAATAATGGTTATGTCTGTAACTTGGATCTGTTGGTATGGGATGAATGTAATTTTGTTTCCATAAGCGTATGGAGTTGACGGTAGGCTTTTGAGTACGTATTGTGTCGCAAGGAAAGACCCATGACTCCTTTTCCCAAGGACTGCCCTCGAATTTTGCTTTTTTAACTCGATTGACGAGCGTACACCGTGATGTTGCCCAGACAATCAGAGTTCGCCAATTTCCAACGCTGACCGGCTTATTTTCATATCACCCATTTTTTTAAATAAATATATATACTTGGTGCTCCAAATATTTCTAACATATGGCACACAGTTTGACTCCTTACATTAAGTGAGTACGTATTAATACTGTTAACACATGAAAGACTGAGGCTATATTTTCCCAAACTGAAACACCAGACTTGTAGAATATTCGTAATAATTTCAAAATATTATTATTCTTCAAAATTATGAACGCCGATTCCATTCTAGGTACTGTACTTTAGGATTTTATCCGTTCTTATCTTCAGACTCGCGTTCGATTACACGCCGTTTACTAATTTTATATGGCAATCACGTTTTATATTCATTCCTGTCGAGTTCAACCATTCCGTGCATCGCGATAAATGTTAAATTTGATGTGGCAGATACATCGTCATATATTTACTCTTTTTTAGTCCTACCATCCCATGTATTATATTTTGATTCGCCATGACAAATACTTCCGTTTTATATACACTCTACTTGATTCTAACCATCGCGTGTAATTGAGCGTCTTGGCTAACACAACTGAATACTTTTACAAAAATTTCCGTCAGAGGTACTTGAATATGATTTCAGAATATAATATGCAATATTAACACGTACGATTGACTTATGGGTATTCGTATAGCGATGGGAACACGTCTGCTCCTCAACCTGAACACTTGAGAAGTCTTAGAACTTCAGCCGAAAGTGTCCACTCGCGTGGTCCTATTAACAACTGTACTTTTCGCACGTCCACGACTGCACCACATTTCTGTATAAAATTTAATCCTATATCCTACTGTATGCTCTGTTCAAATAAGTAACCGCCTGAACGGTTGCTCTAAATATCCTGGAGTTTATACTAATCCAGCAGTAGATACCCCTAACACTTTAACATTTCCCCGACCTAGACCGGTAACATGCAGACTATAGTGCGCGTCACGAACGATGGTGGGTCGCGCAGAGAGAGAGAGAAATAGGTTTGACATAGAATATCCGACGTTGCCGCGTTTAACTATTAGCAGTACAGTTCTAAGGCCAGTATCACACGCTTTAGCAGTTCTCTCTTGACCTTTGGCAACGTCGCAGATCGGCCCTCTCGGGTCTGCTTCGCACTTAAAATGCTTATATACTTTCAAATCTTGCTTTTTGCTTTGTCTATGCAAAACCTTACGCTTATGTTGTTCGTCTTCCATTATTTAGAATAGGAATTATTCCAATGCTCACTGATTTACAACTGTACATTCACAAACACATCGCATTCAACACTCGCGTTACCACGAAAAGCTCTGGATTGTTACTAAATGTGATTGGCTACTGCCAGAGTGATGACGTAATGCGCATACCCTCGCTAAACTGGGCCGCCATCGTTCGTGACGCGCACTATAGTGGCACTAATCCTTCCACCCTCCAGACAACTTTCCAACAATGAAGAATTGCGCACCAGAACCCATTAAGACAGTGATGTCAAAGATAAGGGCCAGTGGGGCGCATTCCGCCATCACTCAATTCCTCAACGGAAGTTTTAAAATGCGCACACTACATTTATAAGTAACTAGCTCGTACACGCGACTTCGTACGCATGGATTAAGATTTTTTTTTTTTTTTTTTTTTTTTTTTTTTGCAGGAATTAAATATAGAAAGTTGTTTGTAACGAAGGATTGGTCCCAAACAATATCGAGTCGGAATAATATGACAGGAAAGCTAACACTAAATCATTGTACCATCGAACCTGTCTCTTGAAGAGAATCAATTTCCAACATATTTCTGTCACCATTCGATAAGGTCTCAAAATTTCGTGACTACAACTGTTCATCATAATGTAAAAAATATCCTGTGCCCTTCATACAGATTTCTTTATAAAATTCCATCACAACGATATGGCCATTTAGTCGTCCAAATGTAACAAAAAGACAGAAACTTACTTCCGTATTTATAATAATATTACTGCGGTTCACACTCACACACTGACTGCGAACAACACCTGAGGGATCATTATAACGTAAAAAAGTATACACCTACAACATCTCAAGACTACCTAGGATTTGCCTCGCATTGCACCCCTAACTTTCTAATATCTACAGTTTAACATTCAAACCGAATAACCTACGGCCCAGGCCTGACTCTTACGATGAAAAACAATTTTTAAAAATCTTAGCCTCCACGGAGAACTGAACCAGAGACAATGACGTTCGTAAGCAAGCGCTTTAACCACTGAGCTGCCAGTCCAACACACGGGAACACGGTACGGAGACGTCAATATCCAATGTATCTGTCTATCGCCGTGTTTCGAAGTTATGAGAGAACATGTGTTATTTATACAGATAATTTTTCAACCAAATATAGACAGAATTTTTCTCCTTGTTTCAAAGGATAAGTGTGCAAAGTTTCATCGAGATCGGATGAAAACTGTGGATTTGTAAGAAGAACAAACAAACATACATTCATCTTTATATATAAAGATTTGATGGGCAGTGCGTACCTAGAAAAGCGAGAGAGATAGACAGTAACAATTTTTTTTTTATTTGAATCTGGCCCGCCTACACATTCTAAATTTAATATAAAATTTAATGCAAATTTAATGCAAAATTGAATTTGACACCTACGCACTAAGAGATATCACTCTCTCTCCTTTCCCCAATATTTATCATTAATCAGGCCTTTAGCCCTAACAACCCACACCATTCTGTTTGTCCCGGTTTCAAGTTACCGGCATTACTTAAATGCAAATGGGTGGAATGGAGCGCCTACATCCTCACCAGGTTAACTTCTTGGGCTGTACCTGTGAGTTATTTCAGAAAAGTTGGCCCCCAAAATGACGCAACTCGCCACACATTTATATATCAGGCCACCTTTTACCGCAAAATATTCCGCTTCACTTTAACATATTGGCTTTCCTGCCACACTTACATTAACACGACGCCCAACCGGTTTCATTTTTTCCCGGTAATAATTATTTTCATAATTCTTAAATTCACCAATTATAATTTGACTAATACTTGCCTAGTTCCCTCTTTTGAAATTTCCTACTCCGCTCAGTAGCATCTGGATGTTTCCTAACATTAATATCTGCCTTATAAACTTAATTTTGGACTTACCTGGAGAACATGCTTTGAACTGTTCACAAACACCGCCGCTGCTATGGCCTCTGAAAATATTTTTGTCCCACTTAAAGATATATCTGGCAAAAAACGTGCCTTTACAAGCAATAAGTAACCCCGCTTAACTCACCATTATAACTCCGCTCACCCGTCTCTCCAAATCGAAGATCCTCGCGTTCATTGCCCGATAACTGTTATAGATTTAGTCGCTGCCATAGTTACAATAAAAATTAAGAACGTCCTGTGGCACCCGCCGCAACGTGTTGCCACGCGTCACCGCGATCCGCTCCGCGCGTTAATTCCGCGCTGGGATCCGCCGCCGCTCGTATGTTGACCCCGGCGTCCGATGTCTCCAGCCGTATGCTGACGCCGCGCCTGTGGGTTCGCTCATCCCGCGTTCATCATCCAAGCCATTAGTTGATCCAGACACCTGTTCTTCCTGCCACCCCCCTCCCCCGTCTTCCTCTTCAGACGGTGATCGTTTTCTTCTTGCTAACTCGTCAGACTCTATCCATACTGATGTTCCAGAACATTGGTACTACGCCAAAATCCCACGATGTCGCCACTTTGTCAGGGGCTGATTGGCCAAAGCTAGAGTACGTGTGTGTGGATAGGTGTGCTGACGAACTAACCTTAGGGAATTCCAGTTCTGCTCGAAGCGTCTCCTCTGTTCTTCTGGCAGCTCCACTATACTCTTACCATTGGAATGTTTGGGATAATGCTTGACACCACTGTGGATCGACGGCCACAGACCGAAGGTTAGAAACTCAGTTAAGTTCTTACTACCTGGTACATGAAGAATGCAACACTTGCAATTGAACCAGTTTATTGGCCTCTAACACGGAGTAGTACAGTTTATAGCGTGCCGCAAAGTGGATTCCAACTATCATCAACTTATCTATGCCCCGGACTGTAATAGTTAATTGTAAGGCAGATGGTCGCCCTGGATAGGAGATGGGTGGGAGGGTGGCAGGCTCCTAACAGGTGGCTATCGAAGTATGCTCGACTACTCTCGCCGACTGCCCGACAGTAAAGACATTACTTCATCGCTTGTACTGCCCAAGCCACCTCAGCTGACCTACAATTATGAAGGGGACTGCACCCTAAGGTGCTGACTGCAAGCATACAGATTCCTGTCTGGTCAATGCTCGACCGCGGTCAGCATTGTCAATGATCGCTGATTGGCAATAGCTCGACGACTGAATATTCCTATAATTCCCCAAATAGTAATGGTCTTCAAAATGACTCTTACAAAGAGCTTTCTGAATTTTATGTAAGAAAGATGCAATAAATTCAAAAATATTTTAACTTTAGTGTCTCCATCAATATCATTAATCGTCAAAATGTGATTATACAGTATGTAAGACAATACTCCTCTGAAGTAATAAAATAATCGTTAAATTACTTTCAATGCACTTAAAATTGACAACCTTTCGTTATTGCTACCTGGCCATATGCAAATTTAATTAATATCAAAAGGAAGGAAAGATTCCAAGTAAAAATAGTTAAAAAAACAAAAAAGAAGCAAAGTCCGTTGAAAAATCAAACATTTCCTTGAGGTTGCCAATTTTGACATTGACATAATGGTTTGGAACGCAGCAAGACAGAGGCGGGTTCGGAAAAACGCACATCGCATCACTCAAACGTTAAATAATGTGAGTTCACAGATTTTACAAAGTGTGTGTGTGTGGGGGGGGTTTGATCGTTATTAGTTTCAACAATAATGTTTGATCCACCAATCTCTAACGTAGTATTTTCGAGTACTATATATATTTTTAAACAATGTATGATATGCAGATACGAAATAGCACAATACCATATAATGTAGTTCGGTCGGCAACAGTAATGTGAGCCGTCGATATGACGCGTATAGTCCAGTTCTTTATGAAACACTGAAGACGATAGTTAAATGCTTATGTGGTTGTTGTAACTATGGTTAATTAGGAGAAAAGAATACTGTCTTCGTCACTGCTTCTGAATCGATTTCATTTGTTTTTTACCTAATAAAATGAAAAATATGTGAATACGAGTCACAAAAAATATGAATGTCGCATTCCTTAGAACCAATCAGACACCCAAATTGTATTTATTGTTGTTCAAAAGAACAGATTAAGATAAAAGTTAAGATAAAGTTTCGGTTCTGGATAGATAGATTGATTTTGAAAGTCTAAAAAGTGTATTATTAGATGATATAATTACATGATTACTGGAAATAATTACATGAAAATGTAAGAAATTAAATTTCAATTATCATTATTAATTTAATGCAATTGTATATTATGTGTTTTAATTTCAAAACTAAAGTGTAATGACACAAAAAGGGAAAAATCTCTATTTCTAATTCGTTTTCTTGATTCTGAAGAGTCGCCGGGCAACCTCCAAGGTACTAGTTCAAAACAGATTAGGTGTGTAAAACCGCATTCTCACGGTGCGTGGTGTGGCATTTCGCACCTTTCATCTTTTACCGCCTGGCGATGAGTCGAGGCGCGCCGACCCTGCTAGCATATGCGGCGAAGTTCAAAGGAGTTTACTACCAAGCGCCGTGGGAGCGCACCTTAAGGCCGGGCGCACATTGACGCGCAGTCGACGCAGGCGGCGCAACACAGTTTCTGAGTCTCTATGTTTTGGGGCGGAACAGCGCGTATTGAGAGGCAGAGCAGGGCAGCGCAGTACTGCGCCGCACGTGGCCTGCGCCACGTTGTGATCACGACACAGAAACTGTGCCACGCAGCTCACTCGTGCCGGTTTTTGCCGTAACACTTCTTGCGTTATTCATAATTTTGCTTTACTTATAATCATTTTAAACTATCGAATAAGAAAAATTGATTAAACTGGTGCGTAACTAACCTGCGATTCACAATATCAGTAATAATAAATACTTAAAAATTAAATTTAAACAAGAAATTTGGACAATGAGCACAACAAGTGGCGAGTAAATTCAGCATTTATTTATCATACAACTGTCTACTTACAATTCTCACTTTTATTATCTCTTTTTAAATTCATTTTTAATAAAAAAATTAAAAAGATTGACATATAGGTCATTATTACAATATTTGTTTTCTTATTATTTGTACTACATCATTCATTTTTTTTTTTTTTTTTTTTTTTTTTTTTTAATCATGGCACACGTCCGACTGAATTGAGCTCTTCTTCTCACTCTTCAAGGCAACCTCGGTCCAACTCCTAACGAGAGGAGAAGGATTCTTGTTAAGACAATTTCCCGAATTATTTGTTCAACTTTGCTTGTTTAGTTTCAAGTGTTTCTTATGTTCTGTTATGTAGTTTTCTTAAAAATATAATATGAAATAAAAGATAAAACCATTCTTACAAATGTCATGTACCGTAAAACGCTAAATAATTAAATAAATAACCACGAAAATACTGCGATATTATCTTCTGTTGTAATAGGTATTTGAGCGTTGTCAAGAAAATAACAGGTTACATTATGGCGTGAATCTCCGCTCGAGTCATGCGGAAATAATCTTTTGAGATTTCTCTTGTCACTGCAAAAGCCAGATGAGAGTTTCTTCTTTTCATACACTCACCTTTGCATAGTTTTATCTAACTCAGCTTCTGTTAAAGTAATAACAATTTTCCAAGCTCGGCATCGAAGTCTGATTCAGAAATCAAAAATCGAGTTTTTGCATCGACTTGTTTTTAGTTACGCTTTTTTGTCGGTTTCTTGCACAACACAACAATGCTTTGTAAACTGCAGCACGAAACTGCGCTCTAATATGCGCGGGTAACTGCCAGTCTGTGCTGCCCTGCCCTGCTCTGCGCTGCCCCTACAGCGCCACGCAGCACAATATGCGCCCCGGGTAAGGCCCGATTCACACAGAAGGGACTTGTCGCAAACGCGGCGCTTTTAGAAGTCGCACCTATGTTAACAAATATCCTAATTCACACAGAGGTGGCAGGGTGGGGGAGCGCTCTTTTGAGGTCCGCGCCCCTTCTCTTCGAAGTTTCGAGCGGTGAATTGGAGTTGCGTAGACCTCCAAGCGGAGCGTTCTCTCTATTATCAAAATGCTTGATGGTTTTAAGATTCATATACAATTTTGTGTAGTCATCGAGAATTTCCAGAAATTTACGATTTTAATAGTTAAGATTATTTCAATCGTAATGTACAAGACAGTGCTTGACAAAAGATAACTAAGGAATTAAACGAAACTGGTAAGTATTAAAATTTATAACAAAATGTATTACTGTTAGTTATTTACAAGGGTGAGCAATAGTTTCAAAGAAAGCAGATTATAGCAACTGTTATTAGTATATACAATACCTACCTTGATACGGAATGGGTGCACGTTTAACAAAGTACTTGCAGAAATACTCTCTTATGTATTTTTCATTTTGTCTTCTTGGCTTTCATTCTGTCATTGGATTTCTATTACAATATTTTCAATTTGAGGGGTTGAAAATTTACCATCGTATTTCTGTATTGCGTTGTTCAGCGTGGCTTGAACATTACATCAGTTTTTGAAGAAGAGCAACATATTAATGTATTTAAAATCCTGAATTTTGAAGTTAATACGCCAAAAGCACATTCTACAAATTTCCTACCTCTACATAGTCCGGTGTTGAATATTCTGCGTTGATTTGATAATTGATTTCGAGAAAAAGGTTTCATAATCTTTGGTTGCAGTGGGAATGCTACATCCGCAACAAAATAGAACGGGATGTTCATTGTTTCTCCAGAAAGAGAGGCAGGGTCGGGTAAATTAAAGCTCTGTTGTAGAGCTTGTAAAATTTCAAAATGTTTTTTACTGGGTTAATCAATAAGTTAGTGAGGTTATTACAACGCTACACTTTGACCTGCCTCATGGAAGCATCGGTACTTCGTAATTTTATTATTTTACCTTGGTCGCCACCAGCTGTTTGACGAACGTACTAATAATACTTACAGTTCTCTGTGATGTTAAGAACTCACTAGTTCACAGGAATTTGTAATAAGCAAGACACACTCACTCATAGGAAGTATTAAGTCGAACAACTTTTTATTATTCCAACGATTTGTGTCTTATATTAGTACTCCGACCACCAACTGGAATTATTTATCACTTATCCGAAGATTGCAAGTTCTTTATGAGTGGAAAATTTAATCACAAGATACTCTCCTTCAAACAGCAACATATTAAATGTCTGTACCACAATTACCAGTTCACAACCGCTCATTAACAGTTCTCCAGGAACGTCTCACTGTATTTTCACACCATATGGCTTGTCTTACGTTAGCGACGTCAAGCCAATATTCATTTCCCGTCGCGGACGCTCGTATTACGTATCCATATGCCCGAATATTTCTTTCCGAATCTACCGAAAACACGTACACGTCGACACACACACTTCCCGCCACTCGTAACACTTGACTACTCCTCTGCCACAGAGGTTAGACCCTCGCGGTAGATCGATAATCGATATTTATACAAAGATTGCAAGTCCAATGTAATGTTACAACCCCTTCCAGGTCTCTGTTTACAAATGTGAACAAACAGTGAAAAATTTAAACAGAAACCGAGAAACACTCGAGGTATGATCGGGTTGTTACCTTACTGCTCATAGGTATAAATTCACATAAACAATTACACTCTTGTACAAAGTAGTTGGTGGTCGGTACTCCTCAAACAAAATTACATTTTCATGGTTACAACTACAACTAAGAAGCAAATACAAATTTCATATATCATAGACAAACAATTGTACATACAAAATAGCCAACTGGTTCCCTTTCAAAGCATAATGTCCTTCATTGCTGTTATAGAGTCAGCTGTTCGTTCCCAAACTTAACCTTTAACACAAACTGCACCACACAAAAACATGAAAAAAAAAATGAAATTCACACGCCGGTTATGGGGCCACTCACTTCGTCACTGTAGACGGCCTACTGCAAGGACCTAGATAGCGCACGACTAGGCCACTAGCCACCGGGTTAATATCACCACCGAGCTTCTTACATTAGTTTTATGGTTCACAAGGAAAAGAAATGCCCGTTGGCGATAAAGGTCATCGACCTCCCGACACGTGTGAAGTACAGTAATGAGTTGGTCAACTTGAAAACAACCTAACAACTAAGATACATATAAACAGAAAAAACTTATTTACAACCTAAACTATTTACAAAAGGGAGGTGGAGGGTTTCATGGGGTGTTTGGGATGGACGTCACCCCTAGGCACTCCCTTCTCTTCCCCCACCCTGGGCTGTCGTCTTGAAAGGTTTTAGGGATATAACATTATACGTCCCCTTTAACTTTCCATCTTTGGGGTGTTCAAGGGTGTAGGCGTTCTCTCTGGGACTCTCCCTCGCCCTATATGGCCCCTCGTAGAGTATCTTGAATTTCTTTATTTCATGGTTGATAGCGGAAGACTTAAAATGTGTTTGAATGAGCACTAAGTCTCCCGCCTGGTATGTTGTCACTTTCCCTTTCTTGTTATGTCTCATTTGCCGTGCCTTGGCTTTCTCAACTAACACCTTCTTGGCTTCTTCAATTTTCTGTTGGAAATCCACTGCCATCCCGTCAGGAAAATTGACATATTTGGTAATAATCCTCGGAACTGGTTCTTGAAACATCAATTCGAACGGAGTAACTTTGGTTGATCCATGAGGAATAGTATTCATCACCTCTTCAAACTTTTCTACCTGCTGTGCCCAACTTTTGTGGCTATGTTGACAGTAGATTCTAAACCACTTCCCGATTTCTCCCATCACCCTTTCTACTATATTTCCTTGATGGTGGAAGAATGAGGTTTTCACCACTTCTATCCCTTCTCCTTCCAGTACTTCTGTCCACTTCTTGTTAGAGAATTGTGGTCCATTATCGGACAGTATCTGCTTCGGCTTCCCCACCGTGGGTAAGTATTGGGTAAGTATCTTGCCTAAAAGAACCTTTGTAGATGCTTTCTTGACTGGATAGAGCTTCACATACTTGGTAAAGGCATCTATAATAACAAAAATAGTAGTGACTCCTCCCCTGGATGCAGGAAATGGTCCATATAAGTCAACTGATATCAACTCGTGAGGTCTTGACGGAATTATACTTTTCATCCTTCCCATTCTCAATACGGTGTCCACCTTAACTTTCTGACACGTTTCACAAGTTGACAAAACCTTCGCTACTCTTCTTTCTAAGTTCCCAAAATAACAATGTTCTCTCATTATAAGTGAGCATTTACTCGCTCCATAGTGTCCATAGCTGAGATGGTGATATCTAATCCACTCATCGACACAGTGTTCCGGTACACACACTTTCCACTCCTTTTTATCCTCTGCTTTTCTATAGAACAGTATCCCTTTATGAAGGCAGTAGTGTTTCTTCAATATCGGATTGTCACTTCCTTCTTCAAGGGCCTCGATGACCTCTCTCCATCCTTCATCTTCTCTTTGTTGGACACCCATTTCTCTCATCCATTTAACGACCTTGCCTTCCTGAGGAACCCCTTCCAGATAATGAAGGGCTGCTTCTTGAATTGACTGGGTGGTCCCTCGGTCCTCCGGCATTCCAACAGGGAGTCTGGACAAACAATCTGCCACTAAGTTTTCCTTCCCTGGAACGTATTTGATGTCAAATTGGAACTCTTGGAGTAACAGCGCCCAGCGAGTTAACCTACCGTGAGTCAGTCTACAATTCATCAGAAATGACAGGGCCCTATGGTCAGTGTGGATAATTATTTTTCTCCCTAGAAAGAGATGTCGGAATTTCTGAAAACTCCAGACAATAGCCAATGCCTCCTTCTCCGTTATACAATATCGCATTTCGTGGGCATTGAGCATTCTATTTGCGAAAGCAATCGTATGGTGTTCCTTCAGTCCCTTTACTTCCTTCTCCTGGAAGATTTCGGCACCTAAACCATAATGCGAACTATCGGTGGCCAAACAAAGGTCCAAGTCCCAATTGGGGTATGACAGAATCCTCTTTTGGGCCAGTGCTTGCTTAATGTCACAGAAGTCTTTTTCACATTCGTCTGTCCACTCCCAAACTGAATTCTTCTGATCCAGTTTCCTTAGATTCGGACTGTTTAACTGTTGCTCCGGTATAAACTTTCTGTAGAAGCCACATAAACCTAAGAAGCTCTTGAGCTGCGTTTTGTTAGTAGGTCGAGGAAACTTCTGAATAGCCTCCAACCTCGAATCATCCACCAGAATTCCTTCCGGAGTGATCACATGTCCCAGAAACTTCAAGCGTGACCGTAGAAAGATGCATTTCTTCTTCTTCAATGTCATTCCCGCCTTCTGTATCGCCGTCAGGACTTCTCTCAACAGCTCCCAGTGTTCCTCAATCGTACTGGTTGCAATAATTATGTCGTCAACGTAAACCTGTACTCTCTCCCTCAACTCTTTACCAAGTACTTGGTCCAGAGCTCTTATGAAATGGGCTACAGAGTTGTTCAATCCAAATGGAAGTACCTTGAACTGATAACATCTTCCTTCGAATCTAAATGCTGTGTACTTCCTAGAATCTTTCTGAATGGGAATCTGCCAATAGGATGAGGTAAGATCAAGAGATGATAAGTATTTCACCCCATGAAATTTTTGTAGCAAGTCATCCACTCTCTCAGGGTGATCTCTCTCCGTGACTAAAATCTTGTTTAGTGCTATTGCATCAAGCACTAATCTGATGGACTGGTCCGCCTTTGTCACCACTACGAGTGGACTTGCATATTCGCTTTGCGATCTCTCGATGATTCCCCAACTTTCCATGCGTTCCAATTCTTCCCTCACTTTGTCCCTTTTCGCCAGTGGAATTGGGTACGGCTTTATGGAAAACGGTTTCTCTTCTTTCACCTTGAAATGGCACTGGTAACCTTTTACCAGACCGGGTTTGTCAGAAAAAACATTCTCGAAGTGTTCTTGTATATCCCACGGACATATACCAAATTCTCCCCTTTCTGGATGATCAATTCTCCTTTCTTCCTTGTTGCTTTCTTCCTCGCCTTCTCCCGCTCTCCATCGTGCATCCTCCTCCTCTTCGGTGTCATCTTCCAGTTCAGTGTAGTCTAATTGGATACCGGTAAATCCCTCTTCAGTCTCTTTCTTAGCATTTCCAATTTCTGCTCGACATTTCCTTCCCTCCGTGTAAAATTCCATATACCCTTTTCCACAGTGCAATATGGTATCTGTTGGTATGATCCAATCCACACCAATAATGCAGTCAATATTGAGATTGGGTACAACATACATGTGGATTCCAACTTCCTGTCCACTCACTTTTCCTACCAATAAAATCTGTATCGTTACTTTTTTACTCTTTCTTCCAGTCGCTGGCACTATCGCAATGGTGTTTGTAGGCCAATACTCAAAATCCTGTTCCTCTGCGAGCTCCTTGTATAGGTTCTCAGATATACATGAAACTTCGGCCCCAGTATCAATTACTGCCTTGACCTTCTTCCCTAATACTTCTATTTCTACAGTTGGTACCCTGAATACCCTTTGCTTCAACTGATTATCCTCTTCTATGAGGTCTTGCCTGGGATCACTCAGGTACACTGAACTTACAGGTGTTTCTCTGCTCGAACTCTCCCTTCTCCATTTCTGCTGCCTAGTATCACCTTTCTTTCCTTCACTCCTATTCTTCTTCGTCTGTTTATCTCTCTCCCAGTTGAAACTGGGTTCTTTCCCCTTTATGACGTTGGTGTTTTCCACTGTCAGTTGACCGTTTGTCGTGGATATCACCCCTTCCATCTCAATGCTGACCAGTTGCCCATCTTCAAGATCAAAGTCGCCCGATCCAAGGATGCGCTTGATAGGGTCATCAGTTGCCAAACAAATCTGTTCATACTCTCCCACCGTACTATCCTCTTCTTCTGTTACTTCTGTTTCGCTCTCTTCCTCCTCCTCTTCTTCTGTATCTTCAATGTCTACCCCTTCCATGGACTTTACTATGTTCGCCGACCTATACTCTTCGTTTCCCTGACAGCTGCTGTTTTCCTTAGAGATCAATACCATCCCTCTATCACCGAAAGTATAGAGGCTCTTATTGTAGTCCTCTTCAAATGGTGGTTCAACATCTTCCTCCGTTGAATCATCCTCCAACCTAACGACAGAATCATTTGTTTCCTTACAGAGTTGCCAAAATTCTCCAATCTCTGCAAATTTACAAGACTCCATTCCCTCTTGCTTGGTAAACATGGATCCCGATAGGCCAGGCACCACTTGTCCCTGACCGTTGATGGATTCTTCTGTATGAACAATAAATTCAGCCCCTCTCCTTGTGATTACCCGTTTTCCTTTCTGTAGGAGAGGTGGAGCTTCTCTCTCCCTTGAAGCTTCTTTTGGTGGTCCGACGACTTGTTCTGCCCCTGGTCGGACCAAAACAGTGGCAGCTAGCAGTTTCCGTGTCACGCTTTCCTTTAGAAGGATTGTTATTGGTTTTTGGTTTATCGTCTTGCCGGGTTCTTTGGTCACTATCCTGTTGCTTCCCTTCTCTACTACGACCCCTATCTTGCTCTTGCTCCCGTCTGAAATTAAAGTTGCTCCTCCCGCGGCCCCTATTGTCTTGTCCTCTCCTCCAATATTGTTGACCGTTGCCCATTTCATTTCTTTGTTGGTTATGGTTCTCTCTCCTTCCTCTGTCGCGTGATTCATTACGGTTCTCTCGCTCTCTTGGTCTTTTCCTTCCCATCTTCTTCTCTTGTGCATCAAGCCTTCCCAACATTTCGATGGCCTCAGTGACATTGTTTATTCTGTGACTGGCGAAAATCAGCTGCGTTGACTCTGGTAGCCTGGCCATGATTATCTCAACATACTCCGCCTCACTATATGGCCGGTCGAGGTGACGGCACTTAGCTAGACATCGTAGGAAGAAGTCTTGTTATGTTTCATTTCCCGGCGAGTAGGGCTCACCATGCATCAGTTCAGACTTGACGGCTACCTGCCTTTCTACCGACCAAAAGTGTCGAAGAAACTCTTCTCTGAAGCGTTGGTAGGTAGTGAATTCCTCTGAAAACCGGTCTCCCCATAGGCGTGCTCTTCCTCTCATGTGTTCGTGAACCATCCGTATTCTTTGATCATCCAGAGCGACTTGGAATGGTGGGTAAGTTTCAAAATTGTCCAGAAAATCTACTGGGTGCAGTTTTCCCGAGTCATCAAATTTCTGGAGTTCACGCTTTTCCTCTAGTGGGTATCCTGGATAGAAAGGGTTAGTAAGAATTCCTTGAAACTTGCTCATTTCTTCCCTAACTGCCCCTAACACTTGGGTCTTCAAGTTCCCCTCTACTTCTTGTTTGATGGCTGGCACCTTTTGGCTTATTTTGTTCTCTATTTCACAATAGGAGGCCAGTTTCACTTTTTCTATCCCTTCCGCAAGGCAATTGATTTTGTCAGTCCACAACTTAACTTCTTTCTGTGCTTCTTCTATATTCTCTTCACACACTTTCAAGTTCTCTCCTATGGTTTTTAATTTAAGATCTTGATACTCCATCTTGTTTTCAATGACTTCAACTCGTTGCTGAGTGAGTCCTACTTCCACCACCATTTCCTGTTTGAAATGTTCCACTTCTGCCTTGGTTTCTTCTCCTTTTAAGATACACTTCAGTTGCAGTTGCTCCATCTCTCCTCTTATTTGTATGAGTCTTTCATCCAAATCTCTAGTAATATCTTCACGTAGGGCTTTCCCTTTCTGTTCTATTTCTGCCCTGAGGTTGTGAATGGCCTGGTTCTCTTCATGTATAACTTTGAGATTCTCAGCATTTTCGGTTTTCATTTCCTTGAGCTTCTCTTCCAAAGAGTAGCTCCTCTCCGCATTTTCTGTCTTTAACGCATTGATATTTTCAGCAAAGGAGTGGTTAAGTTTCTCTTCCAAGGAGTAGCTTCTCTCCGCATTTTCCGTTCTTATCTGGTTCATCTGGTTCATCAACTGCATAAACATTTCCTTAACAGGCACTTCCTCGGTCTGCTCTCTTGTTCCTTCCACAAAAGTTTCCTCAGTATTCATTTTCACAGAGTAAGAAAAAAAACTACGCAGAATTAGAAAGTAAAGGTGGAGGGGGGGGGTTAAATTCACTAAGTTGCCCACGCTCAAAATCAAGACAAAGAAACCAGTAGCTAACAGCACACAGCTGGTCCCATAACATCAACAGCAAAACAACTTCAGCTTCACCATCAAAACGCCGATAGACCAACAAATCAACCAGTACAACGCCGATGAACAGTAATATTTCAAACATAAACAAACTTTCAAGGAGGCATACAACGTGGATCTTCAGTAATCTTGGCTGCTACTCTGCCCCAATCAGGAATGGCTGAAAATAACACATCACTCACACAGAAATGTAGGAATTAATTACTGGTGATTGCTGCTGTGGGTGTAAGCTTCATATGCTTTACACCACCCTGGTAGCTCACAGGCTGGCAAACTGTAATGTTGCATGCAAAATAAAAAAAAAATAAAAAAAAAAAAATCCAAACGCGAAAATGATTTCGATTACCGAAGTTACTCTGTCAAAATAATTTATATATTTTTTTTTCTCAAAACAAAACTGAAAATTTTAGACTGAAAACTAGTAAGCATGCATTTAAACAAATATTTATAATTTTTCTTCCTGTTAAATATTTATTTATCCGCGAATTACGGTTCAATTTAATGGTACATTGATCTTATGGTACCTATGAAGCTCGGTGTGAATGCTACCCGGCGCTAAAAAAAATTATTTCTCATTCACTTATTCAAAAAAATTAGGAATTTAAACTTTTCCGCGGTCGAACTTAATTTAGATTGCCTGTTCGGTGTCTTCTTATCTGCCGAAGACAGTTCCGCTACCGTCTCCTTCCGCGATGTACCACTGCGCCACGAGATGTAGTTCCTCTTCGTCTCCTTCCGCGTTGTCCTACTGCGCCGCGATATGTAGTTCCTCTTCGTCTCCTTCCGCGTTGTCCTACTGCGCCGCGATATGTAGTTCCTCTTCGTCTCCTTCCGCGTTGTCCTACTGCGCCGCGAGATGTAGTTCTTCTTTGTCGTTGACTTTACCTCCGTAATGTTAGCCTTTGGTTAGCAATGCTGTCCCTTTCTCTCGTAACTTCTTTGCACTCAGTTCCGCAACCACTGCACTTAACAATGTATCCGATCCAATACATGCGATACACGTACTCTATTGTTGTTTTTCGTTTCACTTTTCACTCAAAGTTTGCGTTTTCCGCTGGTTTTTATTTCTTCACTTTTACCAACTTCAAACCCAAGTCCATTTCACGTGCGCCATGTAAAATTTCAAAAAATGTTTTTTTTTACTGGGTTAATCAATAACAGTTAGTGAGGTTATTACAACGCTACACTTTGACCTGCCTCATGGAAGCATCGGTACTTCGTAATTTTATTATTTTACCTTGGTCGCCACCAGCTGTTTGACGAACGTACTAATAATACTTACAGTTCTCTGTGATGTTAAGAACTCACTAGTTCACAGGAATTTGTAATAAGCAAGACACACTCACTCATAGGAAGTATTAAGTCGAACAACATTTTATTATTCCAACGATTTGTGTCTTATATTAGTACTCCGACCACCAACTGGAATTATTTATCACTTATCCGAAGATTGCAAGTTCTTTATGAGTGGAAATTTAATCACAAGATACTCTCCTTCAAACAGCAACATATTAAATGTCTGTACCACAATTACCAGTTCACAACCGCTCATTAACAGTTCTCCAGGAAGGTCTCACTGTATTTTCACACCATATGGCTTGTCTTACGTTAGCGACGTCAAGCCAATATTCATTTCCCGTCGCGGACGCTCGTATTACGTATCCATATGCCCGAATATTTCTTTCCGAATCTACCGAAAACACGTACACGTCGACACACACACTTCCCGCCACTCGTAACACTTGACTACTCCTCTGCCACAGAGGTTAGACCCTCGCGGTAGATCGATAATCGATATTTATACAAAGATTGCAAGTCCAATGTAATGTTACAAGCTCTTCTAAAATTGCTCGATTAAATGCTCGACCATCACTGTTTCGGCCGTATTCGCCTACATCTGTATTTACAATAAGGCATCCACATCTGTCACTGCTAACAATACTATAGAAAAAAATACTTTGTAATTGACAAAGGTGGTACCTGATTTTGGCGCATCTTTTATTCTGATGTGTCTTCCATCAATACTTCCAATACAGTTGTGTAAGTTCCACAGTTTATAGAACTGTTGAGCTATTTCAACCCATTTAGCTGTAGTGGGTATTGGCATGAGCTCTTGTTTTAATATTTCCGTTATCACTTCAGAGGTTCCACGTACAATTTTTTGCATTGTTGAGTGTCCTTTCAGAAAATAAAACGATAAAAGCTTTAAATGAATCTCCAGTTGCATAGTACCTGCAAAAAAGGAGAATTATTTCTATTAACACTAGGTTTTATTTTTAATGCACAACTGTAAAGAACGGTGGAAAACCATTAGAGGGATATACAAAAAATATACAAATAGAAAGCTCTGCCATCAGGTTCTGGATCTAAACATATCAAAGAATATTACCTAGTTCCATATGTGTTATTTTTGGAGAAAATCGCACCTTCAAGAGCAATTTTATAGAAACCCTTAAAGATAATGATGCAGAGGTTAACGTTTCCACTGATGGTGAAGAAGTTGAACACTTGTCGGAAGATGCTCTGTCTCCTGTTTCTACACCATCGCCTTATCAAAACACACAATGTTCAAAATATATTCCAGCCACATCTGCTGATAGCAATAATATCAAGAAGAGGAAAGGAAATGAATTATTTCAAGAAAAGCAAAAAATTGTTAAAAAGGTGAACCAAAAGCAATAGTACTTGATCCGGATATGGCATTTTTGCAAAGTATTTTGCCACATACGAAAACTGTGACGGCAAAATAAAAATGTAAATTTAAAATAGAAATTTTTAACTTAAGTAGCCAAATTCTTGAACATATATATTCGGACTTATCGTGTTTAACGAGTGACGACCATCCTGAGAGCATAGTAACGCCAGCAACTGATGCAAGTATCGGCATATCGACATCTTCACTCTATATTACAGTATCATCAAATCGAGTAGAGACATTCTACGCATCAAACACAGAGACTGATGTGAAAATAAGTTATACATTGATAGACTTCCTTCATTTTAATATTTTTTTTTTCTTTTTTAAATAAAGGTTTGTGTTTTGAATGCTTATATTAATGTAATTATCATCCTCTCTAGTGGGCAAACTGGCGATCTCCAGTTGGTAGATTTTTTCTGTATGCCATCCGTAATTTTTTTCAGTAGATAAAAGAAACATAGTTGAGACATTCTGTAAAATTTTGAAATCGTTCAGGATACATTTCCAACTCTTTCATCACGTCAAACATTCCATACTTCCTCCTCTTTTTAAGCCATAAAGGATGAACCCAGAAACAAATCTTCTGTTGAATATCATTTAAATGAAATAAGTTTAAAATATCTTCATCGTCAGATGAAGTCATGGTAGAAGCCATATCGCGTGCGAGTCCCTTCTCCGTCTCTTCTTTCAGGACTGAACAAGCTACGTCAGGAGTTGCAGGGAAACTGCGCTGCGCGGCGCCACGGGCGACGCGATGGTCGGCAGCGTGCGGTATCCTCTGTTTTGCTTCCTTTTAATTATATTGGACCATGTGTCGTATCGTCCGCCGCGCCGCGGAAAACGCCTTGTCTGTTGTATAGTGTGATGAAGACAGATTTTTTTACCGTCTATTACTGCATTATTTCAGTCACTATATTTAACTGTTTATTGCCCCTCAGTAGTTTTGTGTGATTATATAGAAATTTTAATTTCTATCTGAGAAGTTAAGAACGTTACCTAAAGTGAAGTCTTGTGAGTTAACATTACCAGTAGTAACAAACCTTAAAAATCAGTTTCTAACAATCAGTATTGCTAGACATTGTGGAAATTAATTCATTGTATCCTTTGTGGCTCAATTTATGAATTTGTTTGACCAATCATGTACAAAGGATAAAGAGGAAAGACGGTAAAACAAATCGCAACAAAAAACTTTTCATACTCTATTGCAGATAAACTGGAGTCTTTTGTAATATAGTATTGCGTATAAAAAATCCGTATTTTTTATTAGTTCGCGTTGATTATGCTGCTAAAAGCCTGTCCCTATGTCATTAGAACTGAAAACGTTTATTTTATCCAATAATGGCTGTTTCTTGCTGCGAAAGTTCATTTCATGCCATACTTAGTTTGCTACCAAATTTGCCTACAACAACAACAGTTATAAGAGAATGCTTTTTTTTCAGATCATATTAACCATATCCGAAACGTGGCTGGAGTGGACCATGTGGGAATTGGGGGCGGCTATGGATACTACAAAAGTGAGTACAGCTCCTGCCTAACCACGATGCGAGCCTTTCGTATAACACACTCTATTCATGTGATGGCAGTGTCGTTTGATCTGTTAATCATACTAATCCGAAGTTTCAGCTACCAAAACTTTACTCAATTATTCGTTCGATCATACACGTGGCTTAAAGCGAAAGGCATCTACTTCATTATGACTTAAGAAGAGGTCAAATGTAAATTCGTATAATCTCCCACTGGCCGTTTGGTAAAATTTTCATAAAATATCTTTTAAAATATATCTAAAGAAACTCGTAGGTGGGAGTGCGAGCAGTTGGCACAGTCTTCCGATTAGTAGAGGTGTAACCGTTTTCTGATTCAAAAAATCTTAGGTTCTCCCAAGAAGATATTCCCCTCCTTTGGATGACAGTCGATTCAAGTGGACCAATGGAAAGTGTTAGCGCCACTAACAGGAGCTTGACTTAATAAAACATTGGATGGTTAAAGTATTTCCCATGACGTCAGCAACCCATGTCTTTCAACACACATTTCTGTCATTGCCTGATGCAGCAGTTTGTAATTATGTCTGGTTATGTGTGACGCGGTCCCAGCCTGGAGAGGGAAAATGGCAATCAAGTCCTGACGACAGTAGTATTCCAAGTCCCAGGCAATTCTCCTCTCTAGAAAGTTGTGACTTGTGTTTCCTTTTCGCGGGATCGCGCCCTCAAACAGGCGTATATAGAAAGAAATTTAAACCCGTGAGATCGGAATTTCGTCAAATATCGTCTCATAACGCTATCCCGTAAATATATCAGCGAATTCCATTAGGCGAATATCGAGCCAATCCCTGAATATTTTCTAAATATTTAGCACAAAAAGCAACACTACCAAGATTAATATGAATCCGAAGACAAGTAATTTTTGTTTTTGTTTTTGTTTGTCGATATTTCTTGACCTTGTACTTTCTGTATTTGACACAATAAATTCATACATATTCGAAAATCCCTTCTCAAACTCAGTGAAAAATTGGCCAAGTGGTAACAAATATCTGGTCGTATTTATCATTAGTGTATGGAGTAACAGCCTCACATTGTTGCCATTAACCGAA
>CM061918.1:22837158-22981862 GCA_031002005.1 Vandiemenella viatica
AGAGGTCAAATGTAAATTCGTATAATCTCCCACTGGCCGTTTGGTAAAATTTTCATAAAATATCTTTTAAAATATATCTAAAGAAACTCGTAGGTGGGAGTGCGAGCAGTTGGCACAGTCTTCCGATTAGTAGAGGTGTAACCGTTTTCTGATTCAAAAAATCTTAGGTTCTCCCAAGAAGATATTCCCCTCCTTTGGATGACAGTCGATTCAAGTGGACCAATGGAAAGTGTTAGCGCCACTAACAGGAGCTTGACTTAATAAAACATTGGATGGTTAAAGTATTTCCCATGACGTCAGCAACCCATGTCTTTCAACACAATTTCTGTCATTGCCTGATGCAGCAGTTTGTAATTATGTCTGGTTATGTGTGACGCGGTCCCAGCCTGGAGAGGGAAAATGGCAATCAAGTCCTGACGACAGTAGTATTCCAAGTCCCAGGCAATTCTCCTCTCTAGAAAGTTGTGACTTGTGTTTCCTTTTCGCGGGATCGCGCCCTCAAACAGGCGTATATAGAAAGAAATTTAAACCCGTGAGATCGGAATTTCGTCAAATATCGTCTCATAACGCTATCCCGTAAATATATCAGCGAATTCCATTAGGCGAATATCGAGCCAATCCCTGAATATTTTCTAAATATTTAGCACAAAAAGCAACACTACCAAGATTTAATATGAATCCGAAGACAAGTAATTTTTGTTTTTGTTTGTTTGTTTGTCGATATTTCTTGACCTTGTACTTTCTGTATTTGACACAATAAATTCATACATATTCGAAAATCCCTTCTCAAACTCAGTGAAAAATTGGCCAAGTGGTAACAAATATCTGGTCGTATTTATCATTAGTGTATGGAGTAACAGCCTCACATTGTTGCCATTAACCGAAATATTCTTAGCGATAATTTGTTTACTGAACGAAATGATACTACCTTACTTGAGTTTATAACTGCTTTGTATGCTAAGGATTAACCTGGCATGTTCTCCTGGCGAATTCCATATTAGCCAGCCGGATACTTTTTTAGGTTCATTAATAATGTTATTTTACAAGCAATAAAAAGAAACACAAATATTTCTTTTTCCAGTTATTTTCAAAAATCGTTTTTGAGTGTTTTAAATACATTGGTTTAAAGTTGTATCATATATGTCTAAGCAAGTTTTATAGTTTGTAAATTGCTAATATTTTTCCTTAAGCTTTAAATTTCATCTTTTATCGCTGGTGTCTTATGCAGAAACGTTAAAAAAAATAATCGCACAAACAGGTGACTCATAAATATATTTTCTTTGTAAACAGTTCTTTGAGACGGCTCTTATGGAGAGGAGTCCTGCTACAGGTTTTTTCTGCAAGTAATGTTCAATAGTACGGCTTTTGACATCAGACAAAATAATTTCCAAAATAATAATGTGTGTACACAATACTTCCTTTTTACCGAAGGACTCTAAAGACCACAGCTTCGCTCCATTATTGAAAACACAAAGAAATTTTGGTCGTATGTTAAAAAATAAGTTTTAGTGACAAAAAATTGCAGTATTAATACAAGACGGATGTAAAGTTAACTACACCCGCGCCATGGCTTCGTTCCGTATTTAACACCTAAATTTAAAATTCTTTAACCCCCAAGAAGTAGAAAACATGTCCATATAGTGATGGATTCGTTATGATTATATAGTGCAGGTATTAGAAGGCTATTAAAGCTCCTGAAGTTGTGGAAAGTGCAGGTCCCCGGAAAAAATATTTTCAATGTATGACACGCAAACAGAATCATTTTTGGCAGAAATCAATATCTATGTCTATACTATCATAAATCTGTAAGCAAGCTGCGTGTGTTTCATTATTTCAACGGGAGCCGCAAAAACTACCGCAGCAATTTGTGTGGTTTTTCCAAAATTTTGGGCTAACAGTCACAATTAAAATCTGCAGAAATAGCTAATCTATATATATAAAAGAAAGTCGTGTTAGTGACACTTTTTATAACTCAAGAACGGTTGTACCGATTTGGCTGAAAATTGGTACGGATGTAGCATAGAACTAGGAGACGGATATAGGATACTTTTTATCCTGTTCGACCGCGTTCCCATGTGACGTGACAAGTCACTATAAAACGTGGTGTAACAAAAACGCATCTGACTTGGTATATGATGGATAATCTATTTGGGAAAGCCACGTATAAATAGTGTCTTCCCGCAGGGAACGTAATGGTGGGTAATTAATTGGTGAGCGATTTCTCTCCTCACTCCCGCCAACCACAGGCACCCGAAATTCGGCAGCAGCGATTCGGCCAGTAATAGCGCAAAAAAAAAAAAAAAAAAAAAAAAAAACAGAAATCCACTCACCTTATGATTGTAGCGTCGATTTGCATGTTCAGGCTATAACGTGACACCGGCTGTTATTTCCAGCAAGATGTAACTGGGATGCACTGGATCTGAGCTGTAGAATACTCTTTCCTCTGAAACTTGGCGTAACTCGCCGACAGTCAAATAAGTAGCTTAATTCGCTACGATGTTTATGCACGCAAATTTAAACGTCGCGGACGTGAGCGTAAAAAAAGTCACACATATATAATTTCCTTGTGGAACAAGGCACGCAAATATTCCATAGGCCAGTGAATATCTTAATTACGCCAGCTGACCTTTATTCCGCCGCGAACATAGATGCCCGCGGCCGACGGAGAGAAAAATAAGAAATCGCTCAACCACTTGGAACAACAAAACGTCAAAGAGAATACAAGTCACTATAAAACGTGTAATAACAAAACCTCATCTGACTTGGAATAACAAAACGCAGATGACAGCTAAACGTAATTTTGTCTATGGTTAAGTATGGTTGAACGTAAAAATTGGAAGAAAAACAGTAAAAACAACACTTTTCGTGTCCCCCATTCAAAACAAGACAAAGGCGCGTTAGGATTATCTTTGGTACGCCTTCAAGTTGATTAGGCTCTATGGATATTGATCTATGCCTGCCTGTGATCAGCGAAAATAATACCACTAAAGTACGTGTAACCATTTCTTTCTCCGTATGTGGCATTTTCTTGTTTGCTTTTAAATTTTCGCTTCTCTCGAAAACCAATTGTGTGTTTATTTGTTCAGTGTGTTTACATTTAGACCCATGCCGCCTATCAGGAAGTTTCGACTATGAAAATAGAATGCATCAGTTTAAAATCATGCAATACTAAGATACCTAAAAAGCAAAATCGTTTACTGGTATTTTAGTTGAGAAGCGATATGCGGTAGCGTCTGACGATCGAACCACACTTATCCTATTATTTTAAGAATGCAAAGTTCTGGTAAGCCTTGTGTTGGTGGGTTCCATTCGTTTTAAGGTATGCTTAGGTAGAATTCACGATGATTGAATTGGCTGCGAGTAATAATACTTTTTTACTTTTAAAGTCATAAGTGAAAATGAATTACCAAATATGTTTCTAAGCGCAAAATTCGAGAATGGCTCGACCAATTCGGCTAATTTTTTCCCCCCATATTTTCGTTAATCCACAAGGAGGGTTCTTATGGAGAGAAAAAACGTAAAAATTGCGAGGAAAATAGTAAAATCAACACTTTTCTTTTCCCATACAAACCAGTCAATCAAAACAAAACATAGATGCGTTAGGATTATCTATATTATGCATGCAAGTTGATTAGACTGTATGAATATTAGTCTATGCCTGCCCAAAATAAAGTTCGAAGGGAAAAAGGGTTTCCATGTCATCAACCAAAATAATATTACTGCCAGTCAATCAAAACAAAACAAAGGCGCTTTATGATTATCTTTGGAATTGCAAAATGATTGATCTGAAGAAATGTTTTCAAAACATCTCTTTGGCACGGGTAATGACAATATCCCCGTAGACGTTTTGACTGGCTGCATAACACCCCTGTCAATTTTTTGGTTGAACGAACGAGCTATATTAGAGAGACAAAAACACAGATATAAATGAAATAATTTCAAAATTCAAAATAAAATTGTCGGTGAATTAAGGACATAGAAATCAGTTTATTGCGCTACTAACCAAGATGATGTCGACAACTACCCATCAGAATTTTTGAACTCACTGGATTTTCCAGAATTGCTGCCACATAATCTTCAATTAAAAGTAGGATCGATGGTCACAATGTTGTGAAATATCAACCAACCGTGACTTTGTAATGGCACACGGCTAGCAGTGAAAAAATTACTGAACAATGTGATCGAAGCAACCATTCCAAAAGGAAAATATAATATCCATGTTTTTCCCATGGTCAATTATATGTGGCATGTTCACGGGTCGGAAGACCATCTGCGTTGTTTGTTCTTGCGCCTGAAAGTAAAACAAAAAATGTCGTGTATCACAAGATACTTAACTGAAGAGTGTACACCAAAATACATGAACAATAAAGAATCATTAAAATACTTAATGTTTTTATTTGTATTTCCTAATGAAAAATTTATCTTAATAAAATCAAAAATCTGCTTATTTATTGCCTCTAAGGCGGAACAGAGTTCGCCGGGTAAGCTAGTCTATATTTATAAAAGAAAGTCGTGTTAGTTACACTATTTATAACTCAAGAACGGTTGTACCGATTAGGCTGAAAATTGGTAAGGACGGAGGTAGCTTAGAACCAGGAGACGGACATATGATACTTTTTATCCTGTTCGACCACGTTCCCGTGTGACGTGACATAAAACGTCAAAGAGAATACAAGTCACTTTAAAACGTGGTATAACAAAAACGCATCTGACTTGGAATAACAAAACGCAAATGACAGCTAAACGTAATTTTGTCTATGGTTAAGTATGGTTGAAAAAATTTGATAATTACAAATTTTGTCAGAAATCAATGATCAGTAATAATCAGTAATTTGTATAGGCCTACTTTGAATTATCATTAACAATGCCGCTCCGTAGTTATCGTGCTTCGAAACATAAACCAACCAAAACTGTGCAACTGTACGCGTTTGGTGGTAAGTAAATTGATGAACAAAGTGATTTATGCTACGATCCTCAAAGGAAAATTCGAAGGTGAGCAAATCCTCATTCCGAGGATCCCGATCATCCCAACCGATATGCCATTTGAGTTTAAAAGACTTCAATTTCCGATCCCTCTTGTATTTACCATGACCATTAACAAATCACAAGGTGAAAGTTTGTGGTTTGTGGTTTGAATCTGGAATATCCATGTTTTCCCATGGTTAATTATATGTGGCATGTTCACGGGTCAGAAGACCATCTGCGTTGTTTGTTCTTGTCCCTGATAATAAAACAAAAAATGTCGTATATCACAAGGTACTTAAATCAAGAGTGCAACCTATGCACCAAAATATATGAACAATAAAGAATCATTAAAAAACTTAATTTTTTTATTTGTATTTCCTAATAAAAAATTTAACTTAATAATATCAAAAATCTGCTTATTTATTGCCTCTGAGGCGGAACAGAGTTGGCCGGGTCAGCTAGTGACTTATACGTACCGAGTTACGGAGGGAATAATAAAATACATTTCTAGACATGAAATTGTGAGGCACGGTTCAAACTGTAATTGAGATTTTCACTCATTGCACAAAAAACTGAAAAAAATTCACACACCTTAAATTCTGTTTAGTATTTTCACTTCGAATATTTAGTTTTCCAGTTTTCTTGAATGCAGCAAATAAATGGAATAGCTGAATGAGATGTATTAAGCATTACTAATCTTGGTGTTTAATTGGCTATAAAAATTATGCGTTTGACCAATCTTGAATATCTCTAGACTATATATATTTGTCTTTGGTTATAATTCCCCAGTTTTATCAATTTTCATAAGCATAATTATACGGAATTCGTTACTGAAACCTTAATGTTTTAAGTCTTCAATAAGAGTAATAGAAGTATAGACTACTACGTGTGGTAAGTAATTTTGTGCTTAATATCGATAATAAGATACCGGGTTACCGAAATTTAACAGTGAATAGCGTTAGACAATTCTAAAGTAAAGAATAAAATTTTGTGATATATATCTTACCGGTAGTTTCCGAGATATTGGAAGTAAAAAATTAATTATATGTTTAGCTCCATGTGCCTTTGACGAAGTTTTTAATCTGTTCCAGGCCGAATTTCAACCTCACCATAATCGCTAGGAAAAAAAAATGAATAAACTTATTGCAATATATTATTGCGTGTGTTTTAGTCCTCTTGCTGTTCAAACTTGTGTTATGAAGTTAATTGTTATAATGTATGTTACACGTACTTTGAATCCTGAAATAGACAATGTTGTCATTACCAAAAATGTATTTAGCAATGCTTTTCATGTGTTTAGTTGTATCTGCATAGTTTGATTTCGAAGCGGTAATATCATATCAGTATAGATTGTATTTAGCACAAAATACAACCTGGCCAAAATATTCTCGAATCAACAAAAGGCATCAGGAATTCAATTATTGTTAGTAATTAATAAGCTGCTTTAATGAGTTTCATGTCAGTGGTTACGTGTACTGCCGGAAACAAAACAAACGTTGTGCATGTCCAGCCTATGTTTACGTGTGGCTTTGGTGAAATGTTTGTTTGGTCACGCCGCATTTGAGATTCAATGAATAAAGATAGCTATAAATTTGGTGCTATCATTGTCAGCAGAGATACTTTTAGAAATGATCATCGATTGAACTGACAACACTGCCATGGACGGTAATTTTCGTGTTTCCTTGTATCTAAGGTACATTTCTTTTTTGCCTTAATATGATGCAAGTCTTATCCCCAGGAAAGTGTGTTCCAAATTTTGGTCTAAAAGGTCAACTGATTTTTGATTCGTCCTTATTTTACCGTTAACTATAATGTTTGACGTAGCTTTAATTTCTTACATTTCATACATTACATTGTGTTAACCCTTTCGTGACCAGTGGGAACTATAGTTCCCACTTCTTTGTTTTCGGCTTAAGTTCACTGGTAATCATTGTTCCCACGTCTAACTTGTGCTCCCATCTCTGTTATAGTGTGGTAACTACGTGTAGTTTATCAACTGGCTCGCAGTAGCTGTTGTATGTCTACATTCTTAGTCAATAAATGCAGTTGCGCGGTTTCTGAGTGTAGGGGACCCAATAATTTGACCACAACAGCTATATTTGTATTCTGCGCTTTTCTGTTGTGTGTGAAGTGACTTGTTTTATATTTGTCCACCTTCATATTTACTAAGGAGACAGTATATGACTGTATTTAGCAAATTTCACCAAAAACCACAGAAATATTGCAAGGAAAGTTAGTGGGAACTATTTATCCCACTGAACTGCTTGGGATGTGCAAACTGTGTAGCAAGGAAAGTTAGTGGGAACTATTTATCCCACTGAACTGTTTGGGATATGCAAATTGTGTAGCTGTAAAATTAGCATTTCGTTTATTGTGCATTTCCTATTGTTTAGAATGCCTGGGCTCAGGCCAGAAGAGATTCTGAGAATTTTGCACTCCCTACCAGAAGATGCAGAAGATTCAGATTTCAATGCTGACTCAGATTCTGATGAAGATTCAGCGAATACTTCACAAATTTCAAACAGTGTTAGTGGTAACATTATTGTGCAATGTGATGATAATGGTTTTGATTTGACAATAGAAGCTAGCGAAACTGGAAACATGTCAAACAGAAGATGCCGTTTATGTAGCACAAAGGACAAAGAAAAGAGAACAAAAGTAATGTGTAGCAGCTGTGGTGCATCTTTGTGTATAGCACCATGCTTTTCTATATTCCATAGTACATCACCATAGTGAACTCAAATGACAATACAAATTAATACATGTTTAAATGTAAAGTTTTTTGCACTTAAAAATAAATAAATTTTTTTTTTTCAAATTCCCGAGTTGAGTTAGTCCAGAGTTCAGTGGGAACAATAGTTCCCACTAATTTTTTTGTAATTATAGACTAATTATTTACATTCAAGATTGAAACTATAATTTTAAGTATGGTTCCTTTGCGCAATAAAGTGCTCATAAGAATTCCACAACTTCTGTAAATAATTTGGTCACGAAAGGGTTAAAATATAAATATAACAAAAAACACTTTCAAACTGTAGTATGAAAAACGGAATCAAAGGTAATAACTGAAGGAGAGGAAACTATTTAAATGAAGTTTATATTTTTTTTGCTTCTCCAAGTTATTATTTCTCTTGGAAATAAAAAAACTGTAGAGTATTTCTATACACGCCAACACCAGCGCGTGTGGAGCAGCGGGTAAATGCTAGTATTTTATGAAAGTAAACGTACAATGTGCGTGCTGCTAAAACTAAAAAGCCATCAATCCCTTATCCATGAAGAAGGTTCCCGGTTTTAACTGAAGGGTGTGCTGCTGAAGATGTAAGGGCTGAAAGTTTCGCCCATAGAAATTTTTAGAACAGACCAAAACATTCGAAAGTATTCGAGAGCATTCCACAATACTACAGACATTAATCATATTTTAAAGTTTATCCCTTTATTCCAACTACCACACAAACTCATATCAACTCCCTGATCGAAGCCGAGTATCCCAGTCAGATCATTGTGGAACATTCCAGAATACTCTCGAATGTTACAGAATGTTCTGGAACTTTGTGAATCATTCGAAATCCTTTTTATTATGGGTGGGACTACCCATTGGTGGGGGTATGTAAAGCAAGATCCGTCGTTGATTCGAACGTAATTTAACTATCAATGACGAGCTGAAGAACCGAAGAAGACGTGAACATTCCAAAGCAGTGCAGTTTGTGAACAAAAACAAACAGTTAAGAAAATTTCCGTTATTACCTGAAGGTCGTACTGTTCAGATATAAGGGCTGAACAGTGAAGTGTAAGTAGTCTAAGTGATACAACGACTGAATATAAATTGAAGATAAAGTGTGTAAAGTATACTTAGTGTATTTATTAATACAAAGTTGATTTGATTTTTATTTCATGCAGTGCCCAAACTTAAAAGAAGAGGAGATCTTACCCATTCTGTAGCGAAACGGCGAAAACAAAAAGAACAGCGAAAAAAACGAAAATCGAAAAGTGCGAGGTACATTTACGTTCCCAGGGAACGAGAATGAGCACCGTGAGAAGTAGAGAAACCGATCAACGAAATGAACGAATTAAAGAATTAAGAATTTAGACACAATCTTATACTAAAAGACTGCGAACGCAAGCCACCCAGGAAAACATTACCCAATGAGAGGCGCGGACGATGACAACTAATCAGTACAACCTAACAAATGAAGCAAATTCCACTATGTCCCAACAAAGAATATAACAAACACAAACACATCGTAATCGAAACAATTGATAACATATGCCAATTTTGCAACGCGAAAAAATGCAGTGGAGAAACACTAAGATTCTGTTGCACGAATGGAAGAATTCGGTTACCACCACTGGGAACACCCCCGCAGGAACATCTACATTATATCTTTTATCTTTAAACGAGCAATTCTTGTATATATATATATATATATATATATATATATATATATATATATATATATATTTCGGATCTCTGAAACGGCTATGACGATTTGGATGAAATTTGATATTTAGATAACGTTCTAACTTTTAAGATTACCTAAATGGTTGTATTCCCTACAAAAAAGCGAGTTTACAAAATACAAACAATATTTTTCATTCGGTATCTCGAAAAGGGCACTAGCGCCATCTCGTAGATAAATCAGGTACCAGAAAGCCCACAAATAGATTCTCTTTGATTTAAAAGAATAATTAAATGAACAGTTCTTGAATACTGCTAGTTTAATCGTAAAACACTTTGAAAAGAAAGATAATTAAAGATTTATCATTGGTTTTGTCAGAGGTAATACTTTACAGAAACTTCTTTGAAAATAATATTACCGGTACCAGTTATAAAGTAATCATCGTTTCCTTTCTCACCATAAAATGTGGTTGTTAGTTGTCACTAAATACTACCACGCGAGGTATGAGCATAGTTTTATCGGAGTGAATGAATTTAGCACTGATGATGTTCTATCATTACCGTGACGCCACAATTTGATGGTGAATTCTTAAAGAACTCGACGAAAGATATCGAAAATAAAGAATAAATGTTCATGATATCTCGCTTGGTTTTCCAGATATAGCATGTCAAAAATCAATAATAGGTGTAGTTCCTTGTGCTTTTGGCGACGTTTCTTCTGGTCCAGTCCGTATTTCACCCTAAAAACAACCATTAGGAACAAAATAAAATATTGAAAGTATATTTTCACCATATGGACATAGTGGTTTTGGTGGATATTTTTTCTGGTCCAAGCCGGATCTAATCCTAACCTCTTCACTTCAGATATCAGAAAAATAAATTCTTTATTTTAGATTTGTCTCGACGAATTTCATACGAATTCATCATCAAACTTGGTAGTGCCGAAATTTATCTTCTGGTCCAGGTCGCATTTCAACCAACCACATCAATTTTGAGATATGATATCTTGAGAACTAAGCGAGATATATATATAAAGTTTTTGCTTTCGATTTTTCTCATCGAGTTACATAAGAATCCATCATCAAGGTTTATCATAGAATCCCCTGAATTACAACAAATCTCGTACCATTAATGAATCCCTGACTGGCATTAAGATTTCTGTTTAACATAATAATAGCATTTTTCTTAGAAAGCATTTTATGAGGCGGTCTCGGAAATGGATCTAGCGATTTGGATGATATTTCAAACGTAGATAATGTTTTGATTTTCAAGTTTTTAAAACAATTTTTAAAAAAAATAAAAAAAAATATCAATTTTTGTATTTGGTTTCTTGAAAACGGCTCTTACCTCATTACGTAGAAGTTTCAGGTACCAATACGCCTGCTGATGTTAGTTAAGCTTCTCTTTGGTTAACTGTGCACCTCAAAATGCCTAGGAAGCCTTTAAGCCCTTTACTTTAATTAAACTTTACTCGAAATCTTGGATACTGAATAGAAATCGAAAGATGCCGAGCGAAGATCGGTCACCCAGGTACTGAATCATCGATTATGCTTTTCCATCCAAAGACAAATTTATCACAAAATGAAATCATTAGTAGGCTACCACTACACAGATGACTATAAATCCCTGAATACCACTGATCTCTACTGAACTGACATTCCAATATAAAAAGACCGTAATTTCCAATCAAATTAGCATATAATGTGACAATTAACAACGTGCAAGGACAAACTTTAAAACATTGCGGCATCAACCTCAAAGACACTTGCTTCTGTTACGGTCATCTATATGTAGCTTGCTCTCGGGTAGGAAACTCTAAAAATTTGTACATATATTCCCCAGATAACAAAATGAAAAAAAAATGTTGTTTATAAACAAGTATTATAAACAGTCAGAATATGTTCTCAATAAAATAATTTTAACCACTTTTATTTTTAGTTCCCGGACCAGACAAAAATTCAGATCTCGTAGCAGGAGAAATACAAGTAAAATTGAAAAAAGTGAAGAGAGGCAAAGGAAGAGAAATACTGAACTTAGAAACAATAAAAGAGGAAGATAAGGGTTTAGAGCTGGAATAACGGTTTTTGCAAAATTACAGAGGAGGAAATTTTGAAGAATGTATACCCGGTATGTGAAAAATGGATAGAAATGAGGGGAGGGCTCATGACAGCCGCCAAAGAAACTCTAGGAATTAGAGAGTCCAAAGGTACGAGGAATGATTGGGTAACAGGAAAAATTCTGGAAAAGATGGAAGAACGGAGGAAGTGGAAAAATTCTGGAAATGAAGAAGGAAGGTACAGGAAACTGAACAATTAACTAAAAAGAGAAATTGAACATGCAATAGAAAGATGAATGAAACAGAAACGTGAGGAAATAGAAAAATTGTAGAAAGATGGAAAATATGAAATGATGTACAAAATGGCTTCTGAGATATCCTCTGAAAGTAAGAAAAACAAGAATAACATGGAAATAGAAAGAGAAGATGGCACATTAGTCAAAGAACCACATGATATGCTGAGTAGGTGGCAAGAATATATTGAATGCTTATATAAGGGAGATAAAATACCAAGTAAAATTGAAGAAGAGGCATAGGTAACAGAAGATGGAAAGGGGTATGAGATCCTAGAGACAGAGGTAGAAAAGGCTCTGGAGGATGTAAAGAATCGGAAGGAATGCGGAAATTATAATTTACCTGCAGAAGTATTAAAGAGTTTAGGAAACAAAGGAAGATGGGAGATAGCATACCTTTTTAATGAGATATAAGACGAAGGTAACTTTCTCGCAACGGTAATGATTCAGAAAAAAGAATACTAATAAATGTGAAGAGCATAGGACCATCAGCTTAATTTCGCATATGGCTAAAGTGTTGTTGAGGGTGCTGAACAGAAAGCTGTCTGTAAAGTTAGATAGTTGGATTGCAGGAGAACAGTTTGGATTTAGGAAAAGAAAAGGAGCTAGAGATGCTATACACCTGTTAAGAATCATAGGGGAAGGATATATTGAGAAAGGAGGAGATATCTATGCCGTCTTTATTGACTTGGAAAAAGCCTTTGATAGGATGCAACGGAAGAAGCTGATGGATATCTTGAAGAGGACAGGTGCAGATTGGAAGGAGAAATGGTTCATACACAACTTTTATTTACAACAGAAAGTACGAATAAAGATCGGAAACGAGATGTCTGAAGAAAGCAGCATTGGGAGAGGCGTAAGACAAGGTTGTTACTTTTCCCCATTGTTGTTCAATTTATACTTAGAAGAAATCATTGGAAAAGGCTTAAATGAAAAAGAGGAGTGCGTATTGGTGGCAAAAAAATAGAGTGCATACGATTTGTTAACGATATGGCATTGTCGGCAGAAGGCAAACAAAATCTAAAACAGAATGCTAAAAGATCTAGACGAAGCTTGCCAAGAGTTTGGAATGAAAATCAATACCGCAAAATCTAAGAGTATGGTGATTGGAAAAGTAAAGCAAAAAATAATTATTATGTTGGGAAGAGCTGATATCAGGCAAGTAAGCTCGTTCAAATATCGTAGGAGTACAGTCACCGAAGTTTTGAGATGCCACCAAAAAATAAAAACTCGCCTGGCCGTAGAGAAGGAAGCATTTAATAGGAAAAGGAGGATACTAACTGGAAAAATAGACAAAGCACTAAGGAAAAGGCTCGGCAAATGTTTTGTATGGAGTGTGGCTCCTTATGGGGCTGAGACGTGGACACTGAGACGAGAGGATGAAAAGCGGTTAGAAGCGTTTGAGATGTGGATGTTGTCGCGTTCCCGGTTCTCTTAGATCTCCGGGCAACGCCTCTACAGTGGCTATAGCTAACCCTGGTATTGACGAGTGGCTTGGGACGCAGGGTAGGTACTTAAGGGAGCAATTAGGTAGTCGAGTAGCTTGACTACTCAAAGGGAGCTAATCACTGTTATGGTCTATAGCCGGGAGTGAATGCTTCTATTACTGCTATGAATGAAACAGTGATTGAGGATACAGAAGAATATTTACAACCCTTTTATAGAAAAGAACAATAAGAGAGACACATAGGCTCAGCTACATACAATGGAACAGTACTATGGCCCAGTAGATAAAGATACAATGGTTACAGTGTCAGAGCAGAGCAGAGGGCAGAGCCAGTGGCGAGGCTTGGGGGTCCGGTGTTCGGGCCCGGGCTGGCCCAACCGGGCCGGCGATAACTTTCGTGCGACGTCCGCCGACCGACCAAGTTCGACCGACCAAGTTCTACCGACCACTGTCTTGTGGCCTTCTTTATATATACAATTAGTGCTGATGTGACCCACTAACGCCATAGTTGCCTCAACATTGCCTCACCTCCACCGATATTGCTAGAAGTCCAGGCATGGCACGCGACAATGTGGAAGAGCATGTAGAGGATAATCGGGGTGGATAAAATAAGTAATGTTGAAGTTAGTGAAAGGAGAAAAATTCTTTAAGTAATAAAATAGAGAAAGAAGAACAGGATGGGACACATGTTGAGAGGGGGGTGCCTGATAATAGACGTCTTGGAAAGTCTAATTTGTGGGAGAGAATAAGAAGAAGTATTAGGTGTAAAATTATAGACAGCATCAAGGAAGACGGCAACTGCATGGACCTTAAGAGAAATGCAGATGGTTGAAGAGAATGGAGAACAGCCAAGTGAAAACCTGCCCCAGACAAGAAAACTGATGATGACCATGATACTTTTAGTTTATCCTTTTATTCCAACTATCACAAAATCTCATATCAATTACCAAGGCGAAGGCGGGTTCTCCAGCTAGTACATTATGAATCCTTTCGATTGGAAACTTGTTCGAGTAATTCCCATTTTTCAAGAAGGGGAGAATATAACCTGGCTATGTTCAATTTATCCTGACAAGGTACCCGGATATAACCTGCCTATGCTTCTTTAAATCCGGGAAGATTGTGCCAGGTATAGCCAGTCTGTCAATTCGTTGGATTTGATTTCAAATAAAAAATCATACGTATAATCCAACAACATGAAGTATTTTATAAACCAAGATAGGTTAACAAAATGGCATTTTTACACTCCGCGCTTTCTATATCAATTCAACGATTACAACCACATCTCTGCGCAACTTTTTCTCATTGCGTTTGCCGCGGCCTCGGACCAAAGATTATTGTAACTTAATACTACCCAGTGACATTACAATATGAACAGTCTGTGGATTTCGTGAATGAGTACATGTATTCTATTTATTACGTCGTTAGTAGTGTTGGTAAGGCGGACCTGGTGAGACACCGGGAAAACACATGACGTCACAAAAAGAGCAGTCAATCAGCGTTCAAGGTTGTATGACGTCCCAAGATGGCGGATCGTTAGTTCGTTCCTCCACCGCTAATGGTGCAGCACCGGCCGGGCTTGAGCATACGATAGTTCCTTGACCGGCCGCCCAGATGGCGGCATCTCCCAAGGGCTTAATTTCTTTGGCCGCAGACAGTCCACTCCCTTACGAGAGAAAGCTAGTGGGGAAATTCCACCGCCTGAGGCGTGTTTACACAGGTGCGCTCTCGTTGCGACGGGTGTCGACTTGCTCAGCCAAGGCATCGGAGGTTTTGGCCTTGCATAATCTACCGGGACATAGTATCCCGCTTTCCGATGGATGGCGGAGCATGGCTCATTTTGGTCTCGATAGGCGGATGTGAAAGCTACAAATATTTTAAGAAATATTTCCAGGCATAGGTGCATTGTATCCCGTTTCCTGATAGATGGCGCGGCATGCTTCATTTCTCAAAGCGATAGGTATTTAACAAGCTTTTAAGAGAAATATTTCAGGTATTCCTGCCTGGTGTCTGTCTGCTATTATCGGTATATATATATGTGACAAGTATTTCGAAACCATGGAGTTATTCCCGACGTTCAGAAATATTATTTCCGTTTACCCAGCGACAAGCTGATCCCATTATCTCTTGCGAAAGTTCTGTACACAGCAAGGTGCAAATATTTCAGTATAGTAAAATATTTTCTTCGGTTCTGTGTCGTAAAATATAATTGTATTTGATTAATCGTAAATCATTGAAATTTTACTAAAAAAACAAAAAAAGTCCACATTAGCGGATTGATATGGTGTGATGAATAGGAGGGCAGCCCCAAACAAGTTATCAGGGAAATGGAAGGTGCCGGATGGGAACGCGTTCCTCACTTGACAATCATTCAATAATAACAATTCATTTATTAAGAAACAATTCAACAATATCAGAAAATGTAACACAATGTAAGTGAGACTAATGTCACTTATTTTCAAACCAGATACAATACCCCAATCACAATGCGGGATGTAGTCCCTTAACATTTTCACAACACTTCACAACGGATAAATTTCTAAGCATAACCTTACAATTACTATGCACACAAGATAAGTAAATATTTCTGCAAGTCCCTGAGGTATAAGACATAACACGGTCCGCACTTGGGCCTGGGTAGGAAGTTCCGGGTGGAAGTAGATAACTCCGCCTGCGGGTCCGCACCGCCGGGTAGGCCGCGCCCAGTAAACACACTGTCGTCCAAATGCCCCCACGGGGAGCTCACCGAGTGCGCTTGGAGAGTCCGGGAGATCAGCGCCTAGATCACGCTCACAAATGAAACAAATACACCAAAACCATATTAACCATTATACATACAATTATTAAGAAAAAATTGGAATGTGGTTAAGCGCACACAATTATTAGTTAAGGCGATAGTGGCGCAACAGCTTAAGAAACACCAGAACATACTATCCATAATTCACCGATTTGTAACGGTTTGCACCATCATCAGCCACCCTTTACATGTAACATTACACAGTAATTCCATGCAATCCGAATCAAGCACAATTCAACCACATTTGTGCCAGTCCATAACTGGACCAGGAAGCATAGAACACGAGCCTTACAATCAGATATCTGCAGGTAGACTTAGTGCACAGTTGTGGATCACTGGGTAACGGGCGCCGTCCAACTAACTGTCCACAACACCGACAACCGGCCCAAGGAGGAGCGACCATGAACACAGAACCAGAAGCAATAGCGATCACTCTCACAGCCAAGCTGCCAGGAAGTTTCAAACAGGAGAGCCCGTTGTAACCTTAGAACTGCAGACAAGTTCCGAGACAACTAGAAGGATAACAGCAACGCGAGCACAACGCCCTCATACACCAAACCGCGGAGCACAAGACCTCCGCGACGCCACACCACTCACTGCCCCGAGAGCCACCGAGCCGCCCCTTTTATCTGTACCAGGGCAACGATATAAACACCAGCGCAGCGGGAATCGACTCAGGTCCCGACAAAAGCAAAGAGAACACGGCGGCGGGCCGCAAATATATCGAACCGTGAGATGAACGGTTCACGGATATTAATACGATCTTGGTAGTGTTGGGGCTAGAGCGCCGAAGGTCGCCGGTTCAAGTCCGGCCGCGGTATTTAAGAGTTTTGTGATATTATTGAAAAAGCCATTTCAACTCCTCAAAGTTACGTAATTTCCACGCCTAGAGTGTATGGCGCCAGCTTGACTTGTTATAATTGAATACAAAATAAGTTGAAAAAAATAAATTTTTCATTTAAAATACGTTAACGTTCGCTATGGAAAAAAACAGTCATAAACTCAGCAAATTGGAAAGATATAAAACCGAGGAAGAATTCTATGTGTACCTGTTTTAATGAAATTATTTAGCGTTCTGGCCTTGCATTCGCAAGGACGGCGGTTCGAATCCCGCGTCCGGGCATCCAGATTTGAGTTTTCCATGGTTTCCCCCAAATCACTCCAGGTGAATGCCAGGATGCTTCCTTCAAAAGAACATGGCCGAATTCCTTCCCCCCATTGTTAGAGAGACGTTAAAAAGTTTTAAAAAATGAAATTATTGTGATAAAGTATAGCAATACCACACATACGTTATTCCTTTCAAATTTCGTAGCCTCAAAAACCTATCAATGGTGAAATCCTTTCATTGAAACCGACAGACATTCACCGACGAAGGTAGCGAAAACCATATATTCCGTTCATCGAAGCAGGCAGACATTAAAAATTAATTCACCGTCGAATAGACGGGGAAAAAAACTAATTTTTTCACATCATGATGGATTCGTTATGAACAGTAAAATTTAGCTCACGAGTGTCACCAACATTACGTGTATTGTAAAGGATGTATTAAATTAGGGGTAATGAAACAGACCGAGAACACAGACACTTTTAAAACTCAAAGAGGAATTGAAAGGGTTTACTGATGTATGTAAGAATAACCTCGATGAATTAAGAGCTCCTAAACTAAATCAAAGTTGTCGATTTGAAAACCAGTTTCTTTCCCCACAGATATTCCAGAAGTGAATACACGTTAATCTCTCCACTCAACCAAGCAGCATGTAGTTTTTTCAAGCCTGTTTCTCAACCCTCCAGACTCAGTATTTGGACACGAGCCCCACATGAAGATACTTGTGACAGAGCCATTACCACACCAAGGCTATAAAAATTAAAGTTTCTAATTTGACCATGGCAAAACTCATGGAATGGAACGAGGGAAGGAAGAATTCATATTAGCATCAGTACGACGCCTTATTTCTCTAACTTATCTCTGCTGCCATTGGTATAAAATATTTCATCAAGTAGTGGGGTAAGGGGCGTCTGCGCCATTAAAGGGATTCTAGGGGTCGGGGCGCGAGACCTAAGTACCATAAATCATCAACACCTGTCATCAAGCTGTCAACAAGGCCATTAATCATCGGGACCACCTCCACCGCGCACGTGCCGCCAGCGGACGCAGGTGTGCGCCTGGCCACGTGCCACGCAGGTGCGCGCTCTGCCACGTGCCACTTCTTAACCCAAGTTAGAGGTGATAAAAATGAATAATATATAAATGAGGCCACGTCGCAGCGTAACCCGACTCCGCGCACGTGCCGCCAGCGGACGCAGGTGTTCGCTATAGTTATAAATATGTAAATAAGGCCACGTGCCACTTCTTAACCTGACTTAGAGGTCATAAATGGGAATAATATGCAAATAAGGCCACTTGCCACGATGTTACGGGTCATAAATCGTATTCTAATGAGTGTCGTGTGACCAAATCATCTAAATGGCTTTATTATTTAATTTTTCTACGCGGTCAGGGTACTAAACCTCAATTACATGGTCTTACGCTCGAAATACAGTATAATATTCACTTTTTCTTTTTATTCTGGGTTCCTGGCTTCAGAATTTTAGGGCAAGTATTACATTCTTAATTTGTACTAGTGGTTTGTGGTATCGATTAACATCTACATTTTCTCAATATTCAAATTGCGTTTATTTCATTTAATTCTGAGTACTGGTTCAGATGATACGTATTTTAACTGGGACCGCGCAAACGAATTAATCTTTAGCTGTCGCGGCGGGCGTGAGCCGGCCGACCCGCGCAGGCCGGGGAGAGGTGGCAGCGTCCCCCACAGACGGATAGCTGAGAGAGGTGAAAAAAAACACATAAGAAACACGATTCCTTACGCCAGACGTTTTAAAAATCGCTTTGTCAGTCTAATTCATATGTATACCATCTGGAGTGTACTGTCCGCTGTCCCCGATCACATTTTTCGAACTGTTATAAACTTTACGTTACTCGCTTCAAAACTGTTTGTTAGATGACTCGACTTCAGCTTGCATGCTGCTAAAAAATAACAAAGTATGAAACTAATATACGTTATTTGGCATCTAAATCGCAAGGACAGAACTTGAACTAGTATTTCAACGCCACAAGGACACTAATTGACGTCTCCAACGCAGCAATGTAAGCAGACGGGTTATAGATTCACGACTTTGATCTCTGTTGCATCAGCTCAGGAGGTGAAGGGATTTACCGACATCTATTATAGCTTTGAGATTTAAAGGCTATTCAAACATGGTTTTTCTATGTTTCATCGCGTAATCTAACATACTTAAGAGGTGTGTACAAATTTAAAATATAATGTTAATTCAGCATAAACAAGCAAAAAAAAAAAAAAAACAGTTGAAAATATTGAAAACTACAACAGAAAAATCACAAAAATAAAATAAAACAAATAAATTTTGTCTGATTTCGGAGAACAAGTACCAGTTGTGCAGTTCTGTTTATTTGTCTTCTTTAAATGAAGTACAAGCGCATCCAGGCGTGGAACAACACGTTATTAAATTTATGACAACAGAAAACGAAAAACTATCAGAAACTTGTGGAAGATGTGAAAGACAGTTTAATGAGGAACCGCTGTCAAATATAGGCGTTATAAAGGGTATAAAGCTTCCAATATAACAGAGACCGTGTTGAAAATGAGCTTATCCTCTTCGTCCGAAAACATCCACAATAGAAGGGTTTCTCAAGAATTACGCAGGCTACGAGAATTAAATATTCAAATAAATGATAAAAAAAGTGTACTAAAGGCAAAGACTCGTAATTTCGTAACGACCTGGTGCAGAGTTTTTACCGACTGCGCATTCCGCCCCTGTCATAGCCTGCCTTAAACTAACCCGGTAATACTACCTGTTGTAGGAGACCTACAGTTGAACCTGGAATTCTAGCGCGTGTAGGAAAGTTACAGTCTAACGGGAAATTCGAACCATGGAAGCGTTCTGATGTACTTCACATTACACAGCAAGCTGTGCCAGAGGTGAAGGTCGGGTTAAGGGCCAATGAAAATCAGCGTCGAGACAGGGATTCGAACCGGAGACCGGGTTTCTCAAGAATTACGCAGCCTATGAGAGGGAACGGGAATGAATTCGACCACGGCCTTTTGAAGGAATCATCCCGGCATTCTCCTGGAGTAATTTCGGGAAACCATGGAAAACCGAAATCTGTATAGCCAGACGGGGGATTTGAACCATGGGTCCTCACGAATGCAGACCAGAGTTCAGATATAGTAACTAACAAGTGTAGTAATTTATCTGTAGTTAATTCCACACTTATTTCAATTAGCCATATTTTCAAACACAAAGTATAAATTTTTTAGCTGGTCGTAGTTTTGAACAGTAACAAAATCTTTCATATTTTTACACACTTCCAAGTGGATGAGGTCACATATAAAACATTCTCGGCCCATAAATGCTTTAGGAACATGCGTTACATCAGTTAGATTAAAATAAAGTCGGTCGTTTCACATGCAGTACTGGAATCCAAGAGTCAATTTTTGACTAGTTTTATATTTGCCGCTTTCGAAACAATTATTTAGAATGTCAACAGTGAATTCGCAATAATTTTACCTCGTCTCTAGTACGTAGGTGTAATCACCAAACGCACCCTCCAAGATAATAGGTAAAATCATAGTCACTTCCGTCGCTTTTTAATTCTTCAGAAATGAAGCAACAATTTTTTTTTCCTGTGATCTTTCTATGAACGTATCGGTTCTTGGGACACCTGGAACACCGAATAATAGACCCGAGCGTTACAGCCTCGCTGTACAGCATCAATGTCGAGGTGACTTCGCTTCCGAGATCACGAGCCAGGAACCATTTCTTATAAACTGAGGGCTCGGTGTTTAAGCCGACTGATCAGAGATCGAAAGGCCTCCGGTACGAACCCCATTTTTTTTATTGTTCTCCTATATTACACAAAAAGTGCTCAACAAACTTACAATCTATACACTTCACAAACAGACAAGGAGGCCGAATATGCAAGTCTATACATAGACACAGATGTGACGTTACTTGGAGATCTGTTAGAAAAAAAAAATAGGAGTGTATTTATTGGAACGTAAACGAGAGGACTGGCCTAGCATTCATGAAGACGGGGCTGCTATCATCATGTATTATGCCTTCAACCCACATGCATACAAAACCCTAATCAGTATGCCCACATGGGAATTCATACCGATATCCCCCTGAACGAGAGACCACCACTCTCAGCGAAATGATTGGTGGTAAAATTACAAGTGCATGATTTAAAAGTGACCTCTTCATAGCACCAGTTAATCGTTTCAGCATTTTTAATAGATGTATGATGAAAATTGAAATCAACGCTTCAAGAAATACATCATATTCCCGTCGCGTTTGTCAAAATAGTCTTCAGTTATAATGACAACCTGTAGGCCTAGTGTTGCTAAGTTCGTTTAATGCAAGTTTCAACTAGACAAGATTGATGAATTGTGGGGCAAGTGGTCTTTCACAAAGGGTATTTAACAGGCTTAGACGCACCACCACCATTTCCCACGCAGCACGTGTCGTTGACAGATTGATGGATTGTGGTGCAGGCGTTTCTAAATAAAACAGGCTTACCCCCACCTCCACCACCTCGCCCACAGGTCGTGTCCTTCCACGGACAGGACTGAACACGTTTACCCCCACCACCACGGACTAGACCCGTTTACCACCCCCAACCGGTCTGCTAGCGTCAGTGTTTAGACATGGCCCGTCAGGTATTGTTGTTCTCTTCGGTGTATCAGCTCAACGCTGGCGATTCAAAGCGTTTGACGATAGGTTTATCGTCCAAGCACGATTTTGAACCAGTAGTGGTGCTAGAAAAAGTGGGGCACAGTACCAAAGTCGTATTAACGTATGAGGAATGGAAAGTGCTGACTGAAGTATTGGATGTAGTGTCCGATTTGTTCAACACAGACAGCTCCCACACAGACGTTCCGATTGGTGATCACTCCCTCTCCTTCAGAATGGTGGCTGGGATAAAAACAGTATGTGTTTATCGCAATTCTTATCCTGCCAACTGTGTGTTCTTCAGAGAATCGACATGGCAAAACCTTCTTGACGTGCAGCCTGCAGTGACTGGAGCCTTGACCAGCAAGAAGACGTGGTGCCCCCAAGTTGCAAGATATTACACGGAGTTTGTGAATATTTTAGCCAATAAAGTTCTGCACAACTATCGGATGGCTAGGGTCCAATAACTGATAAGTGTGCATATTAATAATATTTATGTGAGTCAAGTGACATACAGTCTCATTTCATCATTGGACTACACACTGCTTAGACATGAAATTATTGCATATAAAAATTTACTAGTATTGGCTGATGTTAATAACATAGTAAATAAGAATTATAATCCTGGATATGATGTTTGTGGTACTACATGCAAGTGAAAATTATAAATAAATAAAAAAAAACACATTGTACATGATTCACTTTGTTTTATTTTTACCCACCATCCATTAAAAAGTCCTTTATCAAGTTATTTTTCATGAGTCCTTCATCACTTACTGGTCTTAAGACCCAATCGTAATAGACACCAACACACGATAAGACATAAACTTTTGTCGGGTATAAGTACTAAGTATGCGCCACTTTCCACGAATTTTATCAAAAAGTGTAAAAATGTGTAAAATAGATAAAAAAAATAATGAAAAAGAGAAATTGAACAAAGTATCGAGCACTACAGGGAGCAAGAAAGAGGCATAATTTCGTGAAAAATATACAGTTTCATTAAGAAGCATGAAAATCCTGTAAATTCCCTTAAATATCACGAAAAACGGTAAAAAATGATTAAAATACGTAAAATATTGCCAAAATTATGTAATTTCTTTCCAAAACAAGATGTCGTTGGTTGACTTGACAGTTACACCTGCGTGCACCACAGAATGCAGTGTCCAACTACATGATGTGTTTTCATTACTACAACTGGCTACAGAAAAGTGTCATATATGTACAAAAAGGTATGTTTTGGCTGTAGCGACAATTCCCAGAGAAACCTGTACGGCCCCTCCACCACACACACATCACATTACCGTCAGGGAGTTCACAACGCATACAATCTTCCCATCATAATAGGGTGAGCAAAGGATGAAAGCAAAATATGTGTGCATCACAGTACACATTGTATTCAATCAAAGGTGCTGACAGAACGTATCAGACACATTAACGCACACACAAGGCATAACTAAAACCACTATCATCAGTAGGTTTACGAACCTACATAACTTACATTAAAACTCCAGTTTAATATGTGATGTTAAACTACATTCCATATTGGATTAAGATACGTTAGGTTAGCCCAAGTTAGGTTAGTCCACCACATCTGAGCAGCAGTAATTTAGGTTACTATAGGCTAGCACATTGAACAAAAGTTAGATCTCGATCGAGGTATTACAGTTATGTGCACCATTTATTCAAAATAGCTTGTGAAGCATTTACTTCATATAATGAAGGTGGGATAAGTTAGCGAAAGTTCAGATTAATTCTTATTTTTTCATAAACTGGGAGCGCATGTGAAGCGATAACTTTATATAATAAGGACTAGAGGTTAACACATAAGCTAAGACATAACACGCTGTGCCCGCCTTATGAAAGAATGAGGTGGGATAAGTTAGTGCCAACTCAGGTTAACCCTTATTTTTCATAAATTGAGAGTGCGTGTGATGGGAATAGAAGATAACGAGGGTGCGATGCACTAGAGGTTAACCCCCGTTTTTGGTTAACAAACCATGATATCTAGCAGTAACTGAGGTTATTGTAGATGATTTAGGGTAGGCATCGTGTTAGCTAGGGTTAACGCGCTCAAATTCGCTTGTGAAGCGTTTACTTCGTGTAATGAAGGCGGGGTAAGTTAGCGTAAGCTCGGGTTAACACTAATTTTTCACAAATTGGGGGCGCGTGTGAAGCGATAACTTTATGTAATGAGGGCGGGATGCACAAGTGTTAAACCCCAGTTTTAGGTTAATCAACCATCACACCCTAGCAGTAATCGAGTTTATTGTAGTTAATTAAGGATAGGCTATCCCAGCTTGTTACGTGTTAGGTCAGGATAACGCGTTCACGCGTTAACCTGAGCTAACACAATGTGCGCTTGTACTTCATTTAAAGAAGACAAATAAACAGCACTGCACAACTGGTACTTGTTCTCCGAAATCAGACAAAATTTATTTCTTTTATTATATTTTTGTGATTTTTCTGTTGTAGTTTTCAATATTTTCAACTGTTTTTTTTTTTTGCTTGTTTATGCTGAATTCACATTATATTTTAAATTTGTACACACCTCTTAAGTATGTTAGATTACGCGATGAAATATAGAAAAACCATGTTTGAATAGCCTTTAAATCTCAAAGCTATAATAGATGTCGGTAAATCCCTTCACCTCCTGAGCTGATGCAACAGAGATCAAAGTCGTGAATCTATAACCCGTCTGCTTACATTGCTGCGTTGGAGACGTCAATTAGTGTCCTTGTGGCGTTGAAATACTAGTTCAAGTTCTGTCCTTGCGATTTAGATGCCAAATAACGTATATTAGTTTCATACTTTGTTATTTTTTAGCAGCATGCAAGCTGAAGTCGAGTCATCTAACAAACAGTTTTGAAGCGAGTAACGTAAAGTTTATAACAGTTCGAAAAATGTGATCGGGGACAGCGGACAGTACACTCCAGATGGTATACATATGAATTAGACTGACAAAGCGATTTTTAAAACGTCTGGCGTAAGGAAACGTGTTTCTTAGTGTGTGTTTTTTTCCCTCTCTCAGCTATCCGTCTGTGGGGGACGCTGCCACCTCTCCCCGGCCTGCGCGGGTCGGCCGGCTCACGCCCGCCGCGACAGCTAAAGATTAATTCGTTTGCGCGGTCCCAGTTAAAATACGTATCATCTGAACCAGTACTCAGAATTAAATGAAATAAACGCAATTTGAATATTGAGAAAATGTAGATGTTAATCGATACCACAAACCACTAGTACAAATTAAGAATGTAATACTTGCCCTAAAATTCTGAAGCCAGGAACCCAGAATAAAAAGAAAAAGTGAATATTATACTGTATTTCGAGCGTAAGACCATGTAATTGAGGTTTAGTACCCTGACCGCGTAGAAAAATTAAATAATAAAGCCATTTAGATGATTTGGTCACACGACACTCATTAGAATACGATTTATGACCCGTAACATCGTGGCAAGTGGCCTTATTTGCATATTATTCCCATTTATGACCTCTAAGTCAGGTTAAGAAGTGGCACGTGGCCTTATTTACATATTTATAACTATAGCGAACACCTGCGTCCGCTGGCGGCACGTGCGCGGAGTCGGGTTACGCTGCGACGTCGCCTCATTTACATATTATTCATATTTATGACATCTAACTCGGGTTAAGAAGTGGCACGTGGCAGAGCAGGCACCTGCGTGGCACGTGGCCAGGCGCACCCTTATGTCCGCTGGCGGGACGTGCGCGGCGGAGGTGGTCCCAATTATTAATGGCCTTGTTGATAGCTTGATGACAGGTGTTGATGATTTATGGTACTTAGGTCACGCGTCCCGACCCCTAGAATCCCTTTGATGGCTCCGACGCCCCTTACCCCACTACTTCATCACAATCATAATTTTTGCCATCAAGCTCAAACTTTTACCATCTGTCTATCCAGAACAATCTGTGTATCAATTCTGCTATGCTTTCGTAAAAAATCACAAATAGAGTGCCCTTAGCTGTACTTTGCCTAAACTTCCAATCAATTCCTTATGACACATCAGTGATTGACTGGATACAGGGAGATATGCGTTGTGGCATGTACTTACCTACCTCTAACTGTATTTTACAGCACAGCACGTATGTTCCAGGAACGAGACACCGTCTGTTAATCTTACTAATTTCACCCCTGCCCTTTGTGATAAAAATCGAGTCACGCTAAAGCAGTGCTAAGCACAGAACATGCCTGAGACCATCGCCTGTGACCAAGGTGGAGATATACGAACCCACAGCACTTCCCCAAACCTCCTTCAGTTTTCCAATGATTCCCACTCAATCCCCTGATAAGTTACCTTTTGTTCGTGCATTAAAATAAACCAAAAACTCATACAGTCTTCTCCTAATCAGTAGCAGGGATTCCAAGTTCACTTAAGGTGGTTCTACTGCAGTTTCACAGGAAAATACCCCCTTTTTCCAGGAAATTAAGTTTCAACCAATCAGGACACAGGAGTGCTCTCCATTCGGTTTAAATGTTCCCATATGACGCCAACCTTCGGATTCAGGACCAAGTTTGTAATTGCATGCTTCATCCAACTAACCACGACAAAAGTCCCATAATGCCCTTAGCTAACTTGGTCATCTAATAAACATCATAACCCACATTATCATAGAAGATCCCCACACATCGCCAAGCATCCAAAGGTGCAGACACTAGAACTATTACGCCGAAGATACGACCCACACTTGAACTGTCGTAAATTGTAAGGTCAAAGTGGGTTTTTGGATATTTTATCCACTCAGGCCTCATCACGTAATGTCAAGTGCCAGATTGTGGTCATGGTCAACTTAGGCTCCATACACCACTCAGAATTATTCCAACAATATTTATTCTAACAGCATTATACTCCACATACAGCCCCCCGACACTCTTCCTATCTTCCAATGACATCAAGACCAGCTCCTTAATTATGTCACTTGTAGAATATTTTCCACTAATAAATCTAGCTGCCATCCTTTGCACCTTGAATTTGATTTACAAAAAATGTGGACTATATACTACACAACTATATACAAGCAATGGTCTGACTGTGGGTTTTTACCCAAGCCCTTCGCTTCTCTGGTACAACCCCTCACCACCTTCTCTGTTAAATGATTTTTATCCCGACGTGAATGTAGTGAAAAACATAAGGAACACAATTCGTATGCCAACACAAACGGCAGTAAACTGTAAAGAGCACAATAAAAAAGGAGACTGCCTAAGCCTTGAATTAATGGTTTGATGCACACGTTGATGGTGAGCATAATTCTAGACTCAAATCTACAGAGGGATGACACACGCACATTTCCATGCCTTCAGCTAGGTCGACAGAAAAACCAGCACCAAGATAGAATAAAACTCTCACAGAGGAAGAAGACACACACACACACACACACACGCACACGCACGCACACACTTGTACATGCATAGAACTAACAGTAAGCATCACGAATACGATGAAGTGGGTCAGAATTGTCGTTACCACTGATTAACTGGACAGAACTATCGTTACAAAAATCATCAGACAGGCGAGTTAATGTCAGGTATCACCAGACTTATGCTTACATCCACAAAGACAGACGCAGATACACAAGTCCAAGTCTACAGAGAGTTCAGTACAACCACCAGCACCAATCATGGAAACGTAAAAGTGCTGTAGTACTCTATTGCCTCATGACTCTCTGAAAAACAGAACTCTCCTTACATATCATCAGCCTGCCTAGATAGAGACTGTGCAAAAGATTGCATGTTTTCACCATACACCTAAGTGTTTATACCATAAATAGTGTTCATCACACCAAATTGATTACACTTACCATCAACATGTCTCTCCCACACCGCAACCCTTTCTACCATTCAGTAAAAAGTGACGCTAGTACCATGAGTTGCATAGACACTTGACTATCAGACAGATATCATAACCGCATATTCAAACTAGGTCTCAGCCACAAATCTATACATCTCCAAGCACAAGCACAAACAAACCTAAGTGGAGAGCCAGCAAAATCATACGCCCAGACAGACGTGTTTATGGAAGGTATCTCCATATTTACGCATACAGACACAGAGAGAGACGCACAAACACTCACATTTCCATGCCTACAGCGAGCTAGACACAACAACCAGCCCAATCATGGCGACGAAAAAATGGGGCTCATAACTGACCAAAAAATCATCAGTAACATATGTTCCAGGTACTATACTCTTCACATCAACATTATCTCATTTATCTCACACTACAGAACTCACTACCATCCAGTATCATGTGTGCTAGGTACAAAACAGTTCACATCCGCACCACCACGTCTATCCCACACCTAAGCCTTTTCTGCTATTCAGTAACATGTACCCCTGGTACCACGAGTAGCAGTAGACATCTGGTCATCAGTCAGATATCATAACTCCCATATTCATACTAGGTCTGACCCACAAAACCATAAGTCACCTCACACAAGCATAAGTGTAGGATCAGCATATCATACATCCAGACAAACAAGTTAAAGGAAGGTATCACCACATTTACGCAAACATACACAGAGAGAGACACATACACACGTACATTTCCATACCTACAGCGATCTCGACTCAACAACTAGCCCAATCATGGCAACGCAAAAGTGGAACAGAACACGCATGACTGGCCAAAAATCATAGAAAGATACACATACACACACTCTCATATGTCAATGCATTCACACAGTTCCATTCATCACCACACACATGCACATAACTGGAGGAAAGAGACTGAACTTCCTAGATCCAAACTGAAGAGTTTCAGGATGTGTGAAGTTTGAAATCACAGCCACGTCTCTCCCACACCGCCAACCCGTTCTGTCATTTAGCAACATGTGACCCAGGTACCATGAGGTACAATAGACACTTGTCTATCAGACAGATATCATAACCTCCATATTCATACTAGGTCACATCCACAAATCCATATATCTTCACACAAGCACAAACATACGGGAGGAACAGCAATTCATACGTCCAGATAGACGAGTTTAAGGAAGGTATCATCATACTTACCCATACAGACAGAGAGAAAGACACACACAGACGCATATTTCCATGCCTACAGCGAGCTCAACACAACAACCAGTCCAATCATAGCAAAGAAAATGTGGGACAGAACCCCCATGGCTCAAGACTGACAAAAAATCATCATTAACATGTGTTCCAAGTACCAAACTCCCCACATCAACATCATATCAGTTAACTCACACTACCGACCTCTCTGCCATTCAGTATCGTTAGTAATATGTACAAAACTGTTCACATGATCAGAACAACCTCTATCCCACACCATAAGCCTTTTCTTCTATTCAGTAATATTTGTCCCACGTACCACGAGTATGACGAGCAGACACATGGTCATCAGACAAATATCGTAACTCCCATACACGTACTAGGTCTCACACACTAATCCATACGTCTCCACACACAAACATAACTGACCTATGCACAATTGTCGATAGAATTTTGTCAAAGTAAATTGTTCCACCTGAATATAAGTAATGCAGAATGTGTCAGAATCGAACAACACATTGATAGGAACATAGCTAGAATAAAAGATGCCCAAAGTTTAATATCTCAGTTGACTTGACATGAAAGTAGGAAAAAGAGAGGTCTTTTCGATTTGGTCGGAGAAATCAGCAAGGTACTTTTTGGAACACTAAGTGCAGCAGACGCAAAGTATTTCAAATAAATAATAGATGACATGGAGGGCAAGCAAATGCAACTATTGAAATTAACGAAGGAACAGGTAGCTGTTGTAAAAACTACTCTGAATGGGATCAATAATACGATGTCTAGTGTCGTCCAAAATGAGAAGATACTTGCAGAAGGGATGAAAAAGATAGAGCGTTATGTTCTCGACTATGTGCAAACTAATGACGCAACAATTCAGGGTATAGCGACTCTATTAGCAATTAATGAACACTTGATCCAGCTTACTTTAATTTTCGAAGAAATTGAAAGGGATTATGAATTAGTGATAACTGCCATTGTAAATGCACAGAAGGGAATCCTTGAGCCACACATCATAAACCCAGTTCAAATTGTGAATTACTTAAAGTTAATTCGTGATGATCTAAGAGATTTAAAATTTCCAGTTCCACTAACTGAGGCCTATGGATATTTGTTACTTAAGCTTATTGACTTAGACGTATTTTTGTCGGGAAACATCCTTGGTTATGTTATTCATGTACCTTTAATAGATAATAATATTTTTAATTTGTACAAGGTAATTCAATTGCCAATGGAGATAAAAATCTCACAAGGAAGTTATGTCTATACTCAACAAGAAAAAGAATTATTGTTCATTGATGATGCTAAGAGACATTTTGCTAACTTAAATTATGATAAATTGGAGTGCAAACTTTTAGATCAAGATAACCGTATTTGTAAACAAACATTCATTTTGCTATCTACTTATGATCACGAAGAATGTGAAGCTAAGCTGTTGCAACCAGTAAGGGAAATACCGGCTGATTGTATAAAGAAAGTAGTTCATTTAAATCAAAGCTTATGGACGCATCTCGGGCATAATGAATGGTTGTATCTGACTCCCAGAGAAGAAGGTCTTACAGTTCTGTGTGGAGAAGGTGCTCCAACAGACATTGTCTTAAAAGGTTTAGGAAAGATAAAGTGTTATACACAATGCAAAGGCTATGGTACAAGAGTATTTATACAATCAGAATATGTATTTAGAAATAATGTCAGTAGCAAGGACGTTATCCCAAATTTAACTATAGATATAGATTGTTGTATAATAAATGATAAAAAACACAATGTATCTGAATTGTTACAAGTTAAATTACCTTTAGAACGTGTGGCAATACAGTTAGATGACTTAAAGATTGCAGGACATAAAATAAAAGACTTGGAAATAGAAATAGAGAGGCAAGAAAAAGAGGCAAGAGAACCTTTTGCTTTTGGTGTATCTTTTGCATCTTATGCAGGATGTATAATTGTATTCATTTTAGTAACTTGTTGTTGCCGCTACTGCAAGTGTTGCAGAGAGTGTTACAGGTATACTAAAAAGTATATGGATGATGATTGTTGTGGGAAAGTTTGCGTCAGAACTACAATAGTAAATAATTGTAGAGAGTCACGACTCAGTGGTAGTCGAAGGTCAAACTCCAGTATGGAGGATGAAAGAGTTATTTTCAGTAGAACTAAAAAAGGCGACGAAAGCATTGCCATCACGGGTTTTTCAAAGGAAGATACAACAATAGCTAAAAGAAGTGACAAAAGGTAAATAGTACTGTCAAAACATAAATGTATTTTATTATAGCTTAGTAAAGGTAACGTAAATTAGTATTAATTATAATTATGTAGTGAAGTGAGGATTGAATGAATTTAAGGTTCAATAATATCTTAGAATCAGCTGATAATGTGAATAGATAAGATTGAATTTAATTAATGAGAAATTTCACCTATATGATATCAGTAAAATTATGTAGTAACTGAATTGTGAAATGAGGAAACAATATGTTAATGAAAAATACTTATCTATTGAATTTTATTGTTGAAAATATGCATAAACATGATGTAATGATGTTAACTAACAGACATAGGAATGGAGAGGAAGTTAAAGACAGTCAGATCCAGAATAGCAAAAATTGTTGCAACTGGTATGTTGCATCAATTTCTCCGGGAAGGGAGGTGTAATATACTCAATATTAAAGTAAAATATAATTGTTAAAAAGATATTTAGATGTAGCCTGTGCATTTCCTACGCTGTGTTGGCCACACGTGTTGGACAGCCAAGCGGGCAGACGCGTTGGGGTGCAACGGTCATTTGGAATCAATAGACCGTATAGGAAGGCGCGCTGCAGATAGGGACAGATGCAGAGCATGGTCTGTTGGGGATAAATAGACCTTATAGGAAGGCGCGCTACCGTCGGGGTCAGATGGAAAAGGAGTATCATGTAAATAAGAGTTTGTGTCACCCATTGGTTTTGTTTACAACCACACTGGTCGAGCAGGCGTGCTGCTGTTCATGGTTAAATAAGATTCAGCCAAGTGACACGAGGTTAACTGTTTTGACCTAGTATAAAGGATCACGGAGACCACAGGGAGGGGCCAGTACCATCCAGTTGCTACGTAGTGCTGTACAGTTTGCATCGCTGTACTGCTGCGTATTATTGCTGCCGTAGTTGACCAGCGGATCTGACTTGGGGAAGCAGTAACTTTCTCTCCCGCACCTAGCATACCTAACAACCTATTTCAAACTGTCTGTAGACTAGTTTGAAGTTATTAAACTCCAATGTTCTGGAATTGGCTTTGTCATTTCTAGCGTGAGTTGCCTGCCTACTTTCTATCCAAAATCCTTTGGCGAGAGCCGCTCCTTGCCTCAGGTATCGAACCCGTGTTCTCAATATTTCAGGTTGTGGCCAAAAGTTAAGTGGCTTCCAATCTGGGATAGGACAGTGTCTGTGTTCTTGGTCTGTTTCATTACCCCTAATTTAATACATCCTTTAAAATACACGTAATGTAGGTGACACTCGTGAGCTATATTTTACTGTTCATAACGAATCCATCATGATGTGAAAAAGTGAGTTTTTTTCCGTCTCTTCGTCGGTGAATTAATTTTTAATGTCTGCCTGCTTCGATGAACGGAATTTATGGTTTTCGCTACCTTCGTCGGTGAATGTCTGTCGGTTTCAATGAAAGGATTTCACCATTGATAGGTTTTTGAGGCTACGAAATTTGAAAGGAATAACGTATGTGTGGTATTGCTATACTTTATCACAATAATTTCATTTTTTAAACTTTTTAATGTCTCTCTAACAACGTGGTCTTTAGAGACGGGGAAATGATGGGGGGGGGCAAGGAATGGAAAGGAATTCGGCCATGTCCTTTTGAAGGAAGCATCCTGGCATTCACCTGGAGTGATTTGGGGGAAACCATGGAAAACCCAAATCTGGATGCCCAGACGCGGGATTCGAACCGCCGTCCTTGCGAATGCAAGGCCAGAACGCTAAATAATTTCATGAAAACAGGTACACATAGAATTCTACCTCGGTTTTATATCTTTCCAATTTGCTGAGTTTATAACTGTTTTTTCCATATCGAACGTTAAGGTATTTTAAAGGAAAAATTTATGCTTTTCAACTAATTTTTTATTCAGTTATAATAAGTCAAGCTGGCGCCATACTCTCTAGGCGTGGAAATTACGTAACTTTGAGGAGTTGAAACGGCTTTTTCGATAATATCACAAAACACTTAAACACCGCGGCCGGACTAGAACCGGCGACCTTCGGCACTCTAGCCCTAATACTACGGAGGTCGATTTAATATCCGCTAATGTGGACTTTTTTGTTTGCTTTCTAATAAAATTGCAATGATTTACGATTAATCAAATGCAAGTATATTTCACGACATATAAACGAAGAAAATATTTTACCATGCTGAAATATTTGCACCTTGCTGTGAACAGAGCTTTCGCAAGAGATATTGGGCTCTGTTTGTCGCTGGGGTAACGGAAATAATATATCTGAACGTCGGGAATAATTCCATGGTTTCGAAATACTTGTCACATAGATATACCGCTAATAGCATACAGCCAACAGGTAGGAATACCTGAAATATTTCTCTTAAAGCTTGTTAATATCTATCGGGTTGAGAAATGAAGCATGCCGCGCCATCTATCGGGAAACGGGATACTATGCACCTATGCCTGGAAATACTTCTTAAAATATTTGTAGCTTTCACAACCGCATATCAAGACCAAAATGAGCCATGCCCCGCCATCTATCGGAAACCGGGATACTATGTCCCGGTAGGTTATGCAAGGCCAAAACGCCCGATACCTTGGCTGATTAAGACGACACCCGTCGCAACGAGAGCTCACCTGTGTAAACACGCCTCAGGCGGTGGAATTTCCCAGCTAGTTTTCTCTCGTAAGGGAGTGGACTGTCTGCGCCCAAAGAAATTAAGCCCTTGGGAGATACTGCCATCTGGGCGGCCGGTCAAGGAACTATCGTATGCGTTATCCCGGCCGGTGCTGCCCCCTTAGTGGTGGAGGAACGAACTAACGGTCCGCCATCTTGTGACGTCATACGACCTTGAACGCTGATTGGCTGCTCCTTTCGTGACGTCATGGGTTTTCCCGGTTTCTCGCCAGGTCCGTCTTACTCCTACTACTATCGTTCTTTGATTTTCTAGTAGTTAATAATTACACCAAAAAAAAAACTATTTACTACATACTTGGAGTCGTATCATATATGTTGCACCTGCCCCCAGTTCGATTAATATTAATAAATGTAGCACAATTCAGCCGAAAGGTTGCTGAAATGTGTAATCATACTATTTCTTGTCCTTTAATTCAATTTTCACCTTTTTTTAAATTCACTTTGCAATATCTTTCCATTTTGCATATTACACTAATAATTCTGAATATAACTCAATGTAATCTCACTTTCTATATCTGTTCACTATTTACTTTCTTGGTAGCATCTAAATCTGACAACACATGCAATGTATAGCGTTGTAACATCACAGTGAGAATTACGGTGTTATAACATCTCAGGCATGCGGGAGGATTATCTCAGGAGTAAGAGAACAAAAGAGGTAGACGAAGGTTTAGGCTTTGTTGTGAATAAAAAAAAAAATTAGAGATCGTGTGCAGTATCAGAGTGGATTGAGAATTAAATATATATATATTTCTGGTGGTTTGCGACGGCCTATGGTATCTGAGTGAACTAGAATCGAATAAACAGTTAATGAATCAATGATAAATTGTTTGATTTACGTTACATGGCTCATCGTGACAGATACGAAGCTGCAGTTAAAAGTGGAAATTACGAACAGTGTAATCAGCACGAAAACGCGCTAAAAAAAAAATAAAAAATTACGAGGTGAAGAGTATAAGTAGCTCCAACGAAGTGAATGTCAGCGATCGTAAACCGAGTTTTTGGAAGGCGGAGGAAAGCAGAGACGTTGAGCGAATACTACACTATCCACGACGGTGGCGGCTGAAGGAAATACTCCAGGAATTTACTCTGCGTGGGTGGAGCCTTTGTTGAGCGGTAATATCAGTCCGAGCGTTCCAGATAGCGGCGACGTCTCATCAAAAGGAAAGAAAGACCATTTTATTGATCTGCGCGCAAGCTGACTAGCAGTTACCTCCCTAAAATTTTTGTCTTGCTAAAAAAAAAAAAAAAAAAATTATATAAAGCATTCTTTGACATCGTATTTTATCTTGTTGTCATCAGTGATGACAGGTTAGCCTTGTCATAAAACTGAAAAGGAAATAATTTTTTTCTTTTGAGCCATAGACTTTTTTTTTTTTTTTTTTTTTTTTTTTTTTTTTTACTGCTTAGGAAAGTGCTTGAGTAGTCAAGGAGTAGCTTTGCATAGCTTGTAGTGTTGATGTAGTTCCTTTTTTTCAGTATAGCTTAATAATGTTCTGGTTAAAATGAATAGTCAATCAGAAGGGGTTATTGTAGCACAGGAGGAAATTTCTGAGCATAGTGATGTGTTAGTAGTAGTCATGCTACGTGTATTTCAGGAAACAGTTATGAGGTCCTTTCAGGAAGTAAAGGAAAATAATATTGCCTTTCAAAATTAGGTCGACAAAATTAGGGCAAATTAAACAGGAATTGACCCATTATAGGGAACTTTTTGTTAAACAAAATATTGAAACTTTTTCCAAACTGAACCAGTATTGTTCTGATAAGGTGGAAGATTACAGTCGGGATTTGGGAGAAAATCTTACGGGGAAGTACTCGATAGCAACAGGTAGGAAACTTTTTTTTGGTCCAGGAAGCAACTCCTGCTTCACCTGACACCTTGCCTTTTAACTCTCAGCTTATGGTTCAAATGAAACCAGTTAGTGTTCAATCAATTTCAGACAATACTTGCCCAGCCACAGATATTCTTATAAGTAATATTGCTGGAATTTCTCTTGAGAAGAGCAAGCTGGTTATGTCAGAAGCTATTTTCAAACGTCGCAAACCCACTTTTGTTAATAAGTTTGCAAACCACATTCATAATTTGATGTTTTCTTTCGGGACAGACCCCGTTTTCTCTCCTCACCATTTTGCTAGACCATTGGCGAATGATATTACCAATATAGCCAACAATTTGTGCATGTTGAACAGTTCCGCAGTACTAGCCCAGATGGTTACAATGCTGTTTTCTCAATCAATCTAATGGAAGGTTTCGTATGTTCAGCTATTTCTCTTGAAAGGTGTAATGCCACAATACATAGCAGTAAACGTAGAAAGAAAAGGAAAGTTAAGAGAAAGGAACCAGGAGTACACGTTAAGAAAAAGGAAGTAATCTCACTCTAGTCCAAGAGTAAATGGAACATGTTTCATGAGGGTCCCAACATACTTAAATTCAAATACAACCAATTTTCTTTATGCGTAAGGGATTCACATTATTTATGTACTGTACTACATTTTTTGTTGTGTTTTAAGTAACCTATGTTGGACAAATTGAGTTTCACAGTATTGAAGTTTGTGATGTATCTTCAATACAATTCTCTTGTACCTACTTGGACTCTTTCTTTATGTCTTTGACTTTGGGAGTGGCAAACATAGCTTGGTTGTATTTCCCAAAGTTACCCACTGTCCACTGCAGGCCATGCTATGTCCGTTTGCGCGTAGCGTTTGCGTGTGCAGTGGTGCGTGTTCGCACATACTTAGAGTTTGAATGAGTGATCGGCTAGAGCCAAGTGTGGTTGTTGGTGTAAAGATCAAAAACAGTTAAGACGTGAATCAGTTGGCAGTGTATTTACTCTGCCGGAGTTGTTGGTTTTCGGTTTATGATGCTACTTACATATACGCATTCTTTCCTAGGTACATTTGACTGTGAAAATGGACAATGATGTGGAGAATTTATATTTGATTCTGGTTTTCATGGTTTGACTGTCGATTGTTCTGATTTTGTGGTTTTTACTTTTATTTTTTCATATTTGTGTATTTTCAGGTTCTGATTTTTAAATTAGTGCTGAAATTTCTATTTTGAACTTAGAATTCAGGAATCTGTGACTTAATGTAATAAAATGTAGCCAAGCAACCACCAGATACTCATTTTAAAGTATTATACCAGATATTCATTTTTAAATATTATACCAGTTATTCAATTTTACATATTATACCAGATGTTAATTTTGTGTATATTGTGATGGGTGTTTTATGTGAATTACATTCAGATATTAGCATTCCAGAAAAGGTTTGATTTCGTGATGAAGTTGTGGGCTTTGTCAAGCCCGTCATTCGTCAAACCTCACCGGTTGGGATGTAACATTACAGTGAGAATTACGGTGTTATAATATCGCAGGCACGCTGGAGGATTATCTCAGGAGTAAGAGAACAAAAGAGGTAGACGGAGGTTTTGGTTTAGTTGTGAAAAAAAAAAGTGAGAGAGCGTGTGCAGTATCAGAGTGGATTGAGAAATAAATATATATCTGGTGGTTTGCGACGACCTACGGTATCTGTGTGAACTAGAATGGAATAAACAGTAAATGTATCAATGATAAATTGTTTGATTTGCGTTACAGAATCCAATTCTATTATTGTTCGTTCACACTGACACATAAACTCAGTTCAGATTAAACAAGCTCAAATTTCAGTATCAACCATTACATTTAGCATCACGCTACTTTCTCGTCACATCATGGCATTAACAATAACAGCCATATTATTATGAACCATCTGATTACTTTTCATATTTCTTTTATGATACTATACTGTTTTAACACCAATAAAGCATTACTTTTTTTGAGTACTTAACATTTTACGTTTTTAGTCCTTTGTTCTATACAATTTTAAATCAACCACATTTCTAAATCCCAATATTTTATAAGATTTGGGATAAGCAAGCAAATAGGCGCTCACGTTTGGCTTAACAACAGTTTTAAAAGGCACGTGATAGATTTTAAAGAATTTTTTGATCCCTGAATTTATTTCGCAAGACTTTTGTTTTGTTTTCGCCAAACCATATTTCCCAAACGAATTCAGTGGGTTTTAATCCTTTGTTGTTTCTTCTTTTTATTTCGTAAGCCTTTTTTATTATTATTTTCCTGACCTTGTTCAATAGCTCCTGTCGGTCAATATTGGGTACAGAAGGAAATCTAATATTTTCTTTTATTCACACAGTTCTTCCTTGACTTTTTTTTTTCGTCTCTTCCAGTTTCTTTCTACCTTTTTCTCATATTTTTTCAGCCCTTCATGTAATTTATTTTTAGTTTTCCAGTTATCCTTTTTATGAGATCAGCCAGTTACTTCTCTTGTATTTATATCGGGTGGGTACACTTTTCTCAAATAATTTCAACCAATTTGGCGTCGGCCGTCATCGATTGTATCCTGCAATACTTCCATCGCTGCCTATTCATCTTTCCCATCGAAAGAAACATATGTAGCGGCGTCCGTATTACCATGTCGGAAATGTACATTCGTTCCTTTATAGCTATCTATTAAACTATTATTTTCTTCGGTTCCTACCAGTAATACATTTTCATTCTCTTCTTCGTCATTATTCCTTATAAAATAACACCCTGATTACACTTTCATAATTTTATTCATATTCATTTTCACTACTTTTTTATTCGTACTCCTTCCCATCGCTGCTAGGAACATTTTCACCTTTTTCACTCTCGTCAATACTCAAAGGTACCTCGCAATCATTTTCTGCTAATTCTTCTTCCTCGAAAGTATCATCTAACAATTCGTTTCAAGCTTTCGCTATACTCATTTTTTCTTCTATCTTCCGGGTTAATGACCCTTCTAATGTTTCAATAATAATTTTCTCCTTTTCTGTCTTTTATATTTTCAAAATTCTTTCAGACACTCTTAATATAATTTCTTCTGTCCTTTTTATATTCTGATCAATTTTCTTTCGGTTATTCACCTCTCTTCTTCTTGATTCCCTTGTACTATTTACGAGATTGTTTTATCAATTTCTTGCCTAGATTTTTCTTGACTTTGTTCAACTCTATGACTGATTTCTTCTTGGCTTTTTTTCATTTCTTGCCTGGTTTGAATTATGGCATTTAATATCAACTCAAGGTCCGTAATCATTTCTCGAATATCGTTAGGTCGATCTGGCTTTGGTGAAACTGCATGCGACATCTACATCTACATCTATACTCTGAAAATCACAATTACTGTGGGTGGCGGAGGGTGCTGAGCACCGATCCTAATTAAGTGCTTTCCAATCCCAAACAGAACGAGGAAAGAAAGAATACACAAATGTATCAGTATGGCATCTTATTTTTCGAATCTTATCCCTCCTGTTATTGTGACCTAAATAGGTTGGCGGAAAAAATATTTAGTTGCACTCGTAAATCAATGATTTTCGCATATTCTCCAACAAATTCAAACGAAAACGACGTTGTCTGTCTGCCAAACAATCCCTGCCCAATCCACGTATCAGCTCTGTGATACTTACGTAAGGAATGTAACTAGCAGTCATGAATCGAGCGGCTCTCCTCTCTACTTTCTGTAATGTGTCAATCAATCCCTTGCGATACGGATCCCAAAATACACAACAGTATTCCAAATGCGGACGTACTAGTGTTTTGTACACCATTTACATTATACGAGCATTACAACTTCTCAAAATACGACCTATAAATCGTAGTTTAGAATTAGCTTTGCCTACAACGGAAGTTATGTGCAAGTCCCATTTCATGATGATTTGTACTGTTACGCCTAGGTACTTCAGGGAATCCAGTGTCAACAACTGAATTGTTAACTTTGTGCTCTTAAGCAAACAGGGTCTTTTTATAACTTTTTTGAATTGCCTTGCACTTTTTGCAGTTAAGTGTAAGCTGCCATTTACAGAACCATTCCGAAACAGTATCCAGATCGTGCTGAATTTCTAAGCAATCGTCAGAGCATCTCACTTCTCTATAAATAAGTGCATCATCAGCAAAAAATCGCAACCTGCAATTAACGTTGTCACCGAGATAACAGAAGTTAATAAAAGAAGTGGTCCTATTATACTTCCAAGAGGAACGCCCTAAGTAACGTCTAGCTTAAAAGAGGCTTCCTCGTCAACAATGACATACTGTGACCGATCAGTTAGAAAAATCGCGTATCCATTCGCAAATCTGATCAGATATACTGTACGCTAGAATCTTCGCCAAAAGCCGGTTATGTGGTACAGAGTCAAAACCTTTCTAAAAACCCAAGAAAATAGCATCAACTTGTGATCCTGCATCAACAACCTTCATTATGTCATGTGAAAATGGAACCAGTTGCGTTTCACACGATCTGTTCTTCCGAAATCCGGGTTGGTTTGCTGTAAGTAACTGGTGTTCATCTAGAAACTTCATAATGTTAGAGCATATAACGTGCTCCAGAATTCTACTGCAGAGAGACGTTAGAGATAATGGTCGATAATTCCTAGGATCTCTCAGATCTCCTTTCTTGAAAATTTGAATCAATTGCGCTATTTTCCAGTCAGAACGTTCATTTCTTTCATCTAAAGATTTACGAAATATATCTGACAGAAATGGTTCTATTTCTTCCGCGTATTCCAAAAACACTCTTACCGGTATACAATCGGGACCCGGCGCTTTACCCCACTTCAGGAGTTTTAATTTCTTTATGTTTACTTTCTACCAAATTTTTCCCCCCAATTAACATTAATATCTTCATTACTTAGTTCTTTACTTTCATTAATATTATAAAGATTACTATTTGCAAAATAACCAGAAACCTCAATTTTACTCCCACTAATGATAGGATTACTATTGGATTCGGTTTGAATAAGCTTATGGCCACAGACACCCATTAAATTTACATAACTGCCACCTAAACTTACAAATCCTGGTTTTTCCATTTTGCTTTTCAGGACCACTACCTTCAGTTGTCCCAAATTACCTTCGGCAGTCATTCTAAATTGTTTCATACGATTATTATTATTTATAATGCGAGCAACAACAAAGGTATTACTACCCAAGAAAGACAATCCCAACAACAACAATCACAGCTTTAGAATTATAGCTCGATACAATCATGGTTCAACGCCGCTTCAACAACATGCAAAACAGATGAAAAGAAATCAAATACTCTCCACTCGCCTGGTGCCGCGCTGCGTAGGTTGCAGAGCTGGAACATACCGCTGCCACTGCATCATCAGAAGTCCCATCTTTTAGGGTGCTATACTCAACAGTGTAATCCACACCCGTAAATCCTGGCAGGGTCACCAATTATAACATGGCTATTACTAATTCAGCCTGACAGGGTAAACCAGATTATAACCTGCCTATGCTTCTTTTACCCTGGCAGGTTTTGCTAGATATAACTTTTCTTATCCGTCTCGAAACTTATCCTGGCAGATTGTGCCAGAAACCAGTCTGTCAGTTGTTTGGATTTGATATTGAATAAAAAATCATACAAATACTCCAGCAACATGAAATATTTAATAACCAAGGAAAGTAAACACCATGGCATTTTCAATACACTCCACGCTTTCTATTTCACCTCAGCGATCACAACCACACACTCTCAGCGTGACTTTTTCTCTTTGCTTTTGTCGCGTCCGCGGACCAAATATTACTGCAACTTAATATTACCCAATGACATTACAATATGAACAGTTTGTGGAATTCGTGAGAGAGTAAATGTATTGATATTATTATTACATTGTCCATTGATTTATTAAGAGTTAATAATTACAAAAAAAAAAAAAAAAAAAAAAAAAACAAGAAAAGTATTTACCATACACTTGGAGTCGTGGGATACATGTTACAGGGATCCTAGAAATTATTGACCGACTTTTCGTCTTTGTTTTAATTATGGTGTTTTGAACGCATAAAGGACGTTCCTATAATAATCCTTGTCATATCTAATAAGCTAACTTAGTCCACATTCGGAAAATTGGTTAGTCCATTCCGAAGCCATTATAATTCCGAACGATATGTTTTACTGTAAAATCTAGATCAATGTTAACATACGGGGAATGAGGCAAGCGGTCATAAAAGTTAAGCGCTGTCCGGAGGAAGCAATTAGCAGCTTACTTCTGATCGTAGCTTATTTTTTGGCCCGGTATTCGCAAAAGAGATGCCAATAAAGCTGGATGTGGAACCCACACAGCGCAACAGTATGCTAGATGAGAATGTAAGAGAGTTTAGTACGCTACACTAGTTTCGCGTCTGTGACCACCCCTTAATCCATTAAGAATTAAGCATTAAGGACTGGGATACCCGATAAACATTTCACAGTGTGTCAATACCTGCTAGTAAATCCAAACAAGTGTTGACCAGTTAGCTTTCGAAGCTTATTCTGATTCGCTTTTCAAACATTGAACTTTTTTTTTTTTTTAAATTCACTAACGGAAATTAAAATCCTAACACCCAGACAGGAATAATGGATTTATAGGAAACTTTGTAGATGTATAAAGGGTTATAAGCAGAATAAATAATGTCAAATTGAAATGGATCGTGCTAATTTCTTTACCTTTAGATACAGTTGTCAGTATGAAGTGCGCCAACTTTGAGCACCAATGCATTCTTGGATCCTTCCCAGCATTGAATCAATTAATGTTCAGATCTCTTTTTTATATTTCTCTTTACGCCCGCATGTCTTGTGTAGTCAGTTGTTGCACAGTTTGTGATGGGTGACCATGTGATCTATTGTGCCTACTCTTGGTATCCCAGATTTGCTCTGTTGAAGATAAATCTGGTGACCATTAGAACCGTGCCGTGAACGTAACTCCTTGAAAGGCTTGTATTGGGATGGCTCCAGTATGAGGATCGGCATCTTTCTGTTAAAAGATGCGATTTGGATGATGGACATGAAGAGTATCACAATAGGGTCCTGCACTCTGTCCACATACTGGTCGGTTGTTATTGTGCTTTCAATAACAACCCACTCAGTCCTGCTATCGAAACTATTTGTCGATACTCCGTGACACCAGTGGCTGCACCAGTGTAACATTCTGAATTCGCAGAAGTTTAAGCTGTTTCTCCACACACCTGCGAACATGTTCTCGATAATCACTTTGCCACAAACAGAATCGGGACTCTTATCAATACACAAATATACGCCATTCGTGTGTCGATCTGCGTTTTACATTACACGAGGTTAGACATTACATTACCAAATTATGCAAGGTGCTGTGATTGAGGTCATGTCAGCAAGCACTGTCAGCATGCTGACTCAACATGCCGCCACTGCGGTGCGACTGGACACAAGAAAGACCAATGCGAAAAGAAAGACATTGCTCCCGGATGCATCCCATGCGCGAAGAAAGGTAAAACGTGCAAAAATAATGGGAATTAGTGTAGAACCTATCGGATGCCCTTTGAGCATATGATCAGCCGAATTGATTATGGATAAGCCACCTTAAACATCAAAAGGGACTGAAACAACCTGTATATATGATAATCATGGGATGGTAAAAATAAACAAGAGGAAAAATAAAAATCCGTCACGGAAGCGCAGGGATACAGAACGAGCGGCAAAGTCAAAGACAAGGTAGCCAAAACGATAGACACAGCAGTAGAGACTGAAGAATTCGCAAAGACACAAAGCACAACGAAAAACGCTGCACTTCAGACTGAGACGCAACACATAGCGAAAGAATTAAAGTTCAAAGCAAACTGAAGGATACAACAAAAGAAACCAGCCCTTGTTTCCCAGGAAGAAAGGCAGGACTTGGTGTAAAAGGCGTAACCTTGTATATGCAAGCCCGACCGCGGCGGAACCCACAAACCCTAAAATACCATTGCAAACAAAGTTTGAAAAAAATTTGCAAAAGATCCTACAAAGATATACATAGACCTTGAGAAAACGATAAAAATTAGAAGACAAGAACAAGAGCATGTTCTGACAATAGCGCTTAGACACCTCACTAGGACATTGCAACCAACAGGGAAAACAATCACTTTTCACCAACTGCAAGCAGTGGACAAAATACAGCTCAAGGTCAGTAACTTACCCACGGATCCAGCCCAGTTGTTGACGCTAGTTAAAAAGTTATTCAACAACAGAAATGAGATTTCTGACCAGGACCAAATATATAAACAATTTGTGATGACTCGTGGAAGGGTCGTTTTCGACGCGAAACTTCGATGGCCTCATAGTAATGTTTATACTAATCACCAACAGATGAAAGGTACAATAAAAATTGCACAAATCAATGCAAAACGGAAAAATATGGTCCAGCATGAGCTAAGGAAACTTACTGAGCAATATGCCTGGGATGTTATCTAGGTGTAAAATCGTTACTCTAAAGGCGTACAAATACCACACCTGCCAGTATCCTTACAAAACATAGCAAGTTGACCTAAACCAATGGAAGGAATCAATGTACTAAACAAAGAACTAACTGTAACCAAAATATCGCAATACTGTGATGAGCACACAGCATGTGCAGAGATCAAAACCGGGTGGTGTAGCGTTACTCTGGCATCGATGTACTACCAATATGAGCATCCTATAGATGCTTATCTAAATAAAATAATAAAAATTTGCACTGAGTCACAAGATTATAAGATAATTATAGCAGCAGAAATAAATGCACACTCCCCACTTTGGTACAGGGATAAAACGGATGAATGAGGCTTAATGGTAGAGGAACTATTAAATGAGGTATGTCTTGAAGTGAGGAACTGCATTAATAATGCTACAACCTTCAGTAATAGAGCCAGTGCAAATTCGAATATCGATGTAACGCTGACCAATCAGCTGGTAGGAAATCTAGTCAGAAACTGGATGGTGTTTGGAAACGAAACTACAGGTGACCAGAACTTAATTCTGTTTGATCAGGCCAAAGGTACGTTGCAAATCAATTAAATTAACGACACAAGAAAGAAATATAATTTACGTGGATTATATTGGACAAAACTAAAACATGAATTCCGTCTACCAGTGAATCTATTGAAAGTTGATGATGTAGATGTCATACCAAGAAGGATTACGCGTGAAATTCAGCGCGTTATGAAAATGTCTATTCCACTCAACAAAAGACCAACGAATACTACAGCCATACCGTGTAGCGACCGACTAAAAATCTACAATCGGAAATAAGGAAAGCGAGAAATGAGTACCAACGGTGAATGATTGCCACCGATAGGTGCTTGCTTCTCGATAAATACAGGGAAAGGAAGACTGGCTTTATAAATCTGCTAATAAAAACAAAGAAGCAGAGATGGGAGGCTTATGTAAACGATAATTTAAAGTCAGAACCCTGTGGCGTCCCCTACAAGAACAATTTGAGACCACCAACTATACTATCAACCGTAAAAAACGCAGACGGGTCCGTGAGGGCCAATTGGAGCGCAACAGCTGAGGAACTGTTAAAAGCACTATTACCCAATGACGAGGCAGTAGGTGAACGCTTAGAGCCAGAAAATCTCCGTAAAGATCACAATGAAATTTATACCTCAGCTACATTAGGGTAGGATGTGACACCAGAGGAAGTAATTAAAGCGGTTAACGGTACGTCGCGGAAAATGACACAGGGACCGAATGAAATCGCTGCGGAAGTTCTCCAGGCATTAGTGGCTCAGTTGGCTTCACCACTCTGCATACTATTTCATAAATACCTTCAGCAAGGCAGGTTTCCTAATTTCTGGAAGCAGAGTGAAGTGGCGATCCTGAAGAAGGAGCACGACAAGGATCCATTAAATCCTAAATCCTACCTGCCTATTTGCCTGCTAAATGTGCTTGGAAAAGTACAGGAAAAAATTTTAATATGGAAACTACAAGAACACAGGAAAAAGTATGGTATGAGTGTACATCAGTTTGGTTTCAGAGCAGGCAGGTCGACCGAGGATGCAATAAATACGGCCGTACATCTAATGAAAAGTAGTAATAGCAATTATGTAATAGCTATTTTTGTGGACATTTCTGGAGCATTCGATAACTTATGGTGGCCCGCACTTTTTAGCCGCCTACGAGAAATCGGAATTCCTAGCAACCTCTAAGGAACGTTACGCGACTACTGTAAAAACCGATTTGCCAAACTTAGATGTCCACGAGTGACTATAGGGAAAACACATAGTCTGGTATTGCACACAGATGGCAAAAGATAGAAATGAAGGATTTAAACAATTAAGGAACACGAAAACAGAAGATATGATAAAAAATGAAACTATGGCGTAAGCTAGATGAAGTGACACAAAATGTTTCTAAATTTCAAAATGAAATATTCATGCAAAGTTTAGCAACAACAAGAGGAAAGCCCAGTCAAGCCAACTATTAGGTCACAGTGTAACACCCGAGAGCAACCACAAGCGAATGCGTGTCTAAAAGTAAAAATTGTAAATTATGTAGCTAATAATCTTAAAATAGGAATTTGTTCAAACCTATAATATTTAAAATAACAAATCCCGCAGTAGATGTTAAATTATCTAATTCACCTGTGAAAACGAACAAACTATTAGCCGGGTATTAAAGACTCCTTTCTTCAGTAATCTTATATCGCTTACATATATATATCTAGCTTATATATATATCTTATATGTATATATATCTTATATATATATATATATATATATATATATATATATATATATATATAAGATATATTTCTTATATATATATATATATATATATATATATATATAAGAAATAGACTTGTTTTTCACTATATTTCACTTTTCAGCCTCCAATACATAGAACAGATCACTGGTGGTTGTGTGAGGAAGTACCTATCGTGCACATCGTTGGGCGAATGCCGATAGCTGAGGGGATGTTGGAGATATGATGGTTAAAGTTGTTTAACGCAGGGCGTTTTCTTAATTAGTCCAAAATTAGGGTCTCCTTATACTTCTCTTTCCTGCCACAAATACATAGGATAAACCAGTGATGATTGTGTGTGGTAGGAGCAGCAAATCTCCCATCGTGCATTCCGGTAATTAAATGTCGGTAGCTGTGGAGGTGTGGGAAATATGGAGTTTGAAAGTGGTCAACTTGCGCAACTTTCATATTTCTGCCAAAGACGTATGTGTCTTGGTGTATCCCCTTTCCCCGAAAACTATCTAGCGGGGTTAACTGACGTTTGTGTCTGATAGTAACAAAGAGTCACAGTAGTGTGGATTTTGGGGTTCTCATACACAATAGACCTGTCAATCATTTTCACACCCCTAATGTTCTCCCCCTCCCACCTGTCAATTATTTTCACACCTCTATTGTTCTCCCGCCCCCTTGACTAACCTCAGTTTCACCTCTATTGTTCTATTGTTATGCTAATTAGGCCACTTGACTTGAGGGCCACTTGACTTGAGGACCACTTGACTAACCTCAGTTTACCCTCAATTGTTCTGTTGTTATAATATTAGGCCACTTGACTAACCTCAGTTTCACACTTATTGTTCTCCTCCCCTACTATTGTTCTTTTGTCAGGCCACTTGAGCAACCCCAATCACACCAGGTGTGTCGCGCCAGCTGCCCTCGCGGTCCTTTGTTCGATTGTTCTATTGTCCTCGTCCCTCTCATCTGTCAATCATGGCCACTTGTTTGAACACCTTCCTTCCCCAACCCTAGCACCAGCTGCCCTTGGGGTCCTTTGTTCTATTGTCAGGCCACTTGGACGACCACCTGCCTTTTCCCCTCACCCCTCCTCTTTGGGTGCACTCAAGCGTCAGAATCAGGGTCTGCTTCCGTGTATTGTTTGGGCAAGTGGCGGGCAGGTACAAACCTGTTGTAACCTGATACCCTGCCTCTGACCTTGAATTCGAAACCCCTCGCCGGAAACCGGTTTGTAATCAATACGCCGCACAAGAAACCGGTTTGTAGAGCGGGTGGGCAGGTGCAAACCTGTTGTTACCTGATACCCCGCGCCGAGAACCAGTTTTTGTAGCGCGGGCGGGCGAACAAAAACCGGTTCTCGCTACCTGGGGTAAGACGTTCATGTATTTACGCTTGGCTAGGAAATTCATGAATTCAAGTTTAATAATAATAAATAAAAACACTTTGTATTTCTTATGATTTTTTTTTTTTATTTCACCCACCATTGGGCAATTATAAATACATTTTCAACGGCACATACAGCATTACAAAATATGTGTCCTTTACAAAGTTTTATCAAATTATCTTTCTTGAGTTCTCGTAGAGGTGGACATCCCAGATCTTCAACCTTTTAGTTTTTCCTTAGCTCAGTGCTTTATGCTTCGCGGCCAGGAGACAGAGTTTGTGGGAATGTTCTAAGTTAGTAACACTATCATAGTTTAGTTATTTAAAGGTGAATGAGATTAAAAATAATGACAACAACGCCAACCTGGACTACACTACACGTATTTTCAATGAGTTAATGAAATTCACTTTCATCTCTCGTAGTTCTAGGGTACAAAATATATTTAAGGATAGTGCAACTTTCCTAACAGTCATCATATAGCTAGGTGAAACATTCTGACGAATTTTTATGACTAGCTATGTATTGGAGATTTCATTTTAATGTCTCCATTTTAGTCCTCGATAGTTATTAATATTATTATTACTCGGCGATTCACTAAAAGTGTGTGGTGGAGGGTGCATTGCACCTATCGAAAAGGGTTATGGTTTGGAAGGGATATAAGGGATATGGCAGGATGCGCACATGGGCTATTGTGAGGAACCATCTCCGCATTCGAGTGGAGTGATCTGGGAGAACCATGGAAAACCCAGATCAGGATGAGTTCTTAACTCCTATGGCATTTAATTTCAGTTACTATAAAAGCGTCTCACGTAATTACAGATCTTTTAGCGCCAGAGCGACTTAGTGGTTAAAGCGTCTGACTGGAAACTGAAAGGTTCCCAGTTCGAAATTCTGTATCGGTGGTGGATACTCATAGGCATGTAACCATACATAGCTTGCTTTGAAGTATTCATGGTTTTTTTTTTTTTTTTTTTTTTTTTTTTTTTTTTTTTTTTTTTTTTTTTCGTTAAACTGCAGCTGCCCTTAAGTAAGATAAGGAGGGAAGGAACTAGCCACCCTAACTCCAATATATCTCCTTCGGTAAGGTTTCAACCGGAAGCTTCAAGTACTTTTAATTGTGCGCGCCAAGAGTGAGTGGCTGTTTAGAAAATTAAACTCCGCAAACAATGCAGTAGCGTTCATGCAGCATCTTTGATGGTTGTGCGTAGAGCTTGAATCGAGAATTTACTGCCGCTACTGCATTGTAATAAATTATTTAGGTGGAATATACCCATTCCAATAGGATCATTCTGTACGGAGAAATGTTCCCAGGACGGATGCAGAGGTGTTTCCTAGTGACCAAGACTAACTAACTGCGATAAGTTCGGCGAAAGACGTTTGACGGCAAGTGTTTTGGTCAAAGTCTTGTGCATATTCTTACGGCTCAGACCGAGCGTGGTGGGTGAGCGGTTAACTCTCTGGCCTCGCATTCGGGAGGACCCGGGTTTGATTCACCGTCCAGGTATCCAGATTTGTGTTTTTAATGGTTTTCCTAAATCATTCCAAGCGAATGCCGGGATGCTTCCTACAAAAAAGGCGATGTCACATACATGCTACATGTAACCAGCCCATACCGATACTTAATATTTCAAATTTCTAAAGTTTATTTCAAAATTAATTGTAAATTTTCTTGTTTCTGGCATTGATAGTTCAAATAGTAATAATAAAGTCTTCTTTCGGAACTTGGGAACCTATTGTTGTTGCGGCGCAAAGGCTCGCTAGCTAGCTGCCGAACAATACACTCGTCATTGTTGTCCACTGGAGGTTCTTTAACAGTAAAGACATGGCATAGGATGTTAGGGCATTGAAACACCAGCCTCCATTTGAATGATTGAGTCGCATGGAAGATGTATATACGAATTGAAGAATATTAACAGTGAAAGGAAGTTTGTGAAGTGTTTGTAATTTTGATATGCTTTGCGACGAGTTCAACAATAAATGAAATTAAGTGTATATTTTTTTATTTTTGTACAACAATAATACCTCTCATTGAAATAATCAAGAGAAAGAACTGAATTGATAAAAGAATAAGAAAGTAAAGAATTTTGTTTTGTGAGAGGATAGGAGCAGAGGTGGCCCTAGCAAGTTTTTCATGTGGTGCGAGATCTCAATGTGGCGCCCCAAATGAGCAATCTCTTATTAGTGATTAAGTTGTCCATATAGTTAGATTGAAGATAACATACATTTTTTACGTCATACTAATGTCATAAATGTAAAAGTTTGTTAGTTCGGATATTTTTCTATTTCACGTAGAAACTACTGAACTGCTTAGGATAAATTTGGAATAATGTATTGGCTATCTACTTTTATACCAAATAGCAGTTCCCGTGTGATTCGGATACGAATATGTATATGAATTCTTTATGAATGTGCAAAGCCGCGAGCAAAAGATACTCTTTATATATGATAATAACTCAAACCTCGGAAAGATTAGTATAGGATAGCAGCGGTATGAATGAGAAACAACAGTAAAAAGGAATACTATATGTTTGAAAAGGTTTATTTGAGCTACTGTGACGAACACAATGCCCACTTCACTTACACGTCAAATTCGCAGTTTTTAATAATTTTTAAAAATATTTAAAAATAGAAAATATATGAAAATAAAAATTCCCACTCTTAATACCGAAAAATAAACTTTACCAAATTTTTCCAGAAACCTCGCGAACTAATTCTTAAACAGGTTAAATGCATTTATTTCCCCCCACCCCCCCAGGTAAAACCATTTTCAACAAGAATTTTTCATTGTTTTTGCCCCACTCTGAAGCTAATCCTGGCTACGACCTTGGGACGTTGTGCTAATAGAGTGACCAACAGATTCTCTATTCTATCGATGATATGAAAAAACATGTTCATTGTAAACAATTCTTCTGGATCTGTTGCTATTTCATTTATGGTTATTACTCAAAAAATCTTTACTTTCTTCGGCATCTGACTGGGTTAATAATAGGAAATTTTCCAGTCTGAGAATCAACTTCTCCAGCTCCCAGTTATCAGAGCTCAAATTCTGAGCTGTGGTGGAAGGGGATATTATCCACCACCCCGAAACTGGTAGTGACCTGTTGAAATTAGTTTTAGCTGCTTAGTTATAATGCCCTCTTCACGTTTTGAACTCTCCTTTCTCGGAAAAGTAGCCACGAATTAAATTAAAAATGCCGAAATATGAGACGATACGCAACCACGAAATGGTAGCAACAATGCGAAAATGGCACAAAGATTATTGGTACAGGGATCATATCAACCTAAACCGGTTAGTTCTGTTATAGTGATCGTGGTTAGGTTGAAATTCGGACTGGACCAAGAGTAAAAAGTTTAAGGGAAATTCGTTCTGCGGCATCTATATCAGGAACGACGCATTTATTTACAACGGAAGCAATCGATTATCTCTCATCGCTTGTATCTATTCTAAGATGGTGAGCCTTGTTGTACTGCATCTCGGATAAAAATTTTCTATCTGTTAATTTCGTGCGACTTTTAACAACGAAATGTAGCTAAAACGGCAATAAAACATTACAACAAAGTTTTAACCATCATTTAAAAAATTTGTCATTGTTTTTGAGAGCCTGAGGCATCTAATAGCTGAGCTTCACTCTCACATTTCGGCATTTTTAATTTAATTCATGGCGACTTTTCGGAGAAAGGAGGATGGAAAACGTGAAGAGGACATTATAACGAAGCTGTCAAAACAAATTTCAATAGGTCAGTAACAGTTTCGGAGCGGTAGAGAATATCCTCTTCCACACCCGAGCTGTTTTTCATCAAATGTGAAGATTTTCATAAATCCACTTTCGTCTGCATAGCCTATGAAACAATGTATTATACCATGTCACCAATGTAATTATTAACTCAAATTGATCCATGATCTGGCTAAATGACAAGGTATCCGTTGCTGCAACTGAATAATTCATTTCAGAATGGCGTGACGAACTGAAGAGTAGTGATAACGAACTGTAGGGATGCTAGAAACTCTATTCTTGAAACGAGTTTCGCAAATTTTTTGGCGGTAGTCCTGAGTGCTTGAATACCACTTCCCATCGCTTTTTTGATCGAGAAAATAACACAAATATTCTTCAAAGAAATACGGACAAGGAAACCGATTTAACTGATATTTTGGCGGCACTAGCTATTACCAAATTTACTGACAGTTACTTAAATCAAAAAATGCTTGAAGATACAGGTTAAGAATTTTGCTTTTGTCACATTTGTTCCTCCTACAAAATTGGATCGACTGTCATATCATTGGCCTCGACAATCGTTCATATCCAAATCGAACTATTGCTAAGTATCAATTCTAAACAGGGCAGCGCCCCAAAGAGTCACTTTCCGGATTGTAAGCACAGCGTAATACTTCGTCTTCATTAGTGTCAGCAAAAATCAAAGTCAAAGATAAATGTTCGACGTGACTTACATCATGAGTTCAATTCAGTATAATGGAAAAATATTTAGATGACCTAACCATAGTCAAAATTTTATTACGAACTTCATTCGTTTTGAATACTTTTGCCATTTTTATAAGATATTATTCTCGTTATTAGCAATACGGCAGAGATGTTCCATCACTACTGGGTCATATTTTCCTAGCATTTGCAATATACCCAGGAAGTTACATCTATATCTACATATATACTCTGCAATTCACAAAATTGTGGGTAGCAGAGGGTGCTCAGCACCAAAGCTAATCTCTTTGTTTTGCATTCCAATCCCTAATGGTACGAGGGAAAAAAGAATTCATATAAGAATCATTGCGGCACCTTATTTCTCTAATCTTATCTTTCCTGTCATTCCGGCTCAAATAGGTTGGTGGAAGAAGTATTTCATTACACTCAAAAGTGAAAGTGGGAGTACGCATGTTTTCCAATAAGTTCAAACGAAACGTGCGTCGTCTATCTACCAGAGACTCCCAGCCTAGTCTACTAATCAGTTCTGTGACGCTTTCATAAGGACTGTAGCAAGCGGTCACGAATCGAGCGGCTCTTCTCTGTACTTTCTCTATACTTTCGATCAACCCCTTACGAAACGGATCCCAAATGGCACAACAATAGTCCAAATGTGGACGCACAAGAGATTTGTACGCTATCTCCTTTGTTTGTTCACTACAATTTTTCAGTGTTCCACCTATGAATCGCAGCCTAGAATTAGCTCTACCGACCAACGAATTAATGTGTATGTCCCATTTCATGTTGCTTTGTACTGTTACTCCCAAATATTTCATAGAATCGACCATATCAATAACTGAATTGTTTAACTCGTATTTCTGAACAATTGGATTCTTTTTGTTAGTTATGCTCATTGTCTTGCACTTTTTACAATTTAGCGTAAGTTGCCACACAGCGCACCATGCCAAAATAATATCCAAATCATGCTGAATTTCTAAGCAATCGGCCAAATTCCTTACTTCCCTATAAATAACCGCATCATCAGCAAACAATCTAAAAAGGCTTTTCACTTTGTCTCCGAGATCGTTTATAAAATTTAAGAAAAGAAGTGATCCTATTACACTTCCTTGAGGTACCCCCGATGTAACATCTAGACTAGAAGAACTTTCTCCTTCAACGACAACATACTGCGACCGACCAGTTAGAAAATCCTTTATCCATCACAAAGCTGATCCGATATACCGTACGCTCGTAGCTCCGCTAAAAGGCGGTTGTGTGGCACAGAGTCAAAGGCATTCTGAAAATCTAAAAAAATTGCATCTACCTGTGAACCTGTATCAATAACTTTCATTACGTCGTGTGTAAATAGGGCAAGCTGTGTTTCACATGATCTTTTCATCCCAAATCCGTGTTGATTTGCTGTAAGCAAATTATTATCCTCTAGAAATTTCATAATGTTCGAGCATATAATATGCTCCATAACTCTACGACAAACAGATGTTATAGATATTGGACGATTGTTTCCAGGATCACTTCGATCACCTTTCTTGAAAATCGGAGTTACTTGCGCGATTTTCCAGTCTGAAGGTACTTTTCGCTCTTATAATGATTTACTGAATATATCAGACAGAAATGGCCCGATTTCCGCCGCATATTCTGAAAATATTCTAACTGGAATTCCATCTGGCCCCGGTGCTTTCCCCCATTTCATGAGCTCCAATTGCATTATGATACCTGCAGTATCTATCCGTAATGATTCCATCACCGACTCGACACGGCGTGGGAAAACGGGAACACTATCCTTATTTTCATCAGTAAATGAATTTTTGAATACAGTATTCAGTACGTTAGCTTTATCGCGGCTTTCATTAACTTCTGAACTTTCAAGAATTAGTGCTGGAATATTGCTATTGGTACAATTGACTTTTCGTACATCTGACCAGAATTTCTTTGGGTTTTCTGTGAGACTCCTAGAGAGAGAGTTGGAATGAAAATCGTTGAAGGCCTAACGCATTACATTCTTAATACATCCTCTTAACTCAGCTAAGGTTTCTAAATCGCTGCGACACCCCTTCCTTCTTGAGCGTGCATGTATCCTCCTTTGTTTTTTGAGTAATCTTTTGACTTCGCATGTGTACCACGGTGGATCATCCTCCCCATTTATTATCCTCTTCGGTATACATATATCCATATCTTCCCTGACTATTCGTATAAATCGATGCCACATCTCTTCAACGGGGTCCTTTTTTGACTTGAAATTATGGTAATTATTCCTCAGGTAGGTTCTAAAAGACTCCTTAGAGGTCTTATTGAATTTGTATACAATCCGTCGTTTTCTCCTTTTTCGCTTGGTCATTAGTCTGATAGTTGCAATTACCGCTTTGTGATCGCTTATTCCTGTGGTCGTTGAAATTTCGGTGAATAATTCTGGCCTATTGGTAACCAGCAGATCTAAAATATTTTCGCTACCGTTATGACATCGCGTAGGTTCATTAACTAGCTGCTCGAAATGATAATTTGAGAAAAATTCGAGAATTACTTCAGACGCTGCCTTATCCCTGCTACCTGTAATGTGAACATAATTACGCCAGTCAATATAAGGCAGATTGAAGTCGCCTCCTAGAATCATAGCATGATACTGAAAACGGCTAGCTATACTGTTTTCATTATTTCTTAACTCCTCGGCGATAGCTATGTCGGAATCGGGTGGACGGTAGAAGGCGATTATGATGAGTTTTGACCCAGCAACTTTGAGTTTAATCCATATGATTTCACAGATCGTTTCGACTTCAATTTCATTACATGGTAGAGATTTACTCACAGCTATAAATACCCCACCCCCATGAGAATGTATTCTGTCTTTACGAAAAACATTCATGCTATCTTTAATAATTTTGGCGGAACTTATTTCCGGTTTTAGCCAACTTTCTGTACCGAACACGATATCCGCTTCTGTGCTACAAATAATGCTATCAAGTTCCGGTTGTTTGTTACAAACGCTTCTACAGTTAATTACGAGAACTTTTAACTGTCCAGATTCTTTTACGCTCCTCCTACATTCCGGTGTTACATCTGATTGGGTTGCCCATAACTGTATTTCGTGTTTCGGGTCTTCCTCCCTCAGCCTAAAAAACCACCCAGTGCATTCCACACGGCCCCTGCCGCCCGTGTAGCCGATTCACGTGTGTAGTGCATACCTGACCTATTAAGGGGAACCCTACATGACTCGACCCTATGGCGAAGATCGAGGAATCTGCAGCCAATATCATCACAGAAACGTCGTAGTCTCTGGTTCAGCCCCTAAATACGGCTCTGAACCAGAGGTCTACAATCAACTCTGTCTACAATGCTAAAGATGGTTAGCGCTGCCGATATCTTGCGGCCAGTGGCCACAGACTCCATCCTTTCAGCCAGCCGCCGGAAGAAAGTGAGGCGACAAGCATCATTGGTGCCGACATGAGCCACAATCTGTAGTTGGCTACACCCCGTCCCTTTTATGGCATCCGGGATGGCCTGTTCCACATCTCGGATCAGGCCACCCGGAATACACACTGAATGGACATTGGATTTCTTCCCCGAGTAATCCGCCATTTCCCTAAGGGGCTCTAAAAACCGCCTAACATTAGAGGTCCCAACTACCAAAATCGCCTTCTGTGATTGCTCAGACCTGGCTCGCTGGGTGGCCGTCAACTCGCATGGTGACAATTGTGGGACTGTTTCAGCCTCCGACAATACATCATACCGGTTGGACAGTCGAACAAGTTCAGCGTTTTGGCCTTTAAGCCTGCTCGACTGCCCCCGTGTGCGACTTCTAAGGCTAGAGGCCATACACCAGTCACCGACAGGCGACCGTGGCACAGCCTCCAACTCTTCAGCCTGGGTTGCAGGTACGACGGTCGATATGGGAGAATCTGTTATAGGCGTTGCTAGATCAGCTTCCCCAACATCACATCCGCTGCAACCTTTTACGGCAGCTTCCAGCTGTGTAACTTTCGCTAACACAGCTGCAAACTGTGCGCGGAGATCAGCCACCTCAGCTCGCGTCTGCGCAATCACAGTCCCTAGCCATTCTGCTTTTGAAAAACGCGAAAAAGAAAAAAAGATCAGAAAATCAAAATAACCTGTACTTTGTACAAAATATAAACACTCAGAGATTGCACTAACTAAATCGACACACCACTAAAGATCAAATATAAAACAAAAATACGCTACTGTCCTCAACGACTGCTAAACACTGTTTACGAAATGTAAACACTCAGAGATTACACTAATCAAATCCCCACACCACTACAGATAAAATATAACAACAAAATAAGCTACTTCACTCGGCGACTGTTCAAAACCATCATTAGAATTATTTACTATTTCAGATCCAAAGCTTCTTCTGAACAAGATATCATTCATTGGAGGATTACTACCCACTGTGATTTTTCGTCTTCAGTCTGTGTATACAAATGCTTGTCTAGTTAATGGAATTAACGCTTCTATCCAACTGAGCATTGTGTGATTGTGATCTGATGAAGTTTCGTGAGTTTTGAGACCTTGTGATAAGTAAATCCATTCATCCAATCCTTCTTTCCCAAATAAAAATGAGACCTTCTGTTTAATAAACAACATATGAACAATATACTTTATCCGCAGATTTAGAATAAAGGAACTATCTTCTTTTATAAGTTTTTTCATTTGGTGTTTATGAAAATACGCATGTGGTAAACGACGTACATGGTTTTTTTTTATTGGATTTTTTCGTTGCTTCAATAATTATTTCATCTCTGTCAGAAGAGTCAATGAGCGACAATTTTGAAATATCATCATAATTTCTACTTTGAAAAGGCGACTGTAGTGGTATGTCTTGTATACCCATTTGTAATTTTTTGAATAGCAGACGACGTTCTAGCCAAAGATATATCTTCTCGCACATGCTGCTCTTCATCATAAGCCTCATCTGAATAACTTCCATTAAAAATTTTCTCCCGTTGAACTAGTTCTGAGTTCTGGTGACGACGATTCAGGCAACTTAAAAAAAAAATAAAAAAAAATTTAAGCTTTTGCAATTTCGTCTTGATTTTGTTTTCTTTTAAGTATTGTGCGCCATACAGATTTTTTTTTTTTTTACTTTAGCGACATGTCCTGTCTGTAAAAGACAGATAAGCTTTGTATATATTTATGATACCAACGTTAATTGTGATCACCGAAGGTTTAATATGGTAGAAAGAGAGAAATAGGTTGAATCTCGCCCCATGCATGAACTTCCCAGACTACAGCCGAGAAGGCATGAAACTGGTGCGGGAGAGGCACAACGAGGCACGGGAGGGTGCTAACTTTGGAACGAGTTGTGTTTTTCATGATTTCAATAACTCGAATTGTCTCAAGTAGCAACTCTAATTGACTCTATTCTATGATACCATACGACTATGTATTAAGCTGAAACTCTTACTTTTATAAAATCTTCTATATGATGTGTGTTAAAATAATATATTAATTATTATAGAATTCATTTTTTGCGCAGACGATCTCACGCTGCATTTTCGGCACCCCCCATATAATGGCGCCCGGTGCGGTCGCACCGCTCGCACTGCCCTAGGGCCGCTACTGGATAGGAGGTAACGTTCTGGTTAAACTTTCGATACAGAAGAGGGCCAACTATATTAAGAAATGTGATCAGGAAACAGATACAATTGGCTGTTACTGCCAGGATTTAGTTAAAAGTAGCTACAGTTAAAATTGGCGCCCATTGCCAGGGTTTAACATTTAGCGTTGCTAAGCAAGACGGATCGGGAGGAAAGTAAAATCTTCGCAACAAACGAAATAATATCGCCACTAAAATAAGTAAAATTCAAACAGAAGCCAATTTAAATGCTGTCTCAAGCAGATGTAAATGAAGAAGCAATATGCAGACTGGAGAATCGACCGATTCAAGAAACGGGAAATTTGCTTGTGTTAAGTGTTCGCAAGTTCGAACAGTTAAATTCAAGTATTTTGAAAAAATAAAAGTGCAAAATCAGTGCAAAAGTGGTTTAAAAGAATTAACAATGAAATTGTAAGTACAACACAGCTTGTAATAATCATTTTTATGAATGTGATTGTTGAGTGGCCTTGAAAGAGTGAATGCAATTGTATAAAATGTAGGAAGAAATTGTAGCTACTGAGAATTTTGTATTTAATTTTAAAAGAATTTTGTTTGTTTCAATATGGAGAAATTTGGAAGCGACTGGAATGTAGAGGTATTAGTTAAGAATTTGAAAATGCTGTGCATGTAAAGAACAAACCAGAATTTAAGTGGGTAGACACAAAGATTCGATATTATGTCAATAATTTTAAAAAAAATAAATTAAGATATAAATGGGCAAGGGAGTATTCTAGTCTAAAGATCTCCACCTTAAGAAATGACTTTTTAATTCGTTTTAATCTTGTAACCCATTAACTATTAAACTTTATATCAAAATATACTTACAAACTTAAACATAATTTCGTCTGAAGAGATAAATAAATTATTTGAAAATGGGACACAAAAAAGTAATTCGATGGGGCGGCTAAACTAGATGAATTAAACCACTGTACGCCGCAAATAATAGTTATAAATTAATGGTGGTTTGTTTAGTAATATAATGTATAATGTTGAGTTATTTTATAATTTTATCAGGAACGATAATAAGTATAAACATAACTGTTTTTACGTACCAATGATTATTCGCCACTAATTTACAATCCGTGTAATCAACTGAATTTTTGTCCAAGAGAAAAACGAAATAATTGATTGTAAATCTATATGTTTATTCCATCTATGTTGTGTTTTAATGGATGACAGTGGTTTAAATAAACTGAATGACTGTTGTATTAAAAGCAGTACAGTACAAGGAAAATAGATTAAAAGAATGCAATTAAGAATATTATGTAAACTATGATGTTATGAATAGTGTTGCCCAAATGCAAGAACATGAGCCAGTCCTGGTCTTGGTCTTGCATCAATACACCTTGTCTTGGTCTTGGTCTAGGTATTGCACTCCCCGTCTTGGTCTTTGTCTTGCAGCAAGAGTCTCGCAAGTCTTGCAATTACCTATTAGCCTGTCGCTATTTATTAAACGTTACTTTAGATATTAGAACAACGCAACAGAATAGGTATTTTTTGAGCTTGAATTAACTTAGCCATGGTAAAGACCAACCAAATTAATAAATGTCTAAACATTTCATGAGAAATTCAAAAAATCAACTGACACCGGTTGGGGTTTGAATCCACGACCTAAGCGATCAGTGGCGATGCTCTAACTAACCAACTGAGCTATCAACTGTGTCCCGCGGGAGTCAGTCTGTTTCTTAATAAACGTTTACATTTAATAATCTTCAATGTACTAAAACATGGTTAAAACATATAGAAAACAAATTAATGATATTAACTTGACTGTATTTTAAAGAACATTATCTGTCTAGAAAGAGATTGATAGACCCTCACCTTATATGAAATGGAATAAAATAATTATATAATTTACTGAATTTACCATTTATTTCAATAAAAATACAACACAAATGAAATTACAGAAAAGTACACAATAGCTGACATTACTGTTACTTTGTATTAATTCTTTTGACCAAGAATTAATACAATGTAACCATCTGGCTGACTCATCGCTTAACATATTTCTATGTTTTCTAATTACTAATGATGCTTTAGAAAATAATCTCTCAGCAGGTACTGAAGTTGCAGGTATTGAAAGAAAATCACGGGCCATCTTCGATAAAACCGGATACTCTGTCTCATGCGTCCTCCACCACTCTAAAATGTCTTCTGAGCTGGCGGCTCTGGGTTTACATAGGTACTCCTCCAACTCTTCAATAACTAAGCCTTGAACACAAGATCCAGGTCCAGATGACGTCGAGGGACATGCATACACCTTATCAAAGTCTATTACGTCTTCATCTTCATCATATTCACATACTTTCTTTTCATTTCTTGGTGATTCTAGAGATTTATTCACTAAGTGTAGACTTTTATATTCTTCATAAAGTTCATCAAATTTGTGCAGGCTTTCTGTTTTAATTTGCTTGCCCCAAAATGTCATGTCAAAAGTCTGAGCCTTATGCCTTGGGTCTAAAATCAAAGAGGTACAATAAATCCAGTTGCTTTTCTTATAATGTTTAAGCATTTTGTCTCTAGCTGCTTGGAAACCCATAATGAGCCTTTCATCTACTTCGGATCGATTTGGTTTTTCAATAATTTTGGATAGAGTTGGTAGGAGGCTGGTCGGTCTATATGATTTTGGCAATCTTTTGTCTTTGCCTGGTTTTGATACTTGAACAATTTCAGCATGCTTCCATATTTTTGGATATTCACCAGTGCGCAGGATATTGCTGAACATTAGTGTGATGTAGGTAATTACTTGTGGCGGTAGATGACGGAGAAGTAGTCCACCTATTTGGTCGTGTCCAGTGGCTTTGTTGGTGGCAACGCGTCGTAACAGGTTAGTTACCTCTCCTTCAGTGGTGTGTTCCATGGTTTCTTCATTGTGAGCTGTGGCATTTAGATGGCGTTCAAGCTCCTGATTGACTAGATGTATGTGATTATCATCGCGGGGGTCTTCTATTGGGCAAAAATTCTCTTCAAATGCTTCAGCTAGAGCGTCCGCTTTAGCTACCGGTTCAGCGACAATGTTATTTCTGATAGTTAGCGGTGGCATTCTTTATCTTTGTTGGAGCATGCGCTTAGTGGTAGTCCAGATTGACCTGTCTTCAATTGAGAGTGTAGCTACGAGGACATCCCAGTCGCGCATCCGATGTTTGCTGACCTTAGCCTTGATTTCTCGTTGTAGGCGATTGACTGTTCTTTTTGTGACCGGATCTCTCGGTATTTGCCACTCCCGCATGAGCTGGTTTTTTAAAGTTATTGTGTGGCGGATGTTTGGGGCAGTTGTTTGGATCGTTATGGCTGAGTCTTAGAAGGTGGAGTAGCGTGATTTGCGGCAGCATTTATGAGGTCAGTAAGGGCAGATATCGCAGCGCATGGTCCAGCTTCGTTAGGTGGCGGGATGTTGGTGATGTGCTCAATTAGGAATGTCTGGTAAGCGGTCCAATTTGTGCGCCTCAGGTCTCTGTGCCTGTTCTTCCGTAGAGGAGCTCCTACCGCCAGGAAGAAGATAACTGGAACATGATCGGATGAGAGGGCAGTCTTAGTAGTTACAGCGATATTGTGCTGTAAACCCTTGCTGATCCCAATGTCTAGTGTATCAGCGTAGGCTCATCCTTCGGAGATGAGGCTGAGTAGTCACTGGAGAACGAATGAATGATTTTTTTTTCTTTTTTTTTGTGTCGCGGCCTTAAGGGCCAAGTTTGCGTATCCCGCTGCCTAGGCAGCTCTATCGCTACGTGTCGCTATGTTTGGATTGTAGGTTGTTTTGGGGTCTCCATTTAATACACTTTAGGGGGGAAAAAGGGCTATGGACGCCTGAGGCGCCCTTATGTTAAAACCCCCAAAGGATTCATATGATAGCTGGGGATCATCGTCGTTATCAGCTGCGTGAGCAGCTGGACGACCCTCCCCAGCTGATTGCCTTGTTTGACTGCGTGGTCGCAGCGCCTTTGCTGTGAACAGCATGCTGGTCCCGTCGGCGGATGCGACGGCGGCCAGCTGGTGGTCCTGTGTTGCTGGTTTTTCTGTTGACCGTGGGTGCTCCTGTTGGGTTGGAGGTCTGTCCTTCCCTCCGTTCCTCTTGGTGGATGAGTGTTGCTGGGTCGGGGTGGTTTCCTTCTTCCATCTGCATGATGGCGCTTCCTCTCTGGGCAGCCTCCGTAACATGCAGCGTGGTCAGCACCACAGTTTGCACACGTAGGCGTGGCATCACGCAGTCGTGTGCAGACAGTGGCACTGTGGTTTTCCCCGCATCGTACACAGCGTACTTGGCTGCGGCAGTCCTTTGCCAGGTGTTGATACCGCTGACAACGGAAGCATTGGATGACAGCGGCTTTCTTCTTGCGGGGGCGTCCAGTACTCTTCTCGGTGCCCTGCCTGGCTGGCTGCAGGGTGACAGTCTTGGTGACTGAGCATTGGTCGACGTCTGGGCGTGGCACTGCTTCTGCTCCCCCACGCTCCTGGGTCGTGGTGGTGTTGGCCGGTTCATGGCTGCCAAGGTGTTTCATGGCCGACTTGATGTCCTCCTGGCTGGGATTGGTTGCCAGGTATCCGGTGAGTGCCGACCAGGAGTTGGTCGGGATGGTGGCCAGATGGCGGAGCACATCCCTCATGGCGCCGTGATGTGAGGGTGGGACCGCTTGCAGTAGCTGGTCCAAGGACCCCTCGGGGCTATTTGGCTGGTCCGTGGCCCCCTCGTTGCTTGGAGTGGCAGGCGACGGTCCCACTCTCCTGCTTGGTGCCGGCGACGCGAAGAGCCTGTAGCACAACTCTTCGAAGTACATCCGACTTCGTTCACTTTTTTTCTTGCTGTTGCGCTGCTGCTTCCATGCTCTGCAACCACGATAGGAAGCAGCGTGTGAAGAGCCGCAGTTACAGCAGACGGCGTCCTCACAACGTTAGTTGCATTCTGCAACATAATGGCCGCCTCCACAGCGGACACATCTTGCCGGTTTCGTGCAGTCGATGGCTAGATGTCGGAAATTTTGACTCTGTACCAACTCTCGTGGCGTTGGTTTTTCTGCTGATCTCGGCTTGTTGTTGCCAGTCCTCTTCATCTTGTGGCCTAGAAGCATGATTTCAGAAGATAGGGAGGCTTCCCGTAGCACCTGTGTGGCTGCCTCGAAGTCTGCGGGGCAGGACAGCAGAATCTTCAGTCCCAGGTGGTCCGGCCAGCTGAACATGGGGAGCTTCATGGTACTCTGCAGCTGGGACAGTAGTATCCAGTAGTTCCCTGTGTAGCTGACGTAGATAGGTGGTACGGGACCCTGCTCCGGGCCCGAAAGGACTACCTATGCTGGAGAATCGGGCGACGGTGACTCAGGAGAATCAGGTGACAGCGGCGCAGGAGAATCTGGTGACGGTGACTCAGGAGAATCAGGTGACGGAGCATCAGTGGATACAAGGGTATCAATAGGTTGCTGTTGGATAGCTGGATGGTTGAGCTGCTCTGTCTTCTCATCTTTGAGAGTGACGTCTGTGTCCATCTTCTCAGGAAGTTCTGGGCCCGCTTTCGTGGACGACCGGAACGGCGGTGCTGCTGGCCAGAACGCCGGCGGATTCTTCTTCGCTTCCTCTGCCATTCTGTCCAAGGCACCTAGGTTAGGAAAGGAGTTCTTCTTGGATGGCATTCTTGAGTCAGAGTACGTACGAACGCGAGTGAGTTAGTTGGGTCGAGGCTCCATCCATCCATCCATCCTGATTGGCGCAGACACTAGTCTGCAATGGTATCCTTAGTGCCAGGATTTAATCCTATGGCTAATATCGGTGTGTAGGTTTTGAAACTAGTTTTCTGTCTTTGTCATAATTTGTAGTTTCTCTGGCTGATAATTTTACTAAATGAGGAATATTTTTTTTTTAGGATGTTGGTTGGACTTGTTTGGTATGCAGAGAAGGAGGAGAGTTCTTGTCTGTATTTCTAAGCACCTATCTATTCTCTTGTGTGTTGGTTGCTCTCCGCAGTGTTGGCAAGCGCAGCCGGTATGGCGGCGGCAACTTCGACTGGCACCTCCCGTGTGGCTCGCAGTAGTTCATCCCGCTCGGCCACATGGTTTGAATGGCATGGAGGATGCGCAGAACCTTGTCCGTGCTGCTGGGTAGGAGGGCGCCTTGTGCGCCGGTGTTGGGTCTGCCTTGGCTGACCGGCCTCTAAGATCCGCTCTCGCGGACCTGGTTGAGGTTGGCCGCTATTCCCCGCTGTCTCGGTATTTGTAGGCTTGGTCATCTTCTGACGGAGGCGCAGTCTGGCTGGACATTCACCCCAACTGGCTCCGTGGGTGGTGGCTCCGCAGTTTCAGCACTTGGTGTCTTCCCACGGCCGCGGGCAGTCCGCCACCTGATGATTTTCTCCGCACCGGAAGCATCTCTGCTCTCCAGTGCAGTCCCTGGCGAAATGGCCGAAGGAATTGCATCGGAAGCACTGTGTGAGCGCAAGCGGTGGTTTCCTCTTACGTTCCAGTTGGACCTTGTGTCCAAGCAGCGTGGTCGGGCACTTTGCCGGTGGAAACTTTTCCGCTGGTTGTATGGTGAAGAGCGGGAGACGCTCCTCTATGCCCGGTCGCCTCATTTGGTGGACCTCATTGGTGACAATGCCGCAGGTGCTTTTTTTTTAAACAGTTTAACGTCCCTTTTTAACAACGTGGTCTTTAGAGACGGGAAAGGATGGGGGCAAGGAATGGGAAGGAATTCGGCCATGGCCTTTTGAAGGAAGCATCCCGGCATTCACCTGGAGTGATTTGGGGAAACCATGGAAAACCCAAATCTGGATGCCCGGACGGGGATTCGAACCGCCGTCCTCCCGAATGCGAGGCCAGAACGCTATCCGTTACACCACCACGCTCGGTCGCAGGTGCTGAGCTCTGCGGCAACCATCTGCTCAGGTGTGTCGGAGGGGAGGCCGCGGACCACCAGTTTCATGGGCTTCCTTGGTGGTTGAGTGAAGTGTTGGATGTCGTTGGCCTCTAGGAATTTTTTCACTCGTTGTAGCTCATCTGGGTGTTGTGGCACGATTTTCAGTCCGGCTCTCTTTAGGAAGGCGAGGACGAGGTCCGAGGTTTCCCAATGGAGTTGTTTTACTAGCTCCACGAAGTTGCCATCGAACTGTGCCGTCAGCGGCAGGACCGGTCCTTGTTCCGGGCCCTCCGCTGGCGACTGCATTTCGTCTTCTTCATCGTTCGCAGGAGGCTCCACCGTCGCCGATGGCGCGGATGCTGGGTTGTTGGGTGACTGCAGCGAGTCCGATTGCGCTAATGGCGGCGCTGGTGTTGTGGCGAAGTCATCTTCTTCTGTCGTCGTAGCAGTAGTCTCCCCAAGGATGCTGGTCTTGGTAGAAGTCTGCTTTCTTCTCTGATGTTTCTCTCGGCCGTTAATTTTTCTGAAAAGTTTCTTTTTGCAGAAGTCATCTGCAAAGACAAACGGCATTTTGGACAGTTCTTCAGGAGGTTTCCATCCATAATTGACTGCGTCATCTTTGAAGTATATGGTCTCCTCTTCCGCGGTGGGGACCATTAGTACAGCTGTCAGCTTATGAGCATCGTTTGGAAGCATCCAGGTGTATTTGATGTAAGTATGTCGGACGACTAAATACTTGATGTCGTACTGCGCCATTTTGTCGCCGTTGAAGATTTGCTTGAGCATCTCTTCTTTTGACCTGGTCCATGGAACTTGACGTTTGGTGTATAGTCCATGGTTCCATATCTTGAAATATATGTCGTCACGTCTAGCTTCCAACTTGCCACTTTCCTTGTCGGTGTCTGTTTGTGAATTTCTGCTGTTGCTTGCCATCACATGACATGACAACAAATTGCTGGGAAAGACATAGGTCCCCAGAGTGCTGGTAAGTTTTTGCGTGATAACGCATCACCTTCCATTTTAATTTTGGCTGGCCTTACTTGTTTGAAATTGTTGGAATTGTCGGTTCCGATAAATTTCTATTGCTGGTGATCAAGGAGTTTCCTTGGCCACCGTAGTCTTTGATCATAAATGGTCCCAGCACCCAGTGAGTTAATCAGGGGGTTGGCCAAGTGCTGGCTCTTTTCATAGAACTGCACTGCCAGCTTTTGAAAGCGGGTTCTGACTTTGGAAAGTCCGCTTATTCGGTGTAGATCTTCTGTATGCGTCTCCCTGGGTAGGTGGTACGCGAATCTGATAGCCTTATTCTGTATGGTCTGGAGTCGCTGGAGGTGGCATTCAGCAGTGTTGCCCCAGACTGCGGAGGCATACTCCATAACGGGTCTGATGAGGGCAGTGTACAGCTGTATGCCTACATCAGGTCTCAGATTGCTTTTCAGATTTAGAACAGGGTAGAGAGTTGATAGTCTACCGGTTGCCTTGCTGCGAACGTTGGCCACATGGTGTTTCCATGTCAGCCGCCTGTCAAGTTTTACGCCAAGATATGTTGCCCTGTGTGTCCAAACGATGTTTTCACCGAAGAGGGTTAGAGGTTGGAGCCGTCGTGGGACCTTCCTTCTGGAAATAATGATAGCTTGGCTCTTGGGGGCGTTGATACCAAGGTGCCATTTGGTAGCCCATTCTTGTAAATTATTGCAGGCCTGCTGCAGTCGAGATCGTAAAATTTCGATGTTTAGACTCTTGACGAAGAGTGCGGTATCATCTGCGTAGAGATCCTTTTGAACTCTTGCCGTTGATGGTGTGTCTGCCGTGTACAGGTTATATAGGTCTGGGCCAATCACTGAGCCCTTCGGGACACCGGCGCAGATAACCGCCGAGTGGCTACCCTCCATCACTACTCGAAATGTTCGTTTCTCTAGGTAACTCCTTAGTAGTTTTACTTGTGAAAGAGGGAGTCCTTGCACCAACAACTTGTATAAGAGTCCTTTATGCCAGACCGAGTCGAATTCGCGGCTGACATCAAGGAGGACGGCGCCGAAGTACTCTCGCCGTTCAAAAGCCGAGAAGGCATCTTCTGCTAGGCGGAGCAGTTGATGCGAGGTGGAGTGGTATCTCCTGATGCCAAATTGCTCATCTGGAAGTGGTCCGTCTCTATCAATAATTGTACGAAGCCTTTTCAGATAAACTCGTTCAAACACCTTGGATAGGTTTGGTAGCAAACTAATAGGTCGGTAGGATTTTGGCGACCTCTTGTCCTCTCCCGACTTAGGAATTGGTATGATATCAGCATGTTTCCATGTCTGCGGATATTCACCCGAGCGTAATATTTCATTAAACATGTCTGTGATGTATTGGACTGCCAGGGGAGGTAATTGGCGTAGAATTCCTCCTCCAATGCCGTCATGGCCTGCAACTTTTTTAGTGTTAAGGTTTCAAAGAGTGGTGGCGACCTATTCGGTGGTGGTTTCTGGAATACGGTCATCCTCTGGGGGAGCCGCTTCTAGGAATAGCCGGAGGCGATCTTCTACCATTTGAATGTGTTGTGCATCCCTCGGGATCTCAACAGGCTGAATGTTTACTCTGAAGGCTTCTGCTAAGGCTTCCGCCTTTTCTTCTGGATCGCAGATGTAGTTGTTTCCGACAACCAGTGGCGGAATCTTATGTCGTCTCCGGAGAAGGGCTTTTGTGGTACGCCACGCCGACCCATCTTGCGTATCCAGGGAGGAGACAAAATTGTTCCAATCGGTGTTTCGGTGTTTTTCCATCTCCGCCTTTATCTCCCTTTGCATATGGTTAATCACCCTTTTCACTGCCGCATCTCTCGTGACGTGCCCTTCTCTGGTGAGCTGGTTCTACACAGTGATTGCTTCTTTTATGTGAGGAGGCAGTCATTTTGATTATGATGGGAGAGTGCGGCGTGCTCTAGTGGCCGCATCCACTGCATTGTTTATCCAGTCGGCTACATTGACAGCGGCGGCAGAGGGGCCGACAGCTGAGAGTGGCGCTGCATTCTCTAGACTCCGAGTGAGGATCTCTTTGAAGATGTCCCAGTTGACATCTCGAAGGTTCCTGTAGTTCCTATCCTTTCGCGATGATACGTCCGCAGCCATGTGGAATAGGACAGGAACGTGATCGGAAGACAGCGCAGTTTTGGTAGTGACTGCTATGTTGTGGCGAAGACCTTTGGTGATGGCCACATCCAACACATCCGGTTGCCCCCTTCCATAGATGGTGGGTTCTGTTGGCCCCAGATTACAGCATCATGGTTCTCTACCACGCGCAGGAGTCTTCGGCCATTCGGATTTGTCAGTCGCGAATTCCACGCCACATTTTTTGCGTTTAGATCTCCGGCAATGAAGAGGTTGCCCTTCATGCTGAGGAGTGCAGGATGCCACCGGGTGGTCTATATGCGGAGATCAGTACAATTTTGCCATGGGTGGTTTCGATGGCAACCCCTGTTGCTTCAATGGTGTCTGTGGTCGGTAGTTTTACTGGATAGTGCCTGATGGTGTTTTTCACATAGACAGCAGTACCTCCTCCTGCAGTTTGTCGGTCGGTACGGTAGCAAGAGTAGTTGGGGGCGGCGGCCTTGATCCCCGGCTTAAGGTGAGTTTCTGTTTGAGGCATACGTCAATTCCTTCGTCACTGAGAAATTCCCTGAGTTCTCCCAATTGGCGCAACAGGCCATTGGAATTCCAAGTGCAGATTGTGAGGTCCTCAATTCTTGCCATGGTGTGGTTTGGTCGGACCTTGCTGTACTGCCTCGAGGGCTAGCTGTACTGCAGCAGTTATCTGCCGCGGGATATCCTGCGTCATGGTAATGACCGCCTGCAGCAGGGACATTACCATGGCATTACTGTCTGGCTGGTTACTCATGTCCGGTGGGTGGTTTCCGGATTTATTCCTCATATCTGTGTTGTTTTGCTGCTTCCTTCGTGTGTTCAATTGCTTGCTTGCAGGAAGCTCTGGTGGTTGGTTTTGTCTGTTATTGATGGTATCATTCCTAGTCCGGGTGTCTTCAGCTGAGATATTGGTGGTCTTCTCGGCATATGTGGCGTTGGTTGTAGACTCACTATTGGGATGACTTGCATTTTGAGTGTTTTCTTGCTGTTTCTTCTTCTGCTGCTGTTGTTTTTTGATGGCAGCAAGGTATGTGCTGTTGTTGGCCTTTTGCCGTTCATCAAATCTGGAGAAGGCTACACACTTTCTGTAGCTAGCCACATGTTCTCCACCGCAGTTGACACACTTTGGTGGGACATCACCCTTCCTAATGGCACATTCCTTGGAGGAGTGTTCGCCTGCACATTTGACATATTTGGCTGGCATTGAGCAGTGCCGAGCCACGTGGCCTACACCTTGGCAGTTGAAGCATTGAGGTGGTCCCCGTTTGCTTCTAAGTTTCTCGGTTGTTACCCTGAGCGCACACAGTGTCGTCATCTTGAAAATACCCCTATTTTCTATTGATTCAAGAAGTACAACAAGGAAGAGTGGAACTTCTTGATTGGTCTTCGGAGAGCGAAGGCGTGCTACTGTTCTTGCTGGAAAACCTCGCTCTGCCAATTCTGTCTTTACCTCTTCTGGCCCAATACTGAAGGGCATTCCCCTAATGACCACTTTCAGGAATTTTTCATCTGGCGATGGGAAGGTGTAGTACGCTATCTGGTTCAAGGCAGCGAACCGAGCGACAGCGTTGTACTCATCAGGGGACTTTGGGTGGATCTTGTAGAGATCCCTACCTGCTGTCTTGATGGTGAATCCATCTCCACATAGATTCTTTAGCTGAAGGTACAGCTTCATGTAGTTATCCTTGAAATTGAGCATCAGTGGAGCAGGTTTATGTACTTTGCTACCACTGATTTGAGGTTCTTCATCCGCCTGTAGGGGTGCGAACTGGTTGGTAGTGGTAGGAGCAGGAGCTGCTGTTGTGATGAGGGTCGCTGCAGGTGCGGTACGTCGAGGCTTGGCAAACCCATCCTTATCGACGGCATTCTTCTGACGAGTGGCCTTCAGGTAGGCGCTCTTAGTGGTCCTAAGAGAAGGAAATGCAACGCGTTTCTTCGACTGCTCTTCGTTGGAACTAGTAGTTGCAGTCCTCTTCCTTGAAACAACAGTTTGGTCCTGGTACATAACCAAATCAGCTTCCTCGTCCGAGCTGGAGTCACTAATATTATCCATGTTAAGATTATGGATTAAATACTTATATTGATTCTCGCCGGCAGCGCTATGCCCTATTGTGGAGGCCATAGTGCCGGGAGTGTTGTGCTGGCACCGTGTTAACACCGCAGGGTTCCAAGTGTCAGACACAACCCTAACGCTCACGCCAGGGAGTGCCACTCCACCTGGGAGTGGGCCGTGTGGCGGTAAATCCCTAGCACTCGGAGGGCAGGGAGGAAAGGCAATCCCCAAAGAAGAAGAAGCAAGCGATCCACTATGTCCTTCACTTACTGATCGAAACAGAACGGGCATATACTAGTGTGCCCCGAGAAGCACACAGGCAGATGCGAATACTGGCGAGCAGAGTAGTTGCTTGCTAACACACAGACAGCCATTTACTGCTCCAGCCATATAGGAGCAAGAATGTTGCGGAGTTTGTTGCCTTTCGGCATTTACTCCTCGTAAGATTGTAGACGGTGTTTTACTTCGCTGGTGGGTTGTCCTTGATGTTTGGCTGAAGATGAATATCTTCTGATGGCGGTGACCGGTGGTCCTCGCGCATGGTGGAAAGGTCCTAGGTGGGAGAGGCTACTGGCGCGACTTCCCTTAGCGGAAGTCGCGTTAGCAGTTCCGTGAGGAGCTGGATGAGCGGCTGCAGTCTGTCCTCCTGGTGCTCGGTGTCTTGGCGAGCGCAGGTATGGCGACAGCAAGCCTCCCTTCCGTGGCGTGTTGTTGTCCTCTTCTTCTTCCCCGTGTTACTGCGTAGCAGTTTCTTGTCGGGGTTCGGGACTTGACGATGCCTTTGGTGGCTGGTCGTGGCAGCTTCCTTGTTAGTCTGACGACTGGCGAGCAGAGTAGTTGCTTGCTATCTCGGAATAATCTTGATCCTAGTTACGGCTGGTTGCAGCGTCGACCAATCGCGTACAGGCTCAAGCAACCAACGGACCGGTGCTGCTGGCTCACTATGAGGCCCGCTACAAAGGCGTGATCGGCCGCTCGGCGAACAACTAAACTGCGCCCTTCCGAACTGCTTGGCCACAAGGTGCGGCTTGAACCGAAGAAAAAGCCGCCTCTTCCACTGACGCAATGTTTCCGGTGCAATAACTTCGGTCACCTGGCCCGAAATTGCACCGGAGAGCAGAGATGTTTAAGATGTGGCAAAAACCACAGGGTGGCGGACTGCCCGCAACCAAGAGAAGCAACAACATGCTGCAACTGCGGGGCCACCACACATGCAGCGAGTTGGGGCGGCTGTCCGGTCCGCCTCAGCCTACATTTCCTTCAGTTCCAGAGAAATTGCTGAAGATAGGAACAGTGGCCTCCCCTTCAATATGCAACCATATAATCTGAAGGATGAGCTGGAGGACGCAGGATATGTAGCAAGAAGTGTGACCGAGCTCAGGTCACCAAAGACACACTAAGAAGTCCCCCTCTTTTTGGTAGTACTAACAGACTCTGTTGAAAATAGATCAGTCTACCAGATGACATCACTATGCTCCATAAGAATCACTATGGAGAAACTACGCAGCTCGCGGGGACCACCTCAGTGCTTTCAATGTCAAGCTGTAGGGCATATCTCCAGCCACTGCGACATGCCTGCAAGATGCGTCAAGTGCGCTGGGGACCACCCTACCAAAGAATGTACACTGGTTAAAGGTGAAACACCTCCTAAATGCGTCAATTGTGGCGGCGACCATGTCGCCAGCTACAGGAAATGCTCAGCGTTTACCTGCTACAATGACAGACAAAGGAAGAACAATGCCGCATACGCTGCAGCAATGAAGAAGCAGCAGCAACAACAACAAAATAAACTTACCCAGGAAGACTTCCCGACTCTACCGACGCAAGAGAACAGTACGCCAGAAGACAATATGCTAGCAACGAACAGCAGACAAACTGCTGTTCAAGCTAACAATCCTGTCCCGGGCAAAGACTACGCCAACCGGTTAACTGGTAACCAACAAGATAGTAGATCACCCCCAACAAGAGGCAAAAATCAGTCTACACAAGACAACTGTCCGCCCGCGTCAAGAGGCAGAGATCAACCCGGGCCCTCAAACCAGCAGCAGTCCCAGCACCAAAATGAAATTATGGTGCTTTTAAACATGGTGCAGTCGCTCCTTACAGCCGTGACAGCAATCATCACCGACCTCCCACGACAAATCTCAGCCGAGTTGCAAAATGCAATTGAGGCCACCCAATATAGTGCAGTAAACTCAACCCAAAATGGCCAGTAAAATCGAAGGGTTAACTATCTGCGAATGGAATGCCGACGGCATATGGAGGCAAATGGGGGAATTCTGTGAATTCCTGCGCGATGAGCAAATTGACATCTGCCTCGTCAATGAGACTCATCTAAAACCACGGTTTCGAGCTGCAGTCCCAAACTACAGCTGCTACCGAAACGACCGCTAGACTGCCGGAGGAGGAACTGCAGTGTACATCCGTAGATCAATTAAACACCATGAAGTAGCACTCCCCCAACTTGCAACAATAGAAGCAACGGCAGTTGCTGCCGAGACTTCACGTGGCCAACTACTCCTAATTGCAGCCTACCGTAAACCAAGCAATGTGGTAGACAAAGACGACATAGCTACCTTACTGCGACTACGTGGCAACGTTTTTATAGCAGGAGACATAAATGCGAAGCATCACCGCTGGAACTCGCGACTCACCAACACTGCCCGGAAGCAACTTCTCCAAGTAGTCGGAGCCAACGACGGGGTAATATGGGGACCCACTGAACCCACCATATTCCAGAGCAGACATCTCCCTGACGTGTTGGATGTTGCAATCACAAAAGGGATGAATCACACCATCGCAATTGCAACAAAGGCAGCACTCTCATCAGATGATGTCCCTGTATTATTCTACCTCACAGAGAGTGCATCCCTGCGTGATAATGGAAGATACAGAAACTTACACAACACTAACTGGGATGCATATAAAGACATCATTGTGCAGCGCATACAAAATGCCGCATCACCTGAAACCGTAGGACCTAGTAAGGCAGCTGAAAACATGGAACAATGGATAAACGAGGCAGCCGAGGCAGCCACACCCCCACAGCGAGGGAATCAATGGCGTCACTCCAAACAACTGCCCACTTACATCAGGGAGGCAATAATTGCCAAAAACAATCTCATCAGAGAGTGGCAGGTTACAAGAAACCCCGCCACAAAGAGGCGCATTAACCAAATGCAGAGGGAAATAAAAGTCGAAGTACAGAAGCACAAGAACAGCGACTGGGCCACCCTGCTTAGTACGATCAACACTGACGACGGGACTGTCTGGAAACTTACTAACCGTATACTGCGAAAATCCAACAGGCTCCCGCCTCTCTCCGTGAGCAACAGCATAGTCTGTGACCCAATACAGAAGGCGGAAGCCCTAGCGGACTTCTTTGAATCCAACTTTCAGCCCGTTACTGACCATCTGGACTTAGAACACATAAGGCACGTAGAGGAGAGACTACAAAGATTCCTCAACGTAGACACCCCTGCAGACGATGTCATAAATCCCATCACGGTTGAAGAAGTAGTTGCAACAATCAAGCAACTTCCTTCCAACAAAAGTCCTGGACATGATGGCATTGGTGCGCCACTCCTTAGGCCCCTTCCGCCTCTATCTACGGAATACCTAACCTCATTGTTTAGTCAAATTTTGATCACTGGCGAATATCCAAGCACCTGGAAACAAGCGGACATAATAGCAATTCTTAAGTCAGGCAAGACAAAAGATCTCCTCGATCTTATCGTCCTATCAGCCTCCTTCCGGTAATTTCAAAACTCTTCGAAAAATTGTACCTCAAAAGGATACGCCACCACATAGACCAGGAAAACCTTCTACCAGATGAACAGTTCGAATTCCGCAAAAATCACTCCACTCCGCAACAACTGCTTCGACTCACAGTATCAGCATTTGAGGCAGTTGATAAAAGAGAATATTTTGGCGCCACTCTCCTAGATGTCTCACGTGCGTTTGATTATGTGTTGCATCAGGGACTATTGTATAAACTCATCATGCAGGGAATCCATATGTCCACATAAGACTGCTCAAGAACTACCTGGAAAACAGAACGTTCAGAGTACTGTCTGAGGATGCAGTCTCCTCATCCAGAAACATCCGTGCTGGCGTCCCACAACGCTCCATCATAGGCCCTGTGCTGTACAGTCTTTATACAGCTGATGTACCACGAACGGAACAGGTAGAAACTGGACTATATGCGGACGACACGGCATTGTTCACACGCATTGTCAGAGCAACCCACGTGAAGACAAAATTACAGAGATCCTGTAACAACGTTGAAAACAGGGCCAAAAGATGGCGCCTAGCTTTCAACGCCACCAAAAGCCAGGCGATAATAATATCCAGAAGAAAAATACCACAGCTTGATCTGGTGACACTATTCAATGAGGGAATTCAATGGACCAAAACAGCAACCTATCTAGGAGTGATGCTCGACACAAGATTAACTTGGAAGAACCATGTCAACAACCTCAGGTCGAAAGCGGAAGGTAGAATGTGGACACTCTACCCCATACTCAATCCAACAACCACTATACCAGCTGACCAGGCTCTTCGAATTTATACTGGTCAGACCGGTGTTAGAGTATGCTGCCGTTGTGTGGGTAAACGCAGCGACCACACATATCAAAAAGCTCCAAACTGTGCAAAACCGGGCCATCCGGTTTGCCTGCAAACTCCCAAGAGAAACGCCTACCACTGTCTTACATCAAGTCAGTGGTTTACAAACATTGAAACAGCGTTTCAAAGAAACTGCCACCAAATTCTACAACAAGTGTACGAGGTCTGAAAACAGACTTATAGCCAGACTTGGCAACAGAGTACATTATAATGATAACATTAGGTGGCCTGACCACCTCCTACTACAATGACGAACATGGAGCTGACTACTCCCATTATGCTACACCCATAATGAAACCTTAATACAACTAAACTGGAAGGAGATACGATAAACGTAAGAACTTCCCCATACTCCGGCATCTAGGCCACCCGGATAATGTTAGTCTGAGGCCACGAAACGTCTACTGAATCGCCTACAAAGAAAAATCAAAGCCTCTCTGTTACAACATAGAAACCGGCAGTGGAGTGCACGAGTTTCGATGCTAGACACAGATGACGGAAGTTTATGGCTGCACACTCGGAAATTCACTAGACGAAAACGCCGACTCCCAACACTTCATCGAGAAAGAGGATTAGCTTACAGCCCGAAGGAGAAGGCTAATGGATTAGCTGATACTTTTGAGAAGAATTTCCGCCCATCCCAAAAAGATGCGAACCACCAACACTTGGCAGAAGTGCGCCGCCGATTGCAAACTTACCTAAATGCTGAAGATGACTACGAAATCTACCCCATCACTCCGGAGGAAGTTACAAGTTGCATATCTAAGCTTGCTCCACGGAAAGCCCCGGGTCATGACAAAATCTTAAATCTCCTGATCAGGAAACTCCCAGCTGGTGCCATCACGTACCCTACAGAAGTCTTCAACCAAATATTAAGGCATCAAGTATACCCTCGCAGCTGGAAATACGCGGCAGTAGTTGGGGTGCATAAGAGTGGCAAGGACCCACACTTCCCCCAACACTACAGGCCCATCAGCTTACTACCGGCCATTAGTAAAGTCTTCGAGAAGATATAGCTTCGGCGACTGCATACGCATATTGCAGACAACAATATCATTCCCGATCATCAGTTGGGTTTTCGAAGAGGTCACTCTACCACGCAGCAACTCATGAGGGTTGTAGAAATGGCGACTAGAGCCTTCAATTACAAAGAGTACTGCGGACTGGTAATGCTAGACATATCCCGTGCATTTGACTCAGTGTGGCATTCGGGACTCTTGCTCAAGCAATATGAACAGGGGTTCCCAGGGCCTTATGTTAAACTTCTGAATAGCTATCTCTCCGACCGTTCCTTCAGTGTTTGTGTAGATAAAGCTTTCTTCACCAGCAGACGGATCAGGGCTGGGATCCCGCAAGGCTCCGTCCTTGGACCTGTCCTGTACTCGCTCTATACTGCGGATGTTCCTAACAATCCTGGGGTGGAAGTTGCGACGTATGCAGATGACACGGCATACTTCACTTACAGTCGCAGCAGATTTATTGCCACCAGACGCCTCCAAGAGGTATTACAGAAAAATCCTGGGCGAGGAGATGGAGAATTGAGATTAACGCGACAAAGACCCAGGCTATAATGCTAACGCGTAGACTTGACACCCAGTTCAAGTTACTACCAACGCCTAAACTACATTGGGATGGAAATGACATCACCTGGCCGACGACTGCTCGCTACCTGGGCGTAACGCTCGACAGGTGACTCACGGGGGCTCCCCACATTGAGGACGTTCGTCGACGGGCAAGCGCGAGACTACAGGAATTATTTCCTTTGCTAAACAAAAACAGTCTCCTTCCCCCGCCCGCAGGAGTTAGAGTCTATACAGCCCTCTTCAGACCTATAATCGAATATGTCAGCCCAGTGTGGTCATACGCAGCTGACTACCACATACAAAGGCTCCAGGTTATACAGAACAGAGCATTAAAAAGAGCTCTGCATCTTCCGAGCAGGTTTCCAACCAACCCTCTACACGAGGCGACATAACTGCTAAACTCAAAGAGAGATTTCGACAAATAGCTATGAACTTCTACAAAAACTCCATAAAGTCAAACAACCCAGTGGTACGCTACATCGGACAATATGACCCTACTATTGGCCGACATAAACGATCTCTGAACCTCCTCCACTAAACTCACCATTATGACGACCCACCATACGCGAAGTGAAAGATAAAACCATTGTTAATAGGAGAAAATATCCTAGGACAAAACTCTAATTATCACTGTCAACAATGGAAAGGCAGAGACTGGTGACATGGCGTCTTCTTGGCATATACTACTGCATCGTCTGACGCCAAGAACGCAGAAGAACATGGCTGATACCACTAGTTCTCCCACGACATCGCCGAACACCAAGAAGGCCAAGTCGAAGAAGAAGATGAGCCACAAATCTCTCGCGTTTCCGCGGGAAATCGGCTTTTACGCAGAAGCCTCTTTGCTTCCACACGGTGCTACTGAACGTGTGGTGCATGCTATCAATCCTGAAGAATGGTCCATGAAAATATGGAGACGGCGCCTCGAAAGAGGCAACCCGAGGAAATGGAAGTTCTTTATCACTGTTCTTCTAAACGACCTTCAGTTTAGCTGGGAAGTCCCTACCAGCGACGCGACTACCTTTGAGCTGGTCCTAACTAGCCGAGACCATAGCCACCTCACCGAGAAGATTCTCCCAGAAGGGGTCGCTGAGTGTCCGGAGGCACTCGTGTTCCCAACCCCACTTGCCAGCGACTTCGACTGGGAGAAATATGTCGACCTAACGAGAAGAAGATTTATGGCCTCCTGCTACTACCCGGTAACTGGTCGTAACTTCCAAGTACCACCAATCTGGAACCCAGAAAACTCAGCCCCACCAGAGCTGGGCCCTGTGCCGCCCATCCAAGTCTACTACAGCCATGGATACTATGGGCTACAAGCTCACCTGCAGCGTCACATGAAGCTGCCTTTCTTCTGCTCGCCGGTTCCTAAAGGAATGAAGATACTGCTGGGCTCCCCCAGCGACCTTACGGAAGCCATCAAGATCTTCCAGAACTTCCGTATCAAGCACTACATCTTACCCCATGGCAGTGAAAAAACTGCCACCTCCACGCAGAAGGCCACAAAGAAAGCTGATCTTTCTACCCAGACTGCAGCGACCAACATCAATCTCCCCAACGAAGAAGAAACCTCCGTCCACTCGCATAGGAAAGAAGACAACAACGACGGAGAGAAAACCAACGTCCCCTCGCAGCAACCCGCAGCGAAATCACATTCAAGCAAGCTGATCCAATGCTTCAGGTGTCAGAATTTCTGGCATTATGCCAGAGACTGCACGGAACCAGCCAGGTGTGTTCACTGCGGAGGCAATCATGGAGTCGCCGACTGCGAAAAACACAGAGAAGATCCTGAATGCTGCAACTGCGGACATATGCACGCTGCTTCCTATCGCGGCTGCAAGGCTTGGAAACAGCAACGCCGCACCAAGACACTGCAGCAGAAACGAAGTCCAAGGCTCCATACGCAGCCAGCTGCAAGTTTAAAAGACGAGGCCACTCACCGCGGCATGATCCAGCGCCATCAAACTCATATATGGATCCATCTTCGAAGCTCCCGCAACAGGATGCACAGGAGCACAATATGATCATGGAACATGAAGCAGCTTCTTCATCTAGGAAGAGAACTGCAGCAAATAGCCCTAATGGAAATATTTAAAAGAGGGCAACTACCATGACCTACAAAATCATACCGTTGAGAAGTACATCCTCGCTGAAAAGTACATCCTCGAAGGCATCTCGTACCAAGACAACTGTTGACGCTGATGGCTTCACGAAGCCCCGGCGCACTGCACCGGCTGCTAAACTTAGCACCTCCAATATGGGCACTCCAGTCCCCACCACCAAGAATAAATTTGCACCCATTTCAGTTGAAGGAAAGGACACCAGTGATAACACCAACAAAACATTCAAGTTGGCCTCAATCATAGTGAATTACAAGGAAACTTATTGACCTTGTACCAAAAGCTAAAGAGTATCTGCACTGAAGCATTCATGATCAAGACAGCTGGACGTGATCTTTATAAACTGCAGGTCAAGAACAATGCCGACTTCATGACGATTACCAACTATATATCTACAAATGCAATACCATTCTACACCTTCCATCAGTGCAGGAAAAGGCCATAAAAGTAGTCATTCGAGGGATGCCTTTCAGCATCACTCCAGACGAAGTTAAGGAAGAGCTGGAAGAGTTAGAAATAACAGCGAGAACTATAGCTCGTCTCCGCTCGCCGAAAACCAACCAGGAAGTTCCTCTATTTCTGGTAGTCCTAACAGACACCGTACAAAATCGAGGCATCTAAAAAATGACATCCTTGTGTTCCTTGAAAGTGACAGTTGAAAAACTTCGAAGCAAGAGGGGGCCACCTCAATGCTTCAACCGCCAGGGTGTAGGGCATGAAGCCCGACACTGCGTTATGCCCCCCAAATGTGTGAAATGGGCAGGAGAACACTCATCGAGGGACTGCACTCTGAAGAACGGAGACACTCCACCAAAGTGTGTAAACTGCGATGGCGACCACTTCGCCAGCTACAGGAAGTGCAAAGCCTTCAGCAGGTTTGAAGAGCGGCAGAAAGCTAACAATGCCTCTTACCTTGCTGCCCTCAAAAGGCAAGAACAAAGGAAGAAAAAAGAAGAGCTCAAGAACAAGCAAGATTCTAATACTGTACCACAAACGGGATCAAAAGAAGATTCAACCAGTGAAGTTATCATCGATGGTCAATCTGACAGTGGCCCCTCAAACATAGGGAACCAGAGTAACAAACCAGCCCCCAACGTGAGGACGCCAAATACATGGAAATCCATACAAAACAAAACCAACTCAGAAACCCGAAGATCCCGCCCATCGGGCATGCAGGATCAACGAACACCTGATAAAGACACTCGAGAAGCTGAACCTCCGAGTAACTCCCAGTGTGACAGTGCTACACTACTCAGCATGAAGCATATGTTGCTGCAAAAAGTGCACACCATGCTTCAGGACCTTCCGCGGCAGATAGCTGCAGATGTTCAAACGGCCTTTGAAGCCTCACAAATAGGATCTAGTCTCAACCAACATGGGAAATAGACAAGAGGACCTAATTATCTGTACATGGAACGCCAATGGCATTTGGCGTCAACTCGGCGAGTTCCGACAATTCCTACAAGACGAGCAAATAGATGCCTGTCTTGTAACTGAGACGCATCTAAAATGTGGCGTCAACGCAGCAGCAGCAAATTACTGCTGCTACAGGAATGACAGACCAACTGCGGGTGGTGGCACTGAAATCTATATACGGAGATCTATCAAACACCACGAAATCTCCCTCCCACAACTCCAGACGATCGAGGCGACGGGTGTTGCCATCGAAACTTCAAGAGGCACACTACTACTAATTTCGGCGTACAGACCCCCCAGGGACGTGTCGATGAAGAGGAGGTGGCTGCACTTCTTCGATTGCGCGGGATGGTATTCATGGCAGGGGACCTGAACGCCAAGCATACAGCCTAGAACTCGCGAATCACCAACAGCGACGGTAGGCGCCTCCTGCGCGCTACTGAGGGGCAGGACGCTGTGGTCTGGGGCCCAACAGAGCCAACAATTATCAGGGGTAGAGGTCCGCCTGATGTACTGGATGTAGGGATTGCGAAAGGGTTGCAACACACTGTGGCAGTAACCACGAAAACGGCCCTATCGTCAGATCATCTCCCAGTTATATTCTATATGAATATAGGGGTATCTAAGCAACCAGCAACACGCACAAGAGATTTAAGGCGAATCAACTGGGATCTATACAAGCAACATTTAGATGAATGCATTAATAATGCTCCCCCAGTAGAAGAGGTAGGTCCCAGTGTGGCGATAGACTTATTTGCGGGACTGGTGACTCCACCAGCACGATAACTTAGGGAGATATCCAGGCAGTTACCTCCGGACATCTGACAGGCAATCACCCACAAGAACCGCCTGACGAGAGACTGGCAAGTCACCAGAGATCCTGCCACAAAACGTGTAATTAATAGACTGCAGAGGGAAATAAAGGCTGCTGTCGAAAAACACAGGAATCAAGAATGGGCTGGTCTTATCGGAACACTCAGAGCTGATGATGGTTCAGCCTGGAAAGTAACAAAACGCATGCTTCGCCGCCGGCAAAGAATACCACCGTTAGTAGTAGGCAACAGAATAGTCTGGGAACCTACAGACAAAGCGAATGCAATTGCCGACAACTTCCAAGCAAACTTCCAACCAATAGAAGAGCCTCGAGATGACGCCCATATCAACTTGATCGCACAATGCCTGCAACAGTACCTCTCAGTTGATCCACTACCGGAGGACGACATTGACCCGACTATAACTGAGGAGGTCCACGCACTTCTAAAACGAGTTGAAATTAATAAAGCAGCTGGACATGACCAAATTAGTGGCGAACTTTTGAGGCAGCTTCCACCATCGGCGACTGAGTACATTAAGTCGGCATTCAACAGCATAATGGCTACTGGTGAATGGAAGCAGGCAGAAAATGTCCCTGTGCCCAAGTCTCGCAAAGACAAGCGCTCCACGAAATCCTACAGACCAATAAGTCTTCTCCCCATCCTGTCTAAAGTATTTGAGACAATTTACCAACGCAGACTAAACAGGCACATCGAAGATGAAGGTATTCTCCCGAATGAACAATTTGGGTTTCGGCGCAACCACTCCACGCCTCAACAACTATTACGACTCACTGAGTCTGCCATGGGAGCCTTCGAGAGAAGGGAGTATTTTGGTGCCGTATTCCTGGATGGCTCCCGGGTATTCGATTCTGTCTGGCACGACGGCCTACTTTATAAGCTGCTGACGCAGGGATTCCCGCTGCAACACGTCAGACTAATTAAAAACTATCTGACTGGAAGAAGCTTCCGAGTGGTAACGGAGGATGCTCTCTCGGCAGTAAAAACTATCCATGCTGGGGTCCTTCAAGGATCTGTCCTTAAGCCGGTCCTCTATAACTTATACACCGCCGATGTGCCGAGAACCGAGCAACTGCAAACTGGTCTATATGCAGATTATACTATCTTTACACTCGTAGTATCAGAGCCACGCAATTGCGCAACAAAATTGCAGCGGGCATGTAACAACATCGAAAGCTGGGCGACCAAATGGAGGCTGACATTCAATGCCACCAAAAGCCAAGCGATCGTAATAACAAGGAGAAGTGTACCCCCACTACAGCCAGTTCGACTGTTTGGAGAAGACATCAAGTGGACCAACACGGCGCTCTACCTTGGTGTCACGCTAGACAAACGAATGACCTGGAAGACGCACATCAGAAATATCCGTGCAAAAGCATCAGGTAGGATGAGGGAGCTGTACTCCCTACTAAATCCAGCAACCACATTGCACGCTTCTACAGCAAGACTGCTGTATACAACAACCATCAGGCCGCTACTGGAGTACGCTGCACCAGTGTGGGGCAACGCTGCTCTTTCGCAATTAAAGTTGCTCCAAACTATCCAAAACAGGGCGATTCGATTCGCATACAAACTGCCACGAGAAACAACAACTAAAACCTTTCATGAAATTAGCGGACTCCCACTATTGACAGACCGTTACAAAACAGCAACGCGAAAGCTCTATGAAAAGACTAGGGAACATAATAACCCGCTAGTCAGACAACTAGGCTCAATGGACCACAGTGACAATAGATTAAGGTGGCCAGTGAAACTAATAAATGAACAAGTAGGTCCCTGAACGAAAGATCAGGGCACTCTAACCATGACACACAAAACCACCCTGGCCTGATATGCCTAGTAAAGAAACCAGCAAAATTTGAAGGACAAATTAAACAAAAAATGGAAGGAGATGCACACAACTGCGCAAGAACTTCCCCGCACCCTAGGAGAGAAGAATCCTAGGTGATATGTGTCTGGGCGGCATGATCCAGCCCGCAACCAGTCGCACCGAGAGAAGGGTCACGTCGCAGAGAAGCAAGACGAAGAAGTCCTACGCTTGGGAGAACAACAAAGCGGCGGTAACACCGGTCGACGGTCAACAGAGAACGGTCCAAAGCGAACCTCGACGGCAAAGCAGTCCGCCACCCACCATCATCGACGTCAAGCGGACTGCATTCACTCCGAACGCTTAAGTTTAAGCGTCATCATGCAGCTACTACAACAGCAGACCACGTTACTGACAGAAGTCATAAGGAATTATGCCAACCAACCGGGAACGACATGCCCGAAGATGCCATACAAAGCAAAGTCAACCTCTCATTGATCTGGAAGGAGATGCGACCAATGTTGCAAGAACTTCCCCACACTCAGGGCGAAAAGTTGTCCCAGATGATTTAGTGTCCGTCCGAAAATCGTCTTCTTGGCGCGGTTGGGTCAATACACGCCCGCAACCAATGTTTCCCTAAAGGCTGGCTGATGCGTAAAACAACGATTCAAGGATATTGCCACCAAATTTTATAATACAGCCCATAAATCCAATAACCCACTAATCATGGATCTGGGAAATTATCCGGTAGGAATAGGTCCACACATAGGACCTATCTCACTTGTACAATAAATCCCCAAATCATCTGAAAATATCTACGCCAAACGTTAAGACAAATCTAACCTGAAGCAAGTATCCACCTATAAGACTAGGAGAAAATGTCGCAAGACAAACACTCCACCCTACTCTGCCCAAGGAGGAAATGGGCAGTTAATGGCGTTGCTGCTGCTGCGTCCTCATTGGCTGCTAACTCAGAAGTCGTGCTGGCCGTCTGTCTGCGTCGAGGCAGCTATTTTTTTTTATTTCGATGCCTCTGCGGCTGTGAATGAAGTCCCACTACCTTCGGTAGTATAACTTCTAGGTGTTAGGATAGGGTGTTTATTTTTGGGACACTTTTTATTTCACTTTCAGGGGAAAAACCAGGGCTATGACCATCTAGAATGGTCTTAATGGTGAAAAAACCCCTGCGGAGTTCACGTACTGTGCTGCTCTATGGTGGCTAGTATAGAATACTAAGGGGAACATTATACTTATGCCAACGTCTCGGCATTACCGTTCCAATCGACTCAGTTCCTTCGTCTCTGGCATCGTTCAATTTCTTGTGGAATTTTTCTGTTAGATTAAATATTTCGATATTAATTAAGGGAATATTTGTCTCGTTATGTAGAGTTTCTCTTGGTGTATATCTGGGTGCGTTTAAGATCATCCTTAGACATCTGTTCTGCAGTAGCTGGATTTGTTGTAGATTGGTTTGGCTTGCCAGCCCCCATATCTGGCATCCGTACATTAAAAATGGGAGAATAACCGATTTGTATATTCTTATTTTTGTATTAAACTGTAGGTTGCTGCTTCGTAATATTGGTGAAAGGTTGGAAATAATTGCTAGTCCTTTTGTTTTCCTATCCATGATATGTTGTCTAAAAAGTAATTTGATATCCAGTAATATACCCAGGTACCGATGCTCTTTAACCCAGGGGATATTTTGATTCAAAATTTTTAAATTTTTGTTTATTTCCGGCCCTTTTTTGTGAAACAGATTCCCGCACATTTTCCTGGATTTATTTTGATTTTATAGTTTCTGCACCATTTACTGATTTCGTCTAGTATTTGTTGTAGGTGAGTAACGTTAAGATCATGTCTTATTCCTGATGTGTACTCTGTAGTGTCATCGGCAAACTGTGCCAAATTCACATAAGGCGGGGTTGGGATTTTGTTTGTATAAACTTTTAAAAGTGGCGGTGCGATCACCGATCCTTGTGGAATTCCAGCTGGAATCGGAAGAATTGAAGACCTCTGTCCGTCAACTTCTACGTAGAATTTTCTGTCGGCTAAGTAACTACCGATGAATTTAATGTAGCAGTGTTTAACCCTTTAACTGCTACGGTTTGCCCGGCCGAGCCCTCGCTGAGTGCTGCTTTGTTTAGGCCTAAGCCGTTTACCTGCGCTGGAATGCCACGTTCGAACGGACCGCTGTGTACTGAATACTTCTGGAGCGTTGTGTCTGACGTTCTTCTGCTATCACTCTACGATTTGAAACCGCAGATACAAAATAACTGCTGTTAATATAACATCTAAAGTTTTTCAATTTAAAGCTCCTCTAAAAGTGAATGTCTGCGTAATCAAACATGCCGGTACTTCATATACTAAATAGATATTACAGCAACTGAAATGTTTTTAGTTTGTGAGCGTAGTAATTTATCTGGAGAGAACCTTTCCGAATACCTTTCACAAATTCTGCACAGATTTTCCAGCCTTCTTTTTGACCGGGGTTAATATATTTTTAATTTTTTTTTTTTTTTGTATTTTGTTTAGTTTTAGAGGCGTATAAATGTAATATAATTATTACTCTGCAGTTAACCATGGTTAGTAATTCTTTTTGTGTGATAAGCCTTGAAAAATGGTACAACACACAGTGGTACATTACATGTTCTGCATTGGTTTCTCGACGCCCTTTCTGTATCGAACATACAGCGCATTTACGCATTGGCGTGCTCTTCTTTGAATTTGCAATATGAATGAAATTTGGAAAATGTCTCCCAGTAAATCGTTGACGATATTCTTTATCAGAGCGTCTTCCATTGCTAGGTTCGTTCTGTTCTGTGGCATAAGATTCAACAACTTCTCTAACGGGGCCTCCATAAATTACGTGAGGTGAAATGGGGGGGGGGGAAATATTACCAAGGGAGAGAGGGGGTCAACGGAAATCTCACGTGAAATTTTTTGGACTGTAGAGTTAAAAAAAAAGTCTACAGATGACGTGAAAGTCGATGTATTTTCTCGAAAAGTGCAGCTTTGGAAGGTTGCGACCTAAAAAAAAAAGGTCTCAAAAAGTTGCGAGGGCGATTTCTAGGGGGGGGGGCGTCTCACGGACCTAATCTTACAAGACAGGGGGGGAGGGGGTGTCAGGAAATCCTGAAAAATACCTCACGAAATTTAAATTTATGGATGCAACAGACGAAACTCTGCAACTGGCATTTTTCGTCCGATTACTACTCGGTGAAGAGCGTGAGCATTTAAAATTAAGTGTTCGAGAATGTGGAAAAAGAACTTTTTAAACCACTTCATAGTGAAAATATAGTGTGAATTGATTCTCGCGTATCTGTTTGTCTCATCAGCAATAGATATCATATGATATTCCGTTAGAAATATCAGGAAAAATGACAAACTGCTGGAATGTTAACGTAATCCACACTTGTGTCCTGCAGCTTAATCGACCAGCACATGCTGTCAAACGCGTTACTAAAGCATTCTCTATTTCCACACATTTCGCTCGCACAATCTGTAGCTTCAAACTCTGAAAAATGGTCATTTACCAATAGCTGATGTACAAAGCTTAGGAAAATTACATCGAGATCCTGTCGAAGGGTTATCACTGTCATCCATATCAGAGTGATCATATTCACTGTCGCTTCTAGTAAGAATCTCCATGATTTCTTCCGCGGTACAAACACGACGGCGTATTCGGGAGGACGATGGTTCAAATCCCCGTCAAGGCATCCAGATTTGGGTTTTCCATGGTTTCCCCAAATCACTCCAGGTGAATGCCGGGATGCTTCCTTCAAAAGGCCATAGCCGAATTCCTTCCCATTCCTTGCCCCCCATTCTTTACCATCTCTAAAGACCTCGCTGTTAAGAGACGTTAAGCAGTTAAAAAATAATGACTGTATGCCATTTTCTCAGCGAAAACTAAAAGGAAAAGAGCAACACAAATTAGATCGCAGCTGCCAATGCTCAAGGGCCGAATGAGGAAAACAACTAACCACCCTGGGTGGAAATATGGCTTCATAGCCAGGCCGCTAAGAGGCTAGCGTGTTAACACGTCTGGAGCACAGACAGGGCTGCAGTCTGGGTAGAAACATCTGTTTTCTTTGTGGCCTTCTGCGTGGAGGTTGCAGTTTCTTCACTGCCAGGGGGTAAGATGTGGTGCTTGACACGGAAGTTTTGGAAGATCTTGATGGCTTCCGTAAGGTCGCTGGGGGAGCCCAGCAGTATCTTCATTCCTTTAGGAACAGGCCAGCAGAAGAAAGGCAGCTTCATGTGACGCTGCAGATGAGATTGTAGCCCATAGTATCCATGACTGTAGTAGACTTGGATGGGCGGCACAGGGCCCAGCTCTGGAGGGGCTGAGTTTTCTGGGTTCCAAATTGGTGGTACTTGGAAGTTACGACCAGTTACCGGGTCGTAGCAGGAGGCCATAAATCTTCTTCTCGTTAGGTCGACGTATTTCTCCCAGTCGAAGTCGCTGGCAAGTGGGGTCGGGAACACAAGTGCCTCCGGCCACTCAGCTACCCCTTCTGGAAGAATCTTCTCCGCGAGGTGGCTGTGGTCACGGCTGGTTAGGACCAGCTCAAAGGTAGTCGCGTCGCTGATAGGGACTTCCCAGCTAAACTGAAGATCATTTATAAGAACGGTGATAATGAACTTCCATTTCTTCGGGTTGCCTCTTTCGAGGCGCCGTCTCCATATTTTCATGGACCATTCTTCAGGGTTGATAGCATGCACCACACGCTCAGTAGCACCGTGTGGAAGCAATGAGGCTTCTGCGTAGAAGCCGACGTCCCGCGGAAACGCGAGAGATTTGTGGCTCATCTTCTTCTTCTTCGACTTGGCCGTCGTGGTGTTCGGCGACGTCGTGAGAGAACTAGTATCAGCCATGTTCATCTGCGTTCTTGGCGTCGTGCAGCGGTAGAGGCGGAGACCGAGTGAGTCACTCGCAAAGGAAAGAAGACAACGCCGACGGAGAGAAAACCAACGTCTCCTCGCAGCAACCCGCAGCGAAAACACACTCAAGGAAGCTGATCCAATGCTTCAGGTGTCAGAGTTTCTGGCACTATGCCAGAGACTGCACGGAGACAGCCAGATGTGTTCGCTGCGGTGGCAATCATGGGCTTGCCGACTGCAACAAACTCAGAGAAGATCCTGAATTCTGCAACTGCGGACTTAAGCACGCTGCTTCCTACCGCGGCTGCAAGGCTTGGAAGCAGCAACGCCGCTCCAAGACACAGCAGCAGATACGAAGTCCAAGGCTCCATACGCAGCCCGCTGCAAGTCCACAAGATGAGACCACTCGCCACGGCACGATCGCTCAGTTCCGAGTTAGACAGCGAGCAGTGCGGATGTCTAGTAAGGAAAGAGCGTGCCGCAATGCCGCGCCACGCGGGCCGAGTGCCCCACCGCACTCGGCTTTGCCGGCGGCTGACGCGGCAACCAAGACGACCCAGCAAGGAAACACGGACTTGAATATGGACACGGAATGGACGGCAGGAAACACGTTGTTGACAACCCAGCAGGCCTACGGACAAGAAGAAGCGACATCAGAGTACGACAGTGAAAGTGCGTCTGATGTTACAATGGCAGAAGACGGAAGCGGATACGACACCACAACAACAAGACCCGGCAACTGTGTAACGGCTGATGAAACGGAATTCAGAGAGGTGGGAGGCAAAAGGAAAATAAGCAGCAAAATGATGAGGAAGGCCAAACTAGCACGAGCAACCAAGGAAATAACTACAAGCAATAAATATGCGCCACTTGAACAGCACGACGAAGAAATCAGTACAAGTAAAGATGAGCCAGCTCCGAGCGCAACGGCACCAACGCCTGAAAGTAAAGAAATCCTCCCTTCAATCGTTATAGAAGTCGTACAAGACTATATCCGGATGAACCAAGTAATCAAGGAAAACCTGACAGGCAATCTCAAAGTTGTTTACAGGGGAGATAGCCTCAAATACCATGCTGAAAACACCAGAGACTATACCTTTATAAACAAATTCTTTAAGGAAAACCATATACCTTACTACACATACCAACTACCAAAGGACCGACCATTGAAAGTAGTGGTCAAAGGCCTGCCACCAACAGTAGACATAGCAGACCTAGAAGAAGAACTACGACAAAAAGGATACCCCATTCAAGGAATACATCAATTTAAGAAGAAACATGTGGCCACTAAAGAGCTTATACCACTGGCTGTATATCAAATAACAATGACACCAGGACCGGAGGCAGAGAAGATATATAACGAACGAACGATCCTTTACACTAGAGTGACCGTGGAAAGATACAGGCATCAAGAAGGACCACCTCAATGCATAAGATGCCAAAGAATAGGGCACACTGCAAATTATTGCCATCTACCATACCGGTGCGTAAAGTGCGCCCAACACCACCCCACCAAACAATGCAATTTACCTGAACAAACAAGAGCCAAGTGCGCGAACTGCCAAGGAGCTCATGCTGCCTCTTGGAAAGGATGCCCCATATACCAGGCGGCCATACGACCACCAAGAACAAATAAATCAAGGGACGAAAGAAAACAGAAAACACAGGAAGACGAGAATACCACGCAGATGGACATCAGAGGTAGGACGCAGCAGCTAAATCCACCAGCCAACAACAATCAGCATACATACGCGGATGCTGTGGAAGGAAGATATAGAAAGGAGAGAGCACAGACCACACGACGACGAGAAGAAGATCGACGGATGGCGAGTGACGCACAAGAAGGAATGGACGAGACCACAGACAGTATAAAAGATGTATTCAACGTAATAAAGACAACAATGAAAAACCTGAAGAACGCGAAAACAAAATGGGAGAAGGTAATAGTAGTGGTCGAAGCGATAATGACCCTTCTGGCATAATGGAACGCACAAGGATAGGAAAACTACAAGACATCAAAATAGGAATATGGAACGCGAACGGACTAAGAAACAAAAAAGAAGAACTACAAGTTTTTATACACGAGAACCACCTAGACATAATGATGATAAATGAGACACATTTGAAGACAAAGGACACATTCAAGATGCCAGGAATGAACACATATCGAACAGACAGACCAAGAGCAAGGGGAGGAGGAACGGCCATTCTGGTCCGACACTCCATCGCTCACCAACTAATTCAAATGCCTCCTATGATGGAAATTGAAGCAACGTCCATCAAAATACATACAAGAGAAGGACATGTAGTACTGGTGGCAGCCTACCTAGCCCCAAGCCGTGCCATAGTGGAACAAGATTTCGATGCCATCCTCTCGCTGGGGGAGAGAATTATAATAGGAGGGGATTTCAACGCAAAACATGCGACATGGAATTCAAGAATAAACAACTGCCAAAGGAGAAAGACTATTAGCTCTCACAGAGGAAAGAAACATAGAGGTGGTAGGCCCCACAGAGCCCACGCATATCCCATTCAACCACAGCCACTATCCTGACGTACTAGATATCGTAATCGTCAAAAATATTAATCAAGAGATACAATTAACAACAGTAAACGACCTAACATCAGACCACCAGCCAGTATTAATGCAGCTGAGAAATTGGATAACAACCAACATGGCAGTAAAGAAGACTACAGAAATAAACTGGAACTACTACCAACGCCTAGTACACAACAAAATCAGAACAAACTATTCAGTCACATCACCCGAAAGGGTAGATGCAGCAGTACAACACTTGGGATATGTCATACAAGAGGCAGCATCTAAAGCGGCAATAGTCACCATAGTTGAAGAAAGAAACAGAGAAGAACTACCACCCCTGCTGGAGGAGCTAAGATACCTTAAGAACCAGCAAAGGAAACGATGGCAGAGATTCAGAGACCCTAAGGACCGAAGAGAATACCAACAGTTAGCCCGGGAACTAAAGACAAGACTTCTTGAAAACAAAATAGAGAGGTGGGAAAACAAAATGGCAGACCTCCTCCTACAAAACAAAGATGCATGGAAACTTATAAGAGCACTAAAAACACCACGGACAGCAAAAAGGCCGTTAACAGGACCAACAGGAATGGAGTTCGAACCACTCGCAAAGGCGGAAATTCTGGCCGAGACCTTTGCAGCACAGTACACACTGCCAACAAGGGAGAAGGAAACAAGAGAAGAGGAGGAAACCAGAAGACTAGCAAGCACCATCCGAACTGAAACTATTAACACAAACCCGGAGTTAGCTACACCAAAGGAAGTCCGACAGATAATAAAGAGATTGGCCAACAACAAAGCAACAGGCCCAGACAATATCAGCAACGAGCAACTAAAGCATCTACCAATGAAAGGAATGGTACTACTAACAAGGATAATAAATTCAGCAATGTGTACTGGATACTACCCCCAACAATGGAAGATAGCTCGAGTGGTAGCCATACCAAAACCCGGTAAAGACCACACAAGGCCGGAAAACTACCGACCCATCAACTTACTCAGTTCAGTAGCTAAAGTGACGGAACGAGTAATACTCAAAAGAATTACAACTAATTTACAGATTAATAAAACAATCAGGAAAGAACAGCACGGTTTTCAGCCAGGGGCATCAACTACAACGCAACTTCTCAAACTAGTGGAAGATACAGTGAGAGCCTTTAATAAAGGGAAATCTGTGGCAGCAGCCTTCCTGGATGTCGAAAAGGCATACGATAAAACATGGAAGGACAACCTTATTAGTCAAAATCGACACCAAAACAAAAATACCACGCTGTTACACAAAGCTAATTGGAAACGCCTTAACGCATAGGAAATTCTACGTGATAGAGGACGGACAACAATCATCCCAACAAATCATGGAAGAAGGAATACCTCAAGGCTCCGTCTTATCACCAACTTTATTTAATATATATGTTAACGATATACCAGTCCCAGACAACATCTACATAGCACAGTTTGCCGATGATATAGTGATATATACCATTGGACACAGGCACGAAACAAACATTCAAAGATTACAAAAGGGAATAAATATGCTGCTACAATGGTGTACCAAAAACAAAATAACTATAAATCCGGGAAAATGTGCGACAATTTATTTCACGAAAAAGAAACCAGATTTCGATCATCTACCTGGAATAACTATAGCTGGACAGAAAGTTCCATGGAGAACAACACACAGATACCTAGGAATAGTATTAGATCAGAAACTATTGTTCCAGCACCATATAAGGGAGCGATTCCAAAAAGGACTGGCTGTAATACTAAACCTATATCCGATCCTCCGAAGTAAGGAGATGACGGTAGAAACAAAAACACGAGTGTATAAAATGGTCATAAGGCCATTTATATTATACGGATGCCAAATATGGGGTATAGCGGCAAAATCAAACATAGGAATACTGCAAAGATTGCAAAACAGATGTCTACGAATGATACTCGGAGCAAGAATAAGCACACCAACTCAACAACTTCATGACGCAACAGGGATATCTACAATCAAAGACGAAATATACAACCAGAGCCTACGCCTATACAACAAATTGGACAAAAATAGGAATACCAACGACGAAAGGCTCCAAGAACTAGGCAAAGAAACAATACAACCATGGCATAAGTACAAGTTCCCACGAAGTATCGTCGAGTAACGGAACAAGTAAATAAATAAAACGAACCCAACGGGGTTTCCAGTAAGGTCACACCACTGGTGTGACCAAAGCAGGCTTGTCCCCAAAGCGATAAATAAACGGTGCCCCCAAAACATCCTAACATAACGAACCAGTAGAACTGCACACTGCAGTGGAACTGTAGCAAAACGACCGTTGAGGCCGGTGAATAAAAAAAAAAAAAAAAAAAAAAAAAAAAAAAAAAACGGCACGATCCAGCCCGCTGCCAGTCGCTCCGAGAGCAGGGCCACGTCGCCGAGAAGGAGGACGAAGAAGTACTACGCTGGGGAGGACTACAGCGGCGGTAACACCGGTCGACGGTCGACAGAGACCGGTCCAAAGCGAACCGCGACGGCAAAGCAGTCCGCCACCCACCATCAACGACGTCAAGCGGACTGCATTCACTCCGAACGCTTAAGTTTAAGCGTCATTATGCAGCTACTACAACAGCAGACCACGTTACTGACAGAAGTCATAACGAATTATGCCAACCAACCGGGAACGAGACGCCCGAAAACGACACATAAAGCAAAGACAACCTTCATTAATCTGGAAGGAGATGCGACCAACGTTGCAAGAACTTCCCCACACTCTGGGCGATAAGCTGACCCAGAAGATTAAGTGTCTACCACAGACAGGGCGGCGAGGTGGCGCGTGTATACTTGTCTGGAGCACAGACAGAGTGGCAAGGCGGCGCGTGTATACACGTCTGGAGCACCTGGGCGCAGTAGTAGCCACGCGCGTTAACGCGTCTACAGCAGTCAAAGGGTCAATAGCCGTTTGAGTCCAAAATTCCTATATAAGTTTAGCGTGCCAAACCTTGTCGTAAGCTTTTTCTATGTCTAAAAATACTGCTACTGTAGATTTGCTAAAGTTAAAATTTTTTGTTATATCTTCTGTAATACGGAGGAGTTGAGTTGTTGCAGTTACGCGTCTCTGAAATCCGAATTGTTCTGGTCTTATCGTCTTTTCTTCTTCGAGACTGATGTTAATCCTCTTCAACAGTATTCTTTCTAGTATCTTTGGTGTTGACGAAAGAAGACTAATTGGGCGGTAGTTTACAGCTTGTCGGTGGCCTTTTCCACGTTTTTGTATGGCTTTAATTTTTGCTACCTTCCATGCTGTGGGATAATAACAATTTAGGAGACAGCTGTTAAAAATTCTAGTCACAAGTACTAATCCCTTTTTCGGCAGGTTCTTCAAATGTATGTTTTTTATTTTGTCATGTCCTCGGCTTTTATTTTTTGCAAGATTCTTTATTATACTTCTTACTTCCCTCGGGGTTGTAAGCTCTGGCTGGTCTGCAGTTGGTTGTTGGAGGATTTCCAATGCATGGCTTTCAGTTTCCTCGGCTTGTCGAATCTCTGCTGGTGTAAGTTGGTACTCCGCTGTGGTATACTGAGATGCGAAGTTTTCAGCTATTAATTCAGCCTTTGCTACAGGTAGGAAGCAAGGCCCTGCCGGTCCATTTATCGCGTGTTCGCTTGTCGAGGTTCTTTTAAGGCTCTAATTATTTGCCATGCCTCTTTGTTCTGCAACAAAAGGATGGACATTTTGTCCTCCCACTTTTCAGTTCTTCTTTCTTGTAGCCTAGCTTTTAGCTGCCGTGCGAGTTGGAGGTATTGTCTCTTGTCCCTTGGATCACGGTACCGCTGCCAAAGTTTTCTGTATCTGTTTCGCAGATATCGCAGATCTTCCAAAATGGCTGGAAGCTCCTCTCGTTGATGGTTATCCAAAACAATTGTAGTGGAGGCTCTTCTTTCCGCTTCTAAAACTACCTTGTCGAAGTGTTGTATAGCTGCTTCGATTCGCTGTGTGGTAGAGACATTATATGTGGTTCGTATCTTATTGTGGATAAGTCTAGTAAAGTGCTTCCAGTCAGTTTCTTTTACTTTCTTTGGTTTCACGTCAGAGTAGAGCTATCTTTGAATAGTGAGCAGTACTGGGAGGTGATCTGATGAAAGGTCATTCAGCGTTGACAATTCTATGTGTCCAGAAATATCTTTGGCGATTATAATGTCCAGCACGTCTGGTCTATGTCTCGGGTTGAAGGGAATATGCGTCGCTTCTGATGGTCCGATGATTTCTAAGTTCCTGAGATAGCACATTTGTAACAACTGTTCGCCCCTTCTGTTACTTGTTCTTGAATTCCAAATGGGGTGTTTGGCATTAAGATCTCCACCAATTATGACCTTGTTGCCTACAGCCATTATCAGGTCTAGGTCCTGTTCATGTAAGTTTTTATTTGGGGCTAGATACGCACTGACAAATACTATGTGTCCTTCTCTTGAGTGAATGCACACGGCTGTGGCCTCTAGGTCTGTAAGTTGTGGCTTGCTTATTGGAGCGTGTGATAGGTTTTTGCGTATGGCTATAGCTGTGCCTCCTCCTCTTTGTACTACTCTATCCGTTCTGTGAACTTGGTATCCAGTTAAACGAAAGGTGTCTGTTGGCTGAAGAAACGTTTCTGTTATTAACATGATGTCAACTTCTTCTCTGTTGAGAAAGGTCAGTAGTTCGTTTCTCTTGTTCTTGACGTTGTTTGCATTCCATATAGCTGCTGTCATGTTTTTCAGATAGGGTGTTTGCGCCATTATTTCGCTAGGGCCATTACACCTTCAAGCAAGACTAGTAGTTTTTGCAATCCTCTTGCTTTTTTTTTAATTTAACTATTGTTCTTTTTAAGATTTTGAAGAATTTTTCCATTTCTGAACCGAAAAAACTGGGTATGTCATCGGTTTCGTCCTCTGTTGATTCATTCTTATCATTCTTGTTGTGTTGGGACTTCTTATGGCGGTCGTCTTTGGATTCGTCTTCCATATTATCATTACTATCTATATTCTTCTTCTGATTTTTCTCTTTTTGGTCTTGTCCGTTTTTAGTATTTGTTGATTGAGACTTATTTTTTGATTGATTGTCCCTTGAAAGGGCGTTTGCGTATGACCGAGTCTGTTCACTGTTCTTGTTTGGTTCAGTCATTCCTTGTTTTATTCTTCTTAAGTTGTCTATTCCAGTGGCAGAGTTTTTATCTTTCTTGCCTTTTCCATCTTTTCCTTCTTGTCGCTTATTTGTGAGTGGCGGGCGTAGCAGTTTCTGATACTCTGGGTAGCCTCGCCAAGAGGCTGCATGATCTCCCTGGTAATTGGCACACTTTGCTTTTTCCGTTTTGGGTAAGCGGCAATCCTTTGTCAAGTGTGACTTTGCACACTTGACACATCGGCTTGGAAGGTAGCAATAATTTTAAGTATGTCCGTGCCTCTGGCATTTGGTTCATTGGGGTGGACCGTTCTGAGAACGATACCGTTCTATTTGGACTCTCATATAAAGGATAGCTCGTTCGTTTTACATTCTGTCCAAGTGCTGGCCGCTTGGCCAAGTTACAGTGTATGTTGGGAGGGGGATGAGCTCCCGTGTCTCCTGATTTCGCTTTTTAAATTCATTGGCTCTGAGATCTTCCTCAATTACTTGTGTTCCTATGGAGGGTGGTAGTCCTTTAATAACAACTTTTAGAGGCTTGTCTTCTTGAATCTGATAGCTGTAATGGTTGATACTGCTCTTCTTAAAGAAGTTCTGGATGATTAAGTGGTCTTTTGTGGATTCCGCATAATATTTCATGCAATCTCCTCTAAATACGCCTTTCAGTTCTCCAGTTGTCATGCTCTTTAGTCTCTTGTTCAAATCCGTGTAATTCATTTTTCCAAATACAACGATTGGGGGAAGGTGATGTTTTAGTTGGGCCGTGGTTTCGTTGGAAGTTCCCGGCTGTTCTTCCAAGGTTTCATTTGTTTTTTCTGTGTCATTTTCTTCACCAAGTATTTCAAACCTATTATTGGTTGTGATTTTGAAGGGTTCCCTTGATTTGTTAGTTTCTTGGTATAGTCTTTTAGGAGTACTTTTTCTTCTATTTCTATGTTTGGATGCTTGTTGTTCCATTTGAATGTTTCTGGTAGCTAGGCCTTTTTGACAGTTCTCACAATCACTATTTTCGTCATCTTTTTCAGACTGGCATTCTTCTGATTCGGTATTTTCGTCAACTTCTTCTTGGTCTTCACTTTCAGTCCATCCTAGGTATTCTTCGTTGTTAACGTCTCCATATTGGCTGTTGTTCAGTGGTGGTTCAGTAGCTCCAGCCCAGTGTTGTTGCCGTTTATTTGCTCGTCGGGGCATGTTGCATAACACTATGTAACAACATACGTTTGTGCGTGGTACCTAACAGGTAGTGTTGATCTGTACCCTTAGTTATCACCGCTAGGTATTCGGGTACAGACACAACCCTACGCTTGCGCTCGGGGGTTCCACTCCACTTGGGAGTGGGCCGTGGAGCGGTAATTCCCTGATTCTAAGGTGGTTTGACTAAGTACTTGCTTGATAATGACGCAACACGATCTGTCGCTTTCAGCCTAGTCACAGCTCCTTCCTATTGAGCTAGTGAGAGGTGGAGTATATTGCCCTAGGGCATTGCCTCCTAGTTTTCAGACGGGTCAAGTCTTCACTGTCGATATGTCTTCTTGTTTGGCTGTTGGTTTTCTTCACTGGGTGGTTGCCGCCGCGTTCCTTTTCAGAAATGGCACGACATGTTATATGTGGTGACATTATGGCTGCCTCAGTGCGGCAGTCAGATTTTCTTTTGCAGTCAAATGATATATCAGCTTCGTGAGGAGGACGATGAGTTCGTCTAGTCTTCTTTCTCGTTAGTCGGCATCGCGTGTGTTGCAGGAGTGGACGCATACTTGTCTGCATCCTCCGCTGTCTTCCCCTCTGCTGGTCTTCCGCCGTTCTTGATTTTTCAGTGACAACTGTTTGGTAATTTCAATGCGATGCCTGGTAGATTCCGCTGGCTTAGATCTGCTCACTTGTTGGTTTGGCTGCGAGTAGATTGCTTTCAGCCTAGTTGCAGCTAATTCCTATTGAGCTGGTGCAAGGTGGAGTGTATTGCCCTAAGGCATTGCCTCCAAGTATTTGGACGGGACAGAACTTGACTGTCGGTGTGTCTTCTTCACTATATGGTTGCCGCCGCGGCCAACGTTGCTTTACAGAAATGGCACGCCGCATTATATGTGCTGACGTTAATGCTGCCTCGGGGAGGCAGACAGGTCTTCTTTTGCAGTCAGGTGAGCTGTCAGCTTCGTGAGGAGGACGATGAGTTCGTCCAATCTTCTTTCTCGTTGGTCGGTGTGGTGTCTGGTGCAGGAGTGGTCGCATACTTCTATGCTGGCGTACCCTGCTCCCTTCCCGCCTTGGTGCGGGCTGCGTATGGAGCCGGTGGCTCCGATGCTGCCGAGTCTTGGGCTGCTGCTGCTGGTCGCAACTCCGCTTCTTCTTGTTCTGGCGGAGGTTAAGGCGGGCCGGGCACTCACTCCAGTTCGCTGCATGGGTAGTGGCACCGCAGTTGCAGCACTTTGTTACATCCCTTGGTTGCGGGCAGTCCACCACCCTGTGATTTTCGCCGCATCTTAGACATCTCTGTTCCCCGGTGCAGTTTCGGGCCAGATGTCCGAAGTAATGCACCTGAAACATTGTGTCAGTGGAAGTGGAGGCTTTTTCTTGGGTTCCAGCCGCAACTTGTGTCCAAGCAGGTTGGAAGGTCGTTGGTCCCGCGGTATGTTTTCGACTGGTTGGATGGTGTACAACGGGATGCGCTCGTCCGTCCCCGGACGCCGCATCTGGTGGACGGCAAGGGTTGCGATCCCGCAGCTGTTAAGTGACGTAGCTACCTCCTCCTTCGTGGTGTTGCCAGGTAGTCCACGGACCACCAGTTTGGCGGGTCTTCTGGGCAGTTGAGAGGTGTGCTCTATCCCGTGAGCCTCAAGGAACTTGCAAAGTAGTTTCAACTGCTGCGGGTGATGTGGGATGAACTTCAGACCACCCTTGATGGGGATGGCTAGGATGACATCTGAAGTAAAGGCATAGAGCTCTGTGATTAGCTCTATGAAGCCACCGTCGTACATTGCCGTTATTGGGAGAACAGGGCCCTGTTCCGGTCCGCCCCTCCAGCAGCTGCTCTTCTTCCCCTGCGTTGTCTTCTTCAGCAGCAGCATCTTCTTCTACTGTCAGACCAGCTTCCAGATCGTCACGCGGATAGGGCATGAGGAGAAATCTTCACTTAAGAACCTCAATGTATTCTTCCAAATTGAAGTCTTTGGCTCACAGTGTCGGGAACACCAGCGCCTCGGGCCATTCTTCTGGCCATCTTGCGTGGCCCTTGATGATGCGCTGCTTGACGAGATGGCTGCATTCTCTCCTTGTGAGGCACTTCATGAAGCTCTTGTAGCTGTTTGGCAGCACATACACGAAGTTGTTGTCGTAATCCAGGTGTATAAGCACTGAAAGTGTCCACTCTTCTGGGTTCTTTGAAGACAGTCGGCACTTCCACAGTTGGCGGGACTCCTCGGTAAAATCTGCGACGAAGTCTTCTGCCTTCATGGTTAGGACCACCCATTTAGGCCCCTCCTTGTAGCGTGCTTCAAGGGTTAGGTGAATATTTTTAAACTCACGAGGCATTGCTATCGTGCGAGTGAGCGTCGAGAGTTTACCACGAGTAGCGAGTACAGAACAGAACAGACATATGGTTGGGCATGCGCCCATATAGTTTTTGAAGTGCCAGAGCATTGTAGCTCCCTAACTTATGACGGAATAGGGGGTTTCAGGCTGGTTTTTTTTATGACAGTCATGGTGTTATTTCTTTTAGTATGGTGTTATTTTCAGACCCTGTAATTTCTGGTAAGAGTTGTAAGTGGTTGGTTATATTGTTGCTGATATACATTTTGTCCTAAGTCATGAATAATTTGATGGGGCGAAAAATTTGTTTTGTGGACGAATTTTGTCGATTTGTCCTTGATGTAATCTGTGAGCTTTTGTATGCCTAAGTTGTAGTGAATTTGTGTGTTCGGCATGTACCGTGGGGCATTGGTGATGATTCTCAGATATTTGTTTTGAATAACCTGCAGTTTTTTGATTTGATAGTCAGAAGCCATGCTGAAAATTTCTGAGCCATATAACAATGCCGGTCTAATTATAGCGGTGTAGATTTTTAATTTAGTCTTAATACTAAATTTGCTCCCCTTGAGGAGGGGGCATAACTTAAAAAGTCGAGCCGAACCTATATTACAAGCGTTTTTTATATATTTTATCCAAGTTAGCTTTTTGTCAATTTGTAGTCCGAGGTATTTAACCGATTCACACCAGGGGAGGTCCATGCCGTCGAGCTTGATTTGGTGGCTGGGTCCCGTCCTTCTGGTGGTGAACATAACAGCCTGACTTTTGCCCGAGTTAATTTTGATTTTCCAAAGATTGCACCATTGAGTGATTTTCTCAAGGTGCTGCGTCAGTGTGCGTACGATGTAATTTAGGTTGTGGCTCGACCTGTATACCAGGGTATCGTCCGCAAATAGCCCTACTTCTCCGCCTTGTTGGTGGGGTAAGTCATTTGTATATACGCTGTACAGTGTTGGAGCCAAGACCGACCCTTGAGGTACGCCTGCTACAATTGATTTCAACTGGCTTTCTTGTCCGTCCACCACTACAAAGAACTTCCTGTTGCGAAGAAAACTGTTTATTATTTTTGGTAAATGTCCAGGGCAGCCATATGAGTATAGTTTGAACACTAAGCCATCATGCCAAACTCTGTCAAAAGCTTTCTCTATATCTAGCATAACAGCACCTGTATTAAGCCTGATGGATCGCGCTCTGCAGATTTGTTCGACCAGTCGGGTAGATTGGTGGATTGTACTGTGCTGAGCACGGAAACCAAATTGCTGTGGGATAATGATGTTGTTTTTATCTAGGAATTTTTGGAAGGTTATCATTATGATACGCTCTAGGACATTTCCGAGGAGGTTGAGGAGTGAGATAGGTCTGTGGTTTTGGGGAAGGAGATGGCTTTTGTTTGGTTTAGGAAGGGTGATTATTTTGGCTATTTTCCATGGGGATGGGAAGAAGTATAGTCTGAGGCATGCGTTGTAGATAGCTGTGAGGTAAACTATTGCAGGTTGTGGTAGGTTTTTTAGGTATGTGGCTTTTACACCATCTGGGCCTGGGGACTTTTTGTTGCCGAGTATCCCAATGATCGAACTCACTACAGTCGGATCCACAGGGCAGAAAGAGCTACGTAAATTTTCCCGCAAAATGCGAGGTACTTCTCTAGCTACTCTTTCTTCGTGGATTTTACTATCCTCGTCATCGATGACATGTGTCTGAAACTGGTGTTCTAAAGAGTTTGCCATTAGTTCGGCTTTGTCCCGTGCTGTGTATGCAAAACCATTTGGTCCTTGCAGTGGCTTTGTTGACAGGGCGGTTCTTTTCTAGCTTTTACTATCTTCCAAAAGAGGTCGAGATTTCGCTCCGCTCGACTAAGACTGTCTTCCCATCGAACTGCTTGGTGTTGTTGCAGGTGCCATTTGATTTGGTTTGCTAGTCAGTTTGTGGTTCTTCTGTCTGCTGGGTCTCTGAATTGTTGCCAACGTTTTCTGTGGAGTTTTTCCAGCTCTATTAATTGTGAGATGTGGGGTGGGAGGTCTTTTCTGCCTGGGTCATGAGTTATTTTCACTGTAGCTACCTTCGCGCATTCTTTAATGATGTTTACGAACTGGTCTATATGTCTCTCGACTTGTCTCTTAGTTTCCAGTTCGGGCTGCCCTGTGATGTGGTGGTTTACTAAATCTTGGTATTTTTGCCAGTTTGTTATTAGAGAGAAATGTTTGCTCTCTGATCGGCACGCGGCTGTATCAATATATAATACCACTGGATTGTGGTCTGAATCGAGGTCATTAATTACAGTGGATGCAACAGACCAGGTGATATTTTTGAACATGAAAATGTCCAAGATATCAGGCCTGCGTCTGGAGTCCCTGTAGTAGTGCGAGGGTTCGTCAGGCGCCACTACAGTCATCTGGGGGTTATCTGTGGTAAATTTGTGGAGGGCGCGGCCGCTTGAGTTGGCAGCGCGGCAGCCCCAAGTCAGCGATTTAGCGTTAAAGTCACCCCCGAGGATTATTCTGTCGGCTGTGGTCAGTGCTACCAGGTCGGGCTCCGGTATTTTACGACCTGGCGGGTGGTACACTGCTATAAATCTAATTGCCTGCCCATTTAGTTCGACCTCAACAGCCGTGGCTTCTACACACTCGAGCGCAGGTAAATCAATTTGTCTGTGTGCAAGGTGGTTTCGTATTAATATTGCCGTCCCACCCCCTGTTTTATTCTGCCTGTCGGTCCTGTACAGCGTATAGTTTCTCACTTGGAATCTGTGATTTGCCTTTAAGTGAGTTTCAGATAACAATGCTATGTCTATTTTGTGCTCATCGAGAAAGATCTCGAGGGTATCTTTTTGTTGGTAAATGCCGTCGGCATTCCAGTTCATCACTGTGAAGTTTTGGGATTTATTTTTCGCCATCGAAAAAGTCTACAAGAGCATTAAACATAACTTTGAGTTTTGTCTCGGTGTTTGGAGCTGCTTTGATGTCCTGGAGCATCGTTTTAACTGTGGTGAAGAATTTTTTGATTCCAAATGATTTGAAGAGATCAAGTAGTTCCTTGAAGTCTGCCAGCAGGGAAGAAGAGGGTGGTTTCTGCGAGGTAGTGTTTTCTTGTTCACTTCCTGCAGGAGGGTCAGAAGAATTTGGTAGTATCTGCGAGGAAGTGTTTGAAGGTTCACTCCCTGCAGGCGGGACAGAAGTGCTTGTGTTTTGGATAGTATTAGAGTTTGCTGAAGAATTTTCTGACGAGGGTGCTTCCTCTGTGATGTTGTTTGTAGGTAGTGGGGGGAACTGCTCGTTTTTTATGTTAAACTGGTTGCTATCAGCTTTTTGTTTTTCTAACTGTTTTTGTTTTTTCCTTTCTTCCTTCTCCTTTTGCTTTTGGGCACCTGCTTTTACAATTTCCAAATAAGTGGGACATTTTTTGTAGCTAGCAGGGTGTGTCCCTTGGCAATTTGCACGTTTTGGTGGCTGGTCCAATGTTTTGCTGCATGTATTAGTAAGATGCCCTTCTCCACATTTCACACATTTTGGGGCAATGTGGCAATTTCTGGACCCATGACCAAATTTTGGCATGTATAACATTGCACAGGACCAGTGGGTGCCCTATATGCTTCTACCCTCCCCTTGAGACGGAGAAGAAATTGTAGGTTGTAAATATCATACGCTTCCGGCGTGCGATTTAGGTGGACTAGGTATAGCGGTAATGGATTCCTGACTCCTACCTCCTTTACTGTCGTCATCTGGACAACGTTTCGAATAGGGAATTTTTCAGCGAGGAGAGCGTCGGATATTTCTCCTGCTGGTGTGTCTGGAGGAAGGTCACGGATGACCACCTTCAAAATTTTCTGGGGGTCGGCATCAAATGTGTGATATTGGAAATTTTTCTTGTTTAGGGCTTGCAAGATCATTTTAAAATCAGTTAGGTTGGAAGCCTAATATTTTATGCAATTTTCCCTGTAGGCAGTGTGAAGGTTTCCTGAAAGGTCCCTCTCTATCTCTTTCACGAATGACATATACCCCTTTGTTTCATAACAGAAGATCGAAGGGATATGTGTCCGCTTAGTTTGCGGGGCCGCGGGGGCTGGGATTGTTCGAGGAGCTGTAGCTAGTGGTTGGACTCTATTGCTTACTGGAATGGTAGGCAAATCTTCCTGATCTGGGGATTGAGGAGACTCTAGTTCAACTGCAGCGAAGTCTACACCGCTGTTTTTACTCGATATGGAATCCGAACTACTACTGAGATATCGTTCGCCAGGTGGCAGCAGTGACGTACCGGCTACTGGTGACATGCCTTGTTGTGTGTGTATAGTTTTATTTTTGTTGAGAGTAGGTGATGTTTTGTGTGGTTTAGTCTTTTGGCTGCGGATCCCCATTACGGGGCCGTGGCGGACGGGGGTAAAGAATGGATTTCCTACTTTCAGTTTCAAGTCAATCGTCAATTGTCAGCTATCTAGCCTTTGCCTCAGCAAACGCGGGCTTGTCTCTCTGCAGAGAGGGCCCTGGCTTGCAAATACCCTAGCTAACCAGCCTTAAGTCCAGCTCTCTGGACTCCTAACAAGTCTGTCTGGACGACAAATTTGCTTTTGCGAGTAGCGATTTATTTTTTTTTTTTTTTTTTTTTTTTTTTTTTTTTTTTTTTTTTTTTTTTTTTTTTGTTTGTCGCGGCCTCAAGGGCCATGTTTGCGTATCCCGCTGCCTAGGCAGCACTATCGCTATGTGTCGCTATGTTTGGGTTGTAGGTTGTTTTGGGGTCTCCGTTTAATACACTTTAGGGGGGAAAAAGGGCTATGGACGCCTGAGGCGCCCTTATTTTAAAACCCCCAAAGGGTTCGTATGATAGCTGGGGATCATCGTCGTTATCAGCTGCGTGAGCAGCTGGACGACTCTCCCCAGCTGGTTGCCTTGTTTGTCTGCGTGGTCACAGCGCCTTTGCTGTGAACAGCATGCTGGTTCCGTAGGCGGATGCGACGGCGGCCAGCTGGTGGTCCTGTGTTGCTGGTTTTTCTGTTGACCATGGGTGCTCCTGTTGGGTTGGAGGTCTGTCCTTCCCTCCGTTCCTCTTGGTGGATGAGTGTTGCTGGGTGGGGGTAGTTTCCTTCTTCCTTCTGCATGACGGCGCTTCCTCTCTGGGCAGCCTCCGTAACATGCAGCGTGGTCAGCACCACAGTTTGCACACGTAGGCGTGGCATCACGCGGTCGTGGGCAGACAATGGCACTGTGGTTTTCCCCGCATCGTACACAGCGTACTTGGCTGCGGCAGTCCTTTGCCAGGTGTTGATACCGCTGACAACGGAAGCATTGGATGACCGCGGCTTTCTTCTTGCGGGGGCGCCCAGTATACTTCTCGGTGGCCTGCCTGGCTGGCTGCAGGGTGATAGTCTTGGTGACTGAGAATTGGTCGACGGCTGGGCGTGGCACTGCTCCTGCTCCCCCACGCTCCTGGGTCGTGGTGGTGTTGGCCGGTTCATGGCTGCCAAGGTGTTTCATGCCCGACTTGATGTCCTCCCGGCTGGGATTGGTTGCCAGGTATCCGGTGAGTGCCGGCCAGGAGTTGGTCAGGATGGTGGCCAGATGGCGGAGCACATCCCTCATGGCGCCGTGGTGTGAGGGTGGGACCGCTTACAGTAGCTGGTTCAGTGACCCCTCGGGGCTAGTTGGCTGGTCCGTGGCCCCCTCGTTGCTTGGAGTGGCGGGCGACGATCCCACTCTCCTGCTTGGTGCTGGCGACGCGAAGAGCCTGTAGTACAACTCTTCGAAGTACTGGTCGCAGTCGAAGTCCTCGGCGAAGACGCAAGGGAATGGTACTCGCTGCGACCTGTCCTTCCCTTCATCGGTGACAGGCTTGGCGAGGCACGAGTACTTCTGGTCGCAGAGTGTACGGCGAAGTTGTTTGGGTATGTTGGGAATTTCCCAGACATACACTCTGCTCCAGACTCGCACCCTTAGCTCGATTTTCCATGGCCCTCCTTTCTCGATAAGGATGCTCTCGACCTCTTGGAAGGTGGCCCGCAGCACCTTGATGCGGTAACTATGTTTGCCATTGCTGCACTTGAGGTATAGTGCGGGCTGCATATGTGGCCCACTTCGTTCGCTTCTTTTCTTCCTGCTACGTTGCTGCTTCCATACACTCACTCACTCACTCACTCACTCACTCACTCACTCACTCACTCACTCGCCATGGCAGACACCGCTGCATCTACTGAAGCCGCCGCGACGCAGAAAGCCAAGTTGAGGAAGAAGAGGAACAACAAGTTTGCGTTCCCAGGAGAAATCGGCTTCTACGCCGAAGCCTCCTTTCTACCGGCAGGAGCCTCGGAACGCGTTGTTGAAAGCGTCAGGCCTGAAGAGTGGTCGATGGAGCTATGGAAACGTCGCCTGGACCGCGGTAACCCCAAGAAATGGAAGTTTTTCATCGCAATCCTACTGGACGATCTGAAATTCTGCTGGGAGGTTCCAACCAGCGACTTCGCCACCTTTAAGATGGTTCTCTCAAGTCAAGAACATAGCCATCTTGCAGAGAAGATTCTCCCAGCGGGAGTCGCAGAGTGGCCGGAGGCGCTTGTGTTTCTGACCCCTCTAGCTAGCGACTTTGACTGGGAGAAGTACGCCGACCTCATAAGGCGATGATTCAAAACGTTCTGTTTTGATGCGACGACCGGCCGTAACTTCCTGACCTCTCCGATCAGGAGGTCACCGCAGAAATCATTAGCCTACGCAGTGGAGGGACCAGTGCCACTCATCTTTGTCCACTACAAGAGAAACTACACCCGCATCCTGATCAATCTGCATCGCCGCATGAAGCTGCCCCTATTCTGTTGGCCTGACCAACAAGGGATAAAGATCCTGCCGGCCTGCCTCTACGACTTCGAGACGGTTATAGACATCCTACAGAATCGCTCCACCACCCATCACATCATTTTCCACGACGGAGAAGAAGACAACACCACTGCAGTGGAAAAAGAAGCTCCTGAGCAGCAGAATCCAGAGGGCCACAACAACACACTCCCTGTTGTAGCGAGTACTAGCGCTACAACGCCGACCATCGTTGAGAAACCGGCACCACGCAATGCCACAACGCAGACCATAGCAGCGAAGCCTTCCTCACGCAGCCCGGTCCAGTGCTTCAGGTGCCAAAAATTCCGGCACTATGCCAGGGACTGCACTGAACCGGTCAGGTGTGTCCGTTGTGGAGGAGGACATATCCTTGCAGACTGCAAAATACCCTGGGATGAGCCAGTCTGCTGCAACTGCGGATCCAAGCACGCAGCTTCTTTCCGCGGTTGCGACATGTGGAAGCAGCAACTGCGCAAGTTTCGGCAGCACCGGAGTCCAAGGCTCCATATGCAGCCCGCAACAAGCCGACAAGTAGGTGGCAGCTGCCCTCCTCATCCTGACGGTACTCGAGACGACGGCCATGAGTGTTACTGCCTCCGATGTCGACCCGTCGGCAGCTGAGGACGGCCCAGATGGAGACGACCTCTTCATAGAGGCCAAACGTGAGCGAGACGGTTTCGTGTACCGGCTTAACTTGCGCACTGATGTACGTCTCGAGCCGAGGCATCTCGCCGAGCCGCAGCGGAAGTATCAGTTTACTTCCTGGTCGTTGTGGATCATACATGCCGGACTGAAGTATGGCTGGTCTCTCCCAAAAGACCCCTACGAGTGCTATGGAGCACTGAAATTCTCAGGGGAGGGTGATGAGGACATTAAAATCATCCACGATGATGCTGCGGCCAAGGGGCACAAGCGCCCAGCGGCCATACAAACAGTACCGTGGGTCTTCGCGGACGACTTCTGCGCCAAGAAACTCTTCCGCAAGCTAAACGGGAAGCAGAAGCGACTGCGCAGGAAGCAACAATCAGCGGCAACAGAGGACTGGCAGGTGGCGGGAGGCAAAACTGTTGCTTCGACATCCACGACGCTGCAGACTCCGGGAACAGAGGCACCAGGCTTCAAAATCCCGGAGCCTCCAGCGCAAACCAGCCCTCCGAGGGTCGACGCTGTGGCAGACCAGGCAGCTCCAGCGTCGCCCACGCCAGAGGATGAAGAGGATGACCCAGCACCAACCACGGAGCAGGGTCCTGTCCAACCCGTGGTGGCGGCTTATGAGGGAAACTGGGGCAGCCTGTATGTTCAGCTCCTGCTGGCTACAGAGCTGCCTCTGTTCTGCTGGCCTGTCGAGGGAGGCCTTCAGATCCTGGCCTCATGCCCCGCCGACCTGATGAGGGCCACCAACCTGCTGAGTGACCAGGGCATCGGCTGCGACATGGTGCAGCCGAGCCAGCCTTCGCCTGTGACCGCTTCAGCACCGCCGAGAGAGAGGGCTAGGAAGGCTGCCAAGAAGAGGCCTTCCCCGCCCGAACTCCGGCAGTGTTTTAACTGCCAGCTCCATGGTCACGAGGCAAAGGAGTGCAAAAACCGGCGCAGATGCACGAGATGTGGGGCTGGCCATCGTGCTGCCGAATGTACCGTAGCCAGGGAAGAGGCTGTCTGCTGCAACTGCGGACTGAATCACGCAGCCTGCTTCTCTGGCTGCGAAAAGAAGAAGCAGCTGAAGGCGAAGTATCGCTCTAAAGCTGCCACGGCGCCCAAGAGAGCCCCGCAGGAGACACGCTCCAGTAAGCCACCTCACACTGCCAGACCGGCGATTACGAGCGGGCTCCATACGAGGGCCGCACAGCGTCGCCAAGACCAGCCACCGACGGCTCCTGGGTTCAGTCGACAGCCGACCGGCCGCCGAGAAGGTCGACCTGCCGACCGCTGCCACTGCCGTACCGGACCCAGCGACCAGCTCACGGTGGTGGTGACGCTGCTAACACAGCTAATCACCGCCCTAATGCCACGTCGAGATCAAGACAACAACAGACATCCATAACAACTGACGACTTAGCAAAAGACAATTCCAAAAAAAGCAAATCCGACAGCAGTCATAAGGTTTTACCCTGGTACTGCATCAACAACATGGCGTAAGCCATACCGATGACGCTGTGTTGTGCTGTGCTGTGCTGTGTGCCTCAGCCTGATGCCCGGAGGAAACGTACGCACTCGCAGCCAAGACAACGTGAGAGCAGCACTAAGTCACCGGAACCTACTAGGAATCGCACAACTACTACAAGACAGCGGCAATCAAAGAAACGAGAATGGCGGAAGACCACCAGATGGGAAGACATCGGAGGCGGCACAGAAGTATGCAACTGCTCCTTCACCAGACACTCTGCCGATCTACGAGGAAGAAGACTAGACGAACTCATCGCCCTTCTCACGAAGCTGACAGCCCATCTGACTACAAAAGAAGACCTGTCTGCCTCAATGAGGCAGCATTAACGTCATCACACGCAACGCGGCGTGCCATTTCTGTAAAGCAACGAAGGCCGCGGCGGCATCCACCCAGTGAAGAAGACACTCAAAGCCAAACGAGAAGACACACCGACAGTGAAGATTTGTCCCGCCCACCTAACTTGGAGGCAATGTCCTAGGACAACATACTCCACCTCACTCCAGCTCAACTGAGCTGCGACTAGGCTGTAGCGCGCGCGCTGCTTCCATATTCTGCAGCCACGATAGGAAGCAGCGTATGACGAGCCGAAGTTACAGCAGACGGCGTCCTCTTGACGCCGGTCGCATTCTGCAACATAATGACCGCCTCCACAGCGGACACATCTTGCCGGTTTTGTGCAGTCGATGGCTAGATGTCGAAAATTTTGACATCTGTAGCATTGAACCAGCTCTCGTGACGGTGGTTTTTCTGCTGGACTCGGTGCATTGATGCCAGCTTTCTTCGTCCTGTAGCCGGGAAGCATGGCGTCAAATGGTAGAGAGGCTTCCCGCAGCACCTGGGTTGCTGTCTTGAAGTTTGCAGGGCACGACAGCAGGATCTTCAGTCCTAGGTGGTCTGGCCAGCTGATTATGGGGAGCTTCATGGAGCTCTGCAGCTGAACCAGCAATTCCCAGTAGTTCCCTGCATAGCTGACATGGATCGGAGGTACTGGTCCCGGTTCTGGGCCCGGGACTACAGGTGTTGGAGAATCAGGCGTCAGGGACGCAGTTTCATCGCTTTGTGAAGGCGATTGAGTTGAAGTAGATGATAAGGGTGATGTAGACCTTATCGGTGTCGTCTTGTAGTTTCGGCAGGTAGAAGGATCGTAGCAAGAGCTCTTGAACCTTCTTTTAGTTAGTTCGACGTAATCTGCCCAGACGAAATCGCTGGCCAGTGGGGTCGGGAACTCGAGAGCCTCCAGCCAATCTTCGAGTTTGAATGGGCGAAACTTGTCGGCTAGATGACAGTGCTCTCTGCTAGTCAAGACCTGCTCGAAGGTGGTGTAGTCACAGGTTGGTATCTTCCAGATGAACTGGTAATCATCAAGGAAGATCGAGTCGGGCCCCGGCTCCAACCGGTTCCGCGATGGCCGAATACAAGCTAGGCCCGCAACGGAGCTGCCAAAACTTGCGTGGTCTCGCAGTTGGCCGAATACGAGCTAGGCCCGCTACAGAGCTGCCAAAACTTGCGTGATCTCGCAAATGGCCGAATACGAGCTAATCTTGCAATGCATAGTAGATAACGACGTGACCCACACACACAGCCACCAATCTCTGCCATTTCTTCAATTGGCAGTGTTTTTGGGAGTTATTATCCTAGGATATTTTCTCCAATTAATAACGTAGGTCAATTCTTCTGAGTTGGTTGGTCTTTATTCTGGTGCATTAATTTATTAAACTCAATGGTCTTTTATGTCGGTCAGCTGAGATGTCGTACTGGCCGATGTTTTTGACCATTAGATATTTTGACTGCTGGGAGCTTTTGTAGAAAGATTTTGCCAGCAGCCTAAATCTATCCAAGAGCATAGGCAGTGCAGTAGCCTCGTGTAGGGCATCGGTCGGGAAGTGACGTGGCAAGTGTAGGGCTCTCTTCAATGCCCGATTTTGGATGACTTGTAGCTTTTGTATTTAATGATTTGCGGCGTATGCCCATACAGGCCATGCATATTCCATAATTGGACGGATAAGGGTTGTGTAGATTTTAATTCCAAGTGTGTAGCCTGACACTAAATCTTCTGGGTCAGCTTTTCGCCCAGAGTGTGGGGAAGTTCTTGCAACATTGGTCGCATCTCCTTCCAGATCAATAAGAGGTTGTCCTTGCTTTATATGGCATTTTCGGGCGTGTCGTTCCCGGTTTGTTGGCATAATTCGTTATGACTTCTGTCAGTAACGTGGTCTGCTGTTGTAGTAGCTGCATGATGACGCTTAAACTTAAGCGTTCGGAGTAAATTCAGTCCGCTTGACGTCTACGATGGTGGGTGGCGGACTGCTTTGCCGTCGCGGTTCACTTTGGACCGGTGTTACCGCCGCTGTCGTTCTCCCCAGCGTATGACTTCTTCGTCTTGCTTCTCTGCGATGTGACCCTGCTCTCGATGCGACTGGTAGCGCGCTGGATCATGCCGTGGTGAGTGGCCTCGTCTTGTGGGTTTGCAGCGGGCTGCGTATGGAGCCTCGGACTTCGTTTCTGCTGCAGTGTCTTGGTGCGGCGTTGCTGTTTCCAAGCTTTGCAGCCACGGTAGGAAGCAGCGTGCTTAAGTCCGCAGTTGCAGCATTCGGGATCTTCTCTGTGTTTCTTGCAGTCTTCGAGTCCATGATTGCCTCCGCATCGAACACACCTGGCTGGTTCCGCGCAGTCCCTGGCATAATGCCAGAAATTCTGACACCTGAAGCATTGGATCAGCTTGCTGGAATGTGATTTCACTGCGGGTTGCTGCAAGGGGACGTTGGTTTTCTATCCGTCGTTGCTGTCTTCTTTCCTATGCGAGTGGACGGAGGTTTCTTCTTCGTTGGGGAGATTGATGTCGGTCGCTGCAGTCTGGGTAGAAAGATCAGCTTTCTTTGTGGCCTTCTGCATGGAGGTGGCAGTTTCTTCACTGCCAGGGGGTAAGATGTGGTGCTTGACACGGATGTTCTGGAAGATCTTGATGGCTTCCGTAAGGTCGCTGGGAGAGCCCAGCAGTATCTTCATGCTCACCGCTGTCTCTTACCCATGCTGTAGGCGTTTGCAGAGTCGACCAATAAGAAGCGGGCTCAGTGGCCGAATACCTAACACATTCGAGTTGGGAGCGGCGCCCGCCGCCGACTATCCTAGTCGACAGCGAGAGAACAAGAATAAGCCCCCTCCTGCACAGAACGATAAGAGACCCCCCCAAAAATCAGGCAAAGGAATGCAAAAAGGAAATAAGAAGGACATGGATCAACAGTCTGCAAATAAGAAGAGCACGACTCAACAATCGGCTAATCATTCGGTGGCCACAACTTATGCCGAAAAGACATCTGGAAAAACACCACCAAAAGGGACTAAGCAAACGGCAGCGGAGAAGACAAACTCTCAAGAAATCTGCCAGAAACGCCAACACTCGCCCACTCCTCAATCAGCAAATAACAGCGGCACGATGGACCATCTATTAAACATAGTAGGTAGCCTACTCAATATGTTGACGTCTCTCCTCGCCAAGTTTGACCAGCTCGCCGCGGATATAAAGACCGCAGTTAAGACGGTTCCAGCAGCCGAACAATCAGAGAAATCCCTGACCAATAATGAATAGGACACATATACAAGGTTTATCTCTGTGTGTTTGGAATGCCAATGGCTTCCGACAACAACTTGGAGAGTTTAGGCAATTTCTGCGTGATGAGGACGTAGATATTTGCCTTGTCTCAGAAACCCACCTCAAACAAGGCCTTAACGCCACAGTAGCCAACTATTGCTGCTATCGGAATGACAGGCCAACTGCAGGAGGAGGTGTGGCAATATATATAAAGCGTGGTATCCCTCATCATGAAATACTGTCGCCACAAACCAACCAGATAGAAATCAGGGCTATAGAAGTGGAAACTACCACTGGGCCAGTCACAATAGTATCAGCATATAGACCACCACGGAGACAGCCAATTGCAGAGGACTTTGATCGTCTTCTTTCAATCCGAGGCAAACTGATCATCGGGGGTGATCTTAATTCGAAACACCCCGATTGGCACTCGAGAACTACAAAACCAGCAGGACAGCTGCTCCACAGGATTGCAGTCAGACGCAACTTGCTAGTCTGGGGCCCGGTGGAACCAACACACCACCCCTGGAATGGCGGTCGTCCAGATGTCCTAGACATTGTGATCACACGGGGGATTGCGGGCTTCATCTCCACGCACACAATGAACAGGCTTTCGTCAGATCACTCTCCAGTCCTGATAGATATAGATGTAGGCCCGTGGAGACCAACAACTACCAGCCTAAAGAACTACAGCAAGACCAACTGGGAGAATTTCCGTGAAGAGATCACGGTATCCCTTCACCGCCTGAGGCCCCTAGATGCGACACAAATAGAGACTGCTATCAAACAGGTCTCCAAAACCATCATTAGAGCAGCTAACACAGCAACGCCTCCTGTAACTGAAAGACCCAGGTCTCGCCAACTCCCGCCACACCTACTAGCACAGATAAGACATAAAAACAGGGTGGCTAAGGAATGGCGACTAACCAGGCGCCCTGAAACAAGGCGGTTATTAAATCGACTCCAACGCGAGCTGAAAGCGGCGCTCGAAGAGCATAGAAACCGAGAGTGGTCGTCACGTCTGGCCTCCCTAGACGTTAAAGACGGAAACCTTTGGGTAGAGACCCGACGTTTTACAAAGCGGCGTACCAGACTGCCCCCACTTCATGGCGAAAGGGGCCTTGTGTTTAGCGACTCAGACAAGGCCAATGCTCTGGCGGACCACTTTGAGAAGCAATTCAGACCTTCTCAAGATAATGATGAAGAAGAATCTGCAGACATCCGCCGAAGACTTGCCCGTTTTCTAGCAGCTGAGGACGATGACTACATAATAGAAGAGATCACACCTGATGAAGTTCGAAACATATTGAGTAAACTACACACCAGGAAGGCTCCAGGAATTGACAATATAAGCAACCAACTACTGAAGAACCTTCCACTACAGGCGATTGAACACCTCACAGAAATCTTTAACATAGTTCTACGCCGCCAGCACTATCCAAGATGCTGGAAGCAGGCTACAGTTGTTGCTGTGCCAAAACCTGGGAAGAATACGACATTCCCCCAGAACTACCGCCCTATCAGCCTGCTCCCCTCAATGAGTAAAATCTTCGAGAGATTATTGTTAAAGAGACTAGAGGCACACATCAAGACCGAAAACATCATCCCGGAGTTTCAATTTGGGTTCCAAAAAAGACACTCTGCAAGCCAGCAAATTATGAGAATAGTTGAACGTGCCACTACTACCTTCAATTTTCGTGGCTACTGCCCGCTAGTATTGTTAGACGTCGCACGGGCATTCGACTCCGTCTGGCATAGCGGTTTGCTCTACAAACTTTATAACCAGGGTTTCCCCGGCCCTCTTGTAAAGCTGATCAAGAGCTATATATCTGGGAGATCTTTCAAAGTGAGGGTTGGCAATAATCTGTCAAGTCGCCGCCCCATAAGAGCTGGAGTACCGCAAGGTTCGGTCCTAGGTCCGGTACTGTATAATCTATATACCGCGGATATACCAGCCCCAGCCACAGTACGTACTGCCCTATATGCAGACGACACTGCGTTCTTTACCGCGCACAGAAATAAAGCCACTGCAATCAGAAGATTACAAGAAGTCCTCCAGCAGACTGAAGCCTGGGCAAGACGTTGGAGAATAACTTTAAACTCGACAAAGACTCAAGCTATTATGCTGACCAGGCGCCTGGGGAAGCGTGACCGTCGGCCCAGACACATATCACCTAGGATTCTTCTCTCCTAGGGTGCGGGGAAGTTCTTGCGCAGTTGTGCGCATCTCCTTCCATTTTTGCTTAATTTGTCCTCAAAATGTGGCTAGTTTCTTTACTAGGCATGTCAGGCCCGGATGGTTTTGTGTGTCGTATATTTAGAGTGCCCTGGTCTTCATTCAGGGGCCTACTTGTTCAGTTAGCAATTTCACTGGCCACCTTAACCTGTTGTCAATGTGGTCCATGGAGCCTAGTTGTCTGACTAGTGGGTTATTATGTACCCTAGTCTTTGCATAGAGCTTTCGCGCTGCTGTTTTGTACCGGTCTGTCAATAGTGGTAGTCCGCTAATTTCGTGAAGAGTTTTAGTTGGCGTTTCTCGTGGCAGTTTGTATGCAAATCGAATCGCCCTGTTTTGGATAGATTGGAGCAGTTTTAAGTGCGAAAGAGCAGCGTTGCCCCACACTGGTGCAGCGTACTCCAGTAGCGGTCTAACAGTTGTTGTATACAACAGTCTTGCTGTTGTAGGGTGCAATGTGGATGTTGGATTTAGTACGGAGTACAGCTCCCTCATCCTACCTAATGCTTTGGCGCGGATGTTTCTGATATGCGTCTTCCAGGTCATTCGTTTGTCTAGTGTGACACCAAGGTAGAGCGCCGTGTTGGTCCACTTGATGTCTTCGCCAAACAGTCGAACTGGCTGTAGTGGGGGTACACTTCTCCTTGTTATTATGAGCGCTTGGCTTTTGGTGGCATTGAATGCCAGCCTCCATTTGGTCGCCCAGCTTTCGATGTTGTCACATCCCCGCTGCAGTTTGTTGCGCAAGTGCGTGGCTCTGATACTACGAGTGTAGAGGGTGGTATCATCTGCATATAGACCAGTTTCCAGTTGCTCGGTTTTCGGCACGTCGGCGGTGTATAAGTTATAGAGGACCGGCCCAAGGACAGATCCTTGAGGGACCCCAGCATGGATAGTTTTTACTGCCGAGACAGCATCCTCCGTTACCACTCGGAAGCTTCTTCCAGTCAGATAGTTTTTAATTAGTCTGACGTGTTGCAGCGGAAATCCCTGCGTCAGCAGCTTATAAAGTAGGCCGTCGTGCCAGACAGAATCGAATGCCCGGGAGACATCCAGAAATACGGCGCCAAAATACTCCCTTCTCTCGAAGGCTCCCATGGCATACTCAGTGAGTCGTAATAGTTGTTGAGGCGTGGAATGGTTGCGCCGAAACCCAAATTGCTCATTCGGGAGAATACCTTCATCTTCGATGTGCCTGTGAAGTCTGCGTAGGTAAATTCTCTCAAATACCTTAGACAGGATGGGGAGAAGACTTATTGGTCTGTATGATTTCGTGGAGCGCTTGTCTTTGCGAGACTTGGGCACAGGGACAATTTCCGCGTGCTTCCATACTTTCGGGTATTCACCAGTAGCCATTATGCTGTTGAATGCCGACTTGATGTACTCAGTCGCCGATGGTGGAAGCTGCCTCAGAAGTTAGACTCAAGCTATTATGCTGACCAGGCGCCTGGGGAAGCGTGACCGTCGGCAAAACCGCATGCGTAACCTACACCTAAATGGTGAAGACATCGAATGGACAACCACAGCTAAATACCTCGGCGTGATTTTGGACACTCGTCTAACCTGGAAACATCACATTGAGGAGACACGACGAAAAGTTGCAGCTAGGCTACAAGAGTTATACCCAATACTCAACACGGATAGCTCATTGTCAGCCTGCACCGGCGTCAGTGTATACTGTAGCCTAATACGACCGGTGATTGAATATGCGTGCCCTGTGTGGGGGTATGCATCCAAGGCCCAAATAAACCGTTTGCAAACGATGCAGAACAGATCACTTCGGCGAGCACTACATGTGCCAAACCGATTTCCCACAGCAGACCTGCACGAAGCAGCAGGTGTCCCAATGCTCCAAGAAAGAATTATGGAAATTACCAAATCTTTCTATAGGACATCACGAAAGTCGACTAACCCACTAATAGCAAATCTTGGCCAGTATTTTACTACCTTTGACAAACACAAAAGACCACTGTCAATTCTAACTAATAATTGAGAAAAACAAAGAGCAACCAAAAGGCAAACCACCAGTAAAGTGACTAAATCTGTAAGATTGAAGGAAATGTCTAATGACAACAAACTTCACCACAACTGCTTAACAGAGGAAAAGCAGAAAATGCTCATGGCGGCGGGAGCGGCGCAGCGGACGGATCGCTACCCCTCTCTCAGCTCGCGATAAAGAAAGGAAGACGGTTACTTACTTGCTGCTTTCGTGCCGTCGCTGCCTGCAGACCGGCCTTGCCTTCTGTGTGCTCTGCTGCGTCCGTGGCGGTAAATCGATGAGTCGCACAGACAACCTTCCCCCCCCCCCCCCATCCTTGGCGCTGTACAGTTATCCAAAAAAGCAAAGTCGTCACCCGTGCAGCGCTATCCTTCGCCACCAAAAATCTTATTTCGCTTTCTCTTCTTTCTGTGGTTGGGGAGTAGCCCCACCTAGCGCTAGAGTTAGGGTATTTGGACGTCAGAGCCCCGTTCACTTCGGATCAGCTCGCGCGTCCAGAGGCAGGCCCGCTCTATTCTTACTAGTCTATCCTCCTTTTATCTGTAAAGACTACTTGGCCTCGACTTTACTGACGTAGACATGGGAAGCAGGGGAAGGAAGAAACACAAAGAAAAGCAGTCCGCCCCCCGCCAGTGGCTCCCCCAACAGCTCGCCAAACCGTTCTGGTGGGCCAAAAACACCAACCAGCGAACAGGGTCCATCCGAGCCCGACATAATGCCATCCTCAGATAGTAACCAGTCGTCACCTGCTTCGCCAGGAGTTCCACTGGCTGCAAGCACCCCAGTTGCAAACAATGTTGCCAAAAAAAATTATCCCACAGAAACCAATGAAGCCCTGCTCATAAGCAAAGCGGAACCCAACTTGCTAAATCACATTAGAGTCCAAGTTGTCATGGGAAAGCACAATGTATACATTCCCCCTCCCAGATGTAACTACTTCACAGAGGAGAACGCCCTCTGCTTGCGCTTCCAGAAGGCTGAGCACAGAGCCAAATTTCTCGAAACAATACCCCCGTCAAACTTCGGAGCTGAATCAGAGTACACCACACTCACTGTCACAGATTATAAACCTAATAAAAAACCCAGAGAAGAACAACAGCAGCCAGCCAAAACGTGTGTAGTATTACGCATACACCCCCTTATCGCAGAGGAAGACATCTTACAGGCCGCCCAAAACAATGGGGTGCAGCAGGTTTTCCGCATAAAAAATGTGGACCACAATCGCAATATGGTTAGGCTCGTCTGGCAAGACGTGAAAGCGTATGACTTTGCAATGAGCCAAGGGTATATTACTATTGCGGGACGCCAATACAATGTAGAGGCATCAACAGATCGAAAAAGACATTTGCCTTGCAGGAAATGCCAACAATATAACCACACTGCCAGCAAATGCAAGGGAAAACCAAAATGCTTCAGATGTGGTATGGGCAACTTCTCACAAGGTTGCACACACGCCAATCATGTTCTAGGAACCCCCTACTGCGCCACATGCGACAGTCGCGAGCATTTTACTGGCCAAGTATGCTGTCCCCAATATCCCAAAGAAGTAGCAGCACTTCCCCAACAGCCACAACCTCACAACCCACCCGAGCCGATCCAACTTAGCGAGGAAACATTTCCAAGCCTGCCAACACGACAAGGCGACATACAGCCCCCACAATTACCCCACGGGAAAAGCTTCTCACAGGTAGCTAAACCAGTAAAGCAGAGCCTAAACTCGCCACATCTTACAGAGCCCCTCCAGCCAGCCAGACCAATGCAAAATGTCGACACAACTACATTCAAATTCGAGCAGCGCATAGCGCGACTCGAGGAAAAAGTCGACAGCCTAACAAAAGTTATAGATCGCCTGTCGAAACAAATAAAATTAATTGTGCCAGCAACCTCTGCCACAACACAGATCCAACAGCACCCACCACCAGCACCAACAAAAAACACAGCTGAAAAGTGCCTTGCAAGACCCCCAGGCCACAAAGAATTCACTGAGGTTACCTTCCCGGAAAACTCAGACACCAACAACTGCGAAGAAGAAAGCAGCGATACAGCAGACGAAGCAGAGATGGGCAGCAGCGGGACATCTGAACACAGCAATGGCTAATCCCATAGGGGCAGCACCACTCACTATAATGCACGTCAATATTCGGTCGGTTCGGGACAGGCGTGTGGAGCTTGAAAATCTTGCAGCAGAAGAAAAGGTAGACATCATCAGCCTCAACGAGACCCGCCTGACACCCGGCAGCAGGCTGAGTGCCTATGGATTCCGAATACTGCGGAGGGACGGTGATCGGGGGGTGGGGGGTGTCGCCATCCTGTGCAAATCCACTCTCCCTGCTGTAGAGGTGACCGACCCTGCGTTCGAACGGTACCAGGTCGCTGCAGTCCAGGTGCAGGCCGGACGCAGACGGCTTACTATTTGCAGCATATACTCCTCTCCCAATTCCCCCTTCCCAGATGAACTACTCCGACACATCAATCAATCCTATGAGCACCCTATTATCCTCTCAGACCTTAACGCGCACCACCTCGCCCTCGGAGACCGCTATACGACAATCCGCGGCAGACAGCTAGTAGACACCCTAACAGCGACGAGACTTCGTAACGTCCCGGTGCAGGGCCACACCCGCAACGCGCCGAGAGGACTCGCCGTTCACGCTACGAGCCCTGACAAGGTCATAACAACGCCGCGGCTAGCACGCTGTGTCACGCAGTGCGTGACCGGCCCCGACCTTGGCTCAGACCACCTGCCTGTCATATCACGCTGGGCGCTGCTGCCAGCTGCGGCGCAAGCGGCAGCGGCCGCGCGTCCTGCCGTACTCAAGTGGCGAGCGACTAACTGGGACGAATACCATCACGGAGCTGCCGGACTTGATAGCAATACCGCTTGAAACGGCCGCCGATGTTGATGTATATAGTGATGTGCTGGAGAGTGCCATACACGCTGCCATCGAGACAGCCGTACCGGCTGTTCCTTTGCCCCACAGAGCTCCGGACCAGCTTCCCACAAATATCCTAAATAAAATCAGAGAAAAGAGGACAGCACACCGCCGCTGGTCGCGAACAAATGACCCGGCAGACCGCAACATTTACAATCGACTGGCCAGAGAGGTCAAACAACTCATCTCTGAACACAGAGAAATGAAATGGACAAGTTACTGCCAGCAACTGGACGAGCAGAAGAGAAACGACCCCAAAAGCTTTTGGAAGGCTGTGGGCAGGCTGACCGGCAAATCCCCGCAAGCCACCTACCCCCTCCCCTCCACAAGGACGGAACTATCCTCTCAAACGTCGACGAAAAATGTGAACTGCTTCGTCAACACCTAATATCAGTCCACCAACCACCCGACTCCCCGAACTTCGACGCCAACTTCAAAGCAGAAACAGAAAACCTGCTAATCCTAAACTACCACCTGACACACCCAATACCCAGAGCCATTGAACCAGACAACTCAGATCCTTTAACATATGAAATCACTCCGCAGGAAATAGCACGGCATATCAGGCACCTCAAAAACACCGCACCAGGACCCAACAGCATACCCAATTTCGCCCTAAAAAATACGCCACCAATATTCCACTATCACCTTGCTCGACTCTTCAACGCTAGCTACACTATTGGATACCTGCCAAGAAACTGGAAGCTAGCGCACGTCCTAATCTTCCCTAAACCCGGCAAGGACCAGACAAACCCGAATAACTATCGGCCGATCAGCCTGACCTCCAGTTTTTCCAAGCTAATGGAGCGCATCATCGTCAGCCGCCTCCATGTATACCTCAACAACAAGAATCTGCTTCCGGCGGAGCAATTCGGCTTCCGCCCAGGCTACGCCATCACCGACCAGTTCCTCAGGGTGGCGAACATGGCCGAAACAGCTTTAGCCACGCATAGATCAACTGCAATGGCTTTTATGGATGTAAGGAAGGCTTTTGATACGGTCTGGCTGGATGGATTACGACGCAAACTGATTGAATTAAACCTGCCACCCCAAGCCTGCAGATGGCTAGTAAATTTCTTTAGCGATCGCAAAGCAAGGGTTAAGCTCCAGGGAGGACTCTCCATACCATTCGAAATTAACGCAGGCGTCCTACAGGGCTCACCGCTCTCTCCCCTACTCTATATTATTTATGCAAGGGACACTCCGTGACCGATAGGACCCAATGCCGGGCTCGGTTTGTTCGCGGACGACACCTCATATTGGGCAACTCACACAAGATACAATCTCGCCATTACAGCACTGTAGAGGTCAATCTTTGCGTTTGAACAGTGGTGCTGTAAGTGGCGAGTCACACTTAACGCAGACAAAACACAACTAATAGTTTTTAAAAAGCAGCGCCTGCCGGAGCGTAAGTTGCGTGAACAGCGCATCTACGTCTGCGGCAGGCCTGTAGAATTCAAACGCAAAGCCACATACCTCGGTATTACACTAGACAGCAAAATGACATACATCGCCCAATATGACAAAATAATTAAGGAAACCAAAAGACGACTAATGACACTGCGCCTGCTCCGAGGACTCCGGACAGGCTGCAACTACAACACTATCATGATACTATATAAAGCACTGATACGAACATACATAACATATGGCCACCCCATCCTGCTCCACCCTCCCTGGACAAGACAAAAGCAACTTGACATTCTCGAAAGACGTGCCATAAGGACAGCCTACAGACGCACAACCCTGTCCCTCAATAACAATGCAACCTATCTCTTAGGTGGGGTCGTTCCGCTGTTCGAGCATGCCGCGGAGCTTGGCCGCCGCTACATGCTCCGGGCAGTGGGGCGGCCGGCTTTCAGACCCCTACTGGACGAACTGCAGCGACAGCTGACAGCCCCCCTCACCTTCCCAACAACCCTACTCCGGCTACACCACAACATAAACAGCCGCGAACAGTGTCCCCCGGAGCGAAACGGGCCTCATACGGATCCGAGTGACGCGATGGAGGTCGCCACAATTACACATACAACAACGAAAACGGGAAGCCACTGCTGGGGCAACGGGTTTCTGCTCGGTGGGCCAGCACCTTAAAATGCTAATTCACTGTGCACTTGCACGATGGAAACATTAAGTCTTATAACTATAATAATTTATAATCTTCCTTCAACTACAGAAAAAAGACGCACGCAAAACTTTCAACCTCGACTGACATGACAATTATATGACAATTATTCTGCGGTGGCAGACTTCCTCTTTTACCCTCCCTTCCCCAATTAGCAACAGTATCCCACTATCCATTAACCAAAATAACACTCCCAAATTCCCCTCCCCCCTCCCACCCATAGATGCGACTGATGGCTCCGCGGGCCAGGCGGGGGACGGCTTGGTGTCATGGATCTGTCAAGGCACACCCCAGACCCTGGTCTCCACTATCTTTCACAATAATAATTCGATCGCATAATAAGCAACAGGGACGGAGGGGCAGGAAATGCCCAATAGCGTCCCGTGTCGCCATGGCGACACAAACCTCCAATGACGACGACGACGCCGAATACCTGCGTGGTCCGTCTTGTCTTCAGCCTATTCCCAGCTCCTTTGAGCTGGTGTACTGCGGAGTATTTTGTCCTAAGACATTGCCTCCAAGTCGTTTTGACGTGTCATATCTTCGCAGTTGGTATGTCTTTATGTTGGCTGTAGTTATTGTCTTCAAATGATGTTTCATCACAAGAAGGAATGACGGCGCATCTGCCATCTCAGAAATGGTCATCCGTTTTTGCTGTGGTGCCCTTAGGGCTGCCGCGGCGTGTTTCGCAAGTCTTGCTTTGAAGCCAGGTGGTTGACGAGGTTCTTGAGTAGATCGATGAGGGCATCCAGTCGGTCTTCTGGCTATCCTGGAACTTGGCAGGTGCAGGAGTGGCTGATGAGAGCTCTGTCGAACTTCTGAGGCTCCGACTTCTTCTGCCTTGTTGCTGGATAGTGAAAAGGAATTCGACGTTGCTGTGACGATCCAGAACTCAACTGCCGCTGCTGTGGGCGTGTCTTGCTCTCTTCCCGACTTGGTGCGGGCTGCGTATGGAGCCTTGGACTCCGGTGCTGCCGAGTCTTGCGATGTTACTGCTTCCACTTGTCACAACTGCGGAAAGAAGCTGCGTGTTTGGATCCGTAGTTGCAGCAGACTGGCTCATCCCGGGTTTTTTTGCAGTCTGCAAGATTATGTCCGCCTCCGCAACGGACACACCTGACCGGTTCAGTGCAGTCATTGGCATGGTGCCGGAATTTTTGGCACCTGAAGCACTGGAGCGGGCTGCGTGAGGACGGCTTCGCTGCGATGGTCTGCGTTGTGGCATTGCAAGGGGGCGGTTTATCAACGATGGTCGGCGTTGTAACGCTGTTACTCGTTCCATACGGGAGCATGTAGTTGTGGCCCTCTGGATTCTGATGCTCGGGAGCTTCATTTTCCACTGCAGTGGCGTTGACTTCTAATCCGTCGTGGAAAATGATGTGATGGGTAGTGGTGCGATTCTGAAGGATATCTATAACTGTCTCGAAGTCGTTGAGGCAGGCCGGCAGTATCTTTATCCCTTGTTGGTCAGGCCAACAGAATAGGGGCAGCTTCGTGCGGCGATGCAGATAGGCCAGGACGCCAGTGTAATTTCTCCTATAGTGGGAAAAGATGAGTGGCACTGGGCCCTCCTCTGCGTAGACTGATGATTTCTGCGGTATCCTCCTGATCATAGTGGTCAGGAAGTTATGGCTGGTTGTCGAATCAAAACAGAACATTTTGAATCGTCCCCTTATGAGGTCGGCGTACTTCTCCGAGTCAAAGTCGCTAGCTAGAGGGGTCGGAAACACTAGTGCTTCCGGCCACTCTGCGACTCCCGCTGGGAGAATCTTCTCTGCAAGGTGACTATGTTCGCGACTTCAGAGAACCATCTCGAAGGTGGCAGCGTCTCTGGTTGGAACCTCCCAGCAGAATTGCAGATCATCCAGTAGGATTGCGATGAAGAACTTCAATTTCTTGGGGTTTCCTCGGTCGAGGCGACGTCCCCATAGCTTCATTGACCACTCTTCAGGCCTGACGCTTTGAACAACGCGTTCAGAGGCTCCTGCCGGTAGAAAGGAGGCTTCAGCGTAGAAGCCGATATCTCCTGGGAACGCAAACTTGTTGTTCCTCTTCTTCTTCAACTTGGCTTTCTTGACGGCATCAGTCGCAGCGGTGTCAGTACATGCAGCGGTGTCTGCCATGGCTTGAGTTCGAGTAGAGTCGAGGCTGTGGGAGTCCTGCGTGGTCCGGACATGACTTGACAACAAATTGCTGGGGAAGACATAGGTCCCCAGAGTACGGGGAAGTTTTTTCGTGATAACGCATCACCTTCCATTTTAATTTTGGTTGGCCTTACTTGTTTGACATTGTTGGAATTGTCAGTTCCGATATATTTCTATTGCTGGTGATCAAGGAGTTTCCTTGGCCACCGTAGTCTTTGATCATAAATGGGCTCAGCACCCAGTGAGTAAATCAGGGGGTTGGCCAAGTGCTGGCTCTTTTCATAGAACTGCGCTGCCAGCTTTTGAAAGCGGGTTCTGAGTTTGGAAAGTCCGCTTTTTTGGTGTAGATCTTCTGTATGCGTCTCCCTCGGTAGGTGGTACGCGAATCTGATAGCCCGTGGTCCGGCCACAGACTAACATTAACCGGGTGGCCTAGATCCCGGAGTATGGGGAAGTTCTTACGTTTATCGTTTCTCCTTCTAGTTTAGTTGTATTAGGGTTTCGTTATGGGTGTAGCATAGTGGGAGGTGTGAGAAGCGCCGCTTCTGCCAACGCCGTAGGCGTTGGCTGTATTGGGGAAGGGGTACCTGTCACCCTTATTGGTGACATTTGCCCCTACATTTTATTTTGGACAGGTTGACATTTCTGTTGTCAGTTTGTCATTACCTGCTGCTCAGCAGAGTTTTTACAATATGTAGGTTTTTTTTAAAAATTTCTTATGTAAGCATTGCTTTCGGCCTCGGGTGTCGTAGTCGTTTGCGTCGTAGTCGCCAATCTTGTTGATCAGCTCATTTTGTGATGTGGCTGCTTTCTGGTAGAACCGGTGGGCTGCTGTCCTGAGTCTATCTCGTAGTAGGGGTGTGTTGGCCAGCGCATGTAGATCCGCCGTCGGGAAGCGATGGGGCAGGTGCAGGGCTCTTTTTAGCGCCCTGTTTTGCAGTACCTGCAGCTTCTTTAGGTGGGTGGAAGCGGCGTAACCCCACGCCTGGCTCGCGTATTCGATGATCGGTCTTACCAGTGCCTGGTAGACCTGGACTCCACAGCGGGGAGGCAGCGTAGAGTTAACATTCAGGATGGGATAGAGCATGTTTAATCTTCTCTCCACCCTGGTTTTGACGTCTTGTACCTGCTGCCTCCACGTCAGCCGTTCGTCGAGGTGGACCCCCAGGTAGCGGACGACCGTCTGTTGTGGGATTCTGCCACCGAACAGGTCCAGCTGGAGTGGTCTTGGGGTTCCACGCCGGTGGAAAATGATGGACTGCGACTTCTCTGCGTTGATGCGAACTCTCCACTTCGTGGCCCATTCTTCGAGTTGTTGTAGGGCTTCCTGGAGGCGTCTGGCGACTATCAGTTGGCTCCAGGATGAGGTGAAGTAGTTGGTGTCGTCCGCATACAGCGCAGTGAAAACTGAGTTCGGCCTTGGGATGTCCGCCGTAAAAATGCAGTATAGCAGCGGACCCAGGACCGAGCCCTGTGGTACTCCGGCGAGGACACGCCGAAGGGTGGACCACGATCTCTCCACTCTCACCCTGAATCGCCTGTTTCTGAGGTACCGGCGGATGAGTACGACGTAGGCCTTCGGTATGCCCGCCGTAGCCATCTTAAGCAGTAGGCCCTCATGCCATACTGTATCGAAGGCTTTCGCTACGTCGAGCAGTACCATGCCACAGAATCTCCGGCGGTTGAATGCGTCGGTCACTTCCTCCACCACTCGCACTAGCTGGTGGGTTGTGGAGTGACCGGCGCGGAACCCAAACTGGTCGTCCGGGATGACTTGCAGGTGGCGGACATGTGTCATCAGGCGGCTGAGAAGGACTCTCTCGAAAAGTTTAGATACCGCCGGCAGCAGTGAAATTGGGCGGTAGTTTTGGGGGAATGTGGGGTCTTTCCCAGGCTTGGGAATTGCCACAACTACAGCTTCCTTCCACGCTGTGGGGTATCTTCGTCTCTGTAGTGCTGCATTGAAGATTTGCGTCAATCTCTTGACTGCCGCGGCCGGGAGTTGCTTGAGGATCATGTTATTGATCCCGTCGCAGCCTGGTGCTTTCTTCCACTGCGTTTTTTTTGAGGAGGTCGGCGATCTCGCGTTCGTCCACTTCCTCCACCTCGTGGCCGTCGTCAGCTTCTTCCTCGGCAAGGTATCTGCGCAGCTGCCGTCTGACCGAGTCTATGTGCTCGTCGTCGTACGGCTCTGCGACGGGGCGGAAGTTGTCTTCGTACACGTCAGCGAGGGTGTTCGCCTTCTCCTCCGCTGTGTATACGAGGCCCTGAGGTCCATGGAGAGTGGGCGTGCGCTTCCTCGCTCGGGTGAATCTCCGAGTCTGTTCCCAGGCGGTGCCGTCTTCTATCCGGAGGTGGGCCACTCTGTCATCCCACTCCTCTCGGCGGTACGCTTCCAGCTTAGCCTTAATTCGGCGCTCGAGAGTGTTTAGCAGGGTTTTGTAGGTCCTGTCACGCGTGCTCTGCCAGCTCTTGCGGACTCTGTTCTTTTCTCTGATGAGCTCACAGAGTTCGGGGGAGATTTGTCGGCCGTTGACCCTCTTCTTCCTCGTGGGAGCCGCTTCGTCCGCTGCCGAGAGGGTGGCAGTGGTCCAGTCGTTGGTTGCCGCTTCGATGTCTTGCACTCCTGACAAGACCTGGTCGTTCATTGTCGTTTGTAGCAATTCCCGGAACTTGTCCCAGTTGGCCTTTCGGTAGTCCCTTCCGTTGTTGTCATCCTCCAGCTCTCCTTCCACTTCCCAGTCAGCGATGACTGGGTTGTGGTCGGAGGACAGTTGGGCCACTGACTGCAGTGAGGGGATGACTGGGACGTTCTTCGTCACGAACACGTCGAGGACGTCCGCTCTGCGCCTTTCTGCTGCCGGGAAATGAGTGGGTTTTTCTGGGCCCCATACAGCCAGGCCGCGTCGCTGCGCTTCCCGCTGCAGGACCCTGCCACTGGTGTTGGTGGCTCGGCTGTGCCATTGCTGGTGCTTTGAATTGAGATCGCCTCCCAGTATGAGACTCCCTGGGATGCTACTCAGTGCTGTAACATCTGCGGCCGCCAGCACTGTTCCTGGTGGGTGGTAGGCCGATATCACCGTAGTTGGTCCCGTGGCCGTGTTGATTACTACGGCCGTGGCCTCCATGCTCACCAGGTCAGGCAGAGTCGTCGGGTGGTGTTGTATACTTCTCCGAATGTATATCGCGACCCCTCCGCCTGCTGTTGGTCTGTCAAGCCGGTATGACAGGTAGTTCGGCGCGTTTACTCTGATTCCTGGCTTCAGGTGCGTCTCACACACGAGACATATGTCTATTCCTTCAGTATGTAAGAAGTCCTGAAACTCAATCCTTTGCTTGTGTAAACCGTTGGCGTTCCATACGCAGGTACGAATGCTCTCAAGTGATCTAGCAGCCATCCTGGTTTGTTGATCCTGCTGTGGGGTTTAAGGCCGCCTTGATGATAGCTGGCAGCTGCTGCACAGTAGTAGCCAGTCCCTGCACCACGGCTGCTAGCTGCCTCAGCACTTCGTGTATGTCACGAAGGGTTTGGTCAGCTGTGGTGGTGGTTGTTGCTGCTTCTGCCGGCTGTCTTGTAGCTCGCTCTTGGTCTTTGGTCCGTGTTTGCGTTTTGGTTGCTGCGCCCTGTGGATGTGCTGTTGATCTCTGGGAACCTGCATCTGGCGGGGTTTCTTTGGGTTGTCTTGGGGGTACGTTGGTTTTCTTTAGTACATGTTGTCTGGTTTGCCGGTTTCTTGCATCTTTGTATATTGGGCACCCTCTGTAGGAGGCCACGTGCGCTCCCCGGCAGTTGGCACACGTGGGTTGTCCCTTGCCTTTGATGAGGAGGCAGTCCTTCGATGTGTGACATCCGCCACACCGTACACAGGCCACTGGCAGCCGGCAGTGTCTGCTGACGTGACCAGTACGCTTGGCAGCGGAAGCACTGGGCAGGTCCCTTGTCTGCTCGTTTCTTCTCCACGCTGATTTTCATGTGGAGGAGGTAACCAAGATCTGCTATTGCCCGGTTCTCCACTGTGTCCTTAACCGTGACCACGAACAGGGGCATTGGCCTTTTTTCCAGTCCTCTGGTCGGGTCTGCTGGTGCCTCCAGTTGTGCCACTGCGTCCGGGTTGTAACCAATGCCGGTTAAGGCGGCCTCTACCTCTTGCGCTGCCATCCATATTGGGAGTCCCCGAATCACCCATTTGATGGTTCTTTCGGTGGCCAATGGGTAAGAGAAGTATTGCACACCCTCCTCGTTAAGGTGTTTGGTGACCCTCTTGAAATCGTCGACGGTCCTGGTCTTGATCTGCACTTTATTTCCTGAAGGCTTCAGGTCGAAGGCAGCCTCGCATATGGTTTCTAGTTTGCTGCTCATTGCTGAGATCGTCCCGGCAATTTGCCAACGATGATTGGAGGTATCCGCTTGGTGAGTGTGTTGGACGACGCTGCTTCCTCTTCCCTTTCAGCAAGTGCCTCGAACCGACTGGTTGTCGGCACTTGGGTTGGCTGCTGTATGATCTGTGTAGGTCTGGCAGTCTTCCGGGGGCGTTGCCAGCCCTCCCCGCTTTCTTCGTGTGTTGTCGGCGGGTTTGCTCCCGATGTGGGGGCGGTGGTTTCGCTATTCGATGGCTGTTGACTGCTCGCTGCTGCTTTTCTGCATGGTGTGCGGATCGCCGTAGTCTTGTTGACCTTAGGGTGCCGCGACTTTGACGCCTTGCTGGCTCCTCCGAGCTGCGATCGGCGGTCAGCAGGGCGATTGGTGGCACTGATGGGCGGCTTGTGTTCGCCTCATCAGCTCGTTGCGTCACCTGTTCGCCATTCCGAACCGTGGGCTCGTCTGGGGGCTGGGTGACGGCTTCTGCTGCCTGCTGCTCGACCTGCAGCCGAGTAGCAACTGGTAACTTGCTACCGGGGTCCGGTCTGAAGCGGCCTCCTCCGCCACTTGACGCTGCCCCCCGTCCACTCCCACCCCTGGTGCGGGTTGGGAGCTGGGAGGCAGCTCCGGGTGCGACCGCCTCGACCTGTGGCCGATACGCGTCTGGCTGCTGGCCGCGTGGGGTGGCCGCCATGTCGCCTACCCCTCCGCCGAGTTGCGCTACCTCCCCGCCGCCGGGCAGATTGGACGCTGGCTCCCCTCCAGTGGGCTCCACGTGCTCCACTGCGTGAGATGAGACGGCCTCCCCTTCTCCAAGATCTTGGACTCGTCCTTGGAATGCGGAGCCACCCCTGGTCAGCGCGGTTGGCGCGGAATCAGCAACGTTAACGCGCGGCGCGGCTGGTGTGGTTTTCGCGATTTCGTGTGACGCGGATGAATATTCAGCGGTTTTCTTGCTCTTCTTTGGCTCCTGTTTTTGAACAGGCGGACTTATCGACAAATCTGCAGTGCGCTTCCCGGTTTTTGCGTCCAAACTTGCGGCGCACGGCTTGGTCACGTCACGGATTTCTTCTCCAGTGGGCGTATTTAACGGTCTGGTGCGTTGTTCATTTGCATTTCCGCACTGCCGACTGTTGATACTCTTTACCACCAGCCGCGTTGGTATTTATACCCTCCAACCATTCCCTTCCACTCCCACCGCGGCGCTTCGATAGCGGTGGTGGGGGTAAGGCGCTCAGTGCGTCGAGCAGAGACCATCAGTCTGTATGCCACCTCCGTGGCGCAATGTGCCTTTTTCTCTGGTGTTTGCGGAGCCGCTTCAGTGCTGGGTTCCAATCTTGGATTTGTTGGAACCCGTTATCTTTGTTTTTGAGGTTACTTCGTAGTCGGATCTCAATGGCTTCCTTGTATACCGAGTCACAGATGTGAGATGTGTTTCTCAAAACTTCGGTTACCTCATATTTAATAGTACGTCCTGTCTCTAGACAATGTTCGGCAATTGCGGATTTTGACGGATGCTGTAGCTCGGTGTGGCGTTTATGTTCTCTGTACCATTCTTCGAACATGCGATTGGTCTGCCGGACGTATGCATAGACTAAGCGAGTTCAGCTTTATATTTTAATCTCGGCGAGCTATGCCAGGTTTATGAAGATTGTAATAAGGAAACAAGCTTATGAGTGTAGCATTTTTACAGCTCATATTTCGCACATCCCGTGAAAAGATCTTGTGGAGAATAGCAGCATGTGTCACGCTCGTATCTGCGCTTCAGTTACAGGGGAGTGTAACTCAGTTTTACGTTATTACTGGCCGACTCCCTGCTATTGAATTTGGGTGTTGCGGTAGGTGGAGGCGAGAAGAAAATCACTCACCCGTTAATTACGATTAACACTAGAACCGCCGAGTGGTCAACTTGACCACTTTTTATATTTTAACATATTATTATTCAGTCAGTTTCTAATCAATGCTATTGTGAGTTAATGACTTTTCCTAAATGTTTATGTAGATCATATAAATAGTCCAATATTTGTTTTATCTTCATTAGTTTTCTTTGAATGACCACTTATACTTAGAACCGCCGAGTGGTCACTTTGACCACATTACGTGAAATCTGAAAACAGATTATTTAAAGATTGTTGTGCGTCACTCCCCGAATTTACTCTTAGCACTCGTCAACAATATACTAAATATCTGGGTTACTGAAGTTTACTCGCATTGTTTGAAGCTCAACAATGCAATATGTCATTCATTGTTTGCTATTGGGTTTCGCATAAACGAGGCAGATTATTTGAGTACTGGTCTCAGAGCAGTAGACACGGCTCAGATGTCACAGCGATACAAACCACGGCCACGGCCACTTTCAGATGAAGAAATTGTCGCACTTTTGTATGAATCGGATGTTGAAAATGATCCTGAAGTTGAGGACCTTGTGGAAGACTCTACAGATGAAGATTACCAACCTGTCGCTAATGTGGAGAGTGACAGCTCCGAGACTGAAGATGAAGGTAATTTACATTCACTTATATTATTATTATTATTATTATTGTTACTATATGAATAATGATCACTATTATAAGAGAGCTGACACTTCTACTGCTAGTTCTGTTACTGCTATTTTATTGTGTGGTATGGTTTCTTTATAATGAGTTGTAGCTTTCTAATTGTCTCTTTCCTCATGCAGCTGCTGAACCAGGACGAAGCAGTAATATAAACAATGCTAGAGAAGGACCTACCCTGGGTAAAAGAAGAACTGCACCTCCTGTAAGTGGACCAATACAGAATCGACGTAGAAGAGGAGAACAAAGTGAGGGTTCACTTCCAGAAACTGGCTCAAAACTCCTGGGGAAGGACGGGATCACGGAGTGGACTGTAGCAGACTTCGGGGATAGGTCAACAGAATATATTGAAAGAAACATGGGGACCTACTCCACACGCAAAGCGGCACGTCTCAAATGATAATGTTTCGAGTGCCTGGCGCCTTTTAGTTGATCAATCAATGTTGAAACACATAAAGAAATGCACAGAAGCAGAGGCACAACGGCTTCTTGGAAATGATTCGTGGAGTTTGCCTTTAGAAGAATTAGATGCATTTGTTGCTTTATTATATGTTCGTGGTGCACTAGGTGCCAGATGTACTGAAGTAGATGAGTTGTGGTCGAAAACGTGGGGAGTCCCATTTTTCACTGACACAATGAGCAGAAACAGGTTTCGAGAAATTTTGAAATATCTGCGTTTTGATGAAAAAAATACACGGTCGGAACGGTTGAAAAGTGACAAATTTGCACTTATATCAACTACTTGGAATCATTTTATAGAAAACTGTCAGTTGACTTACATACCTGGATCAAATGTCACTGTGGACGAACAACTTTTCCCCAGCAGAACCAGGTGTCCGTATTTGCAATATATGCCGAATAAGCCTGATAAATTCGGAATCAAATTCTGGCTTCTAGCGGATGTAGAAACAAAATATCTTTGTAATGGGTTCCTTTATGTGGGACAGAACGAACAGAGGGCACCTAATGAGAAACTTCCAGAACAAGTAGTAATGAAGTTGGTATCTCCATATCGCAATAAGGGTCGAAATGTGACTACTGATAATTTTTTCACTACGGTCACACTTGGGGAGAGACTGGAAAAAGAGAAAACTAGTCTTGCCGGCACTATCAACCGTGCAAGAAAAGAAATTCCAAACACTGTAAAAAAAAAATGAAAACTCCTCTTTATACGTCTGTTCTCTTGAAAAGGGAAGGTGGTACTCTGACTGTTTACCAAGGGAAAAAGAACAAAAATGTTCTTCTGTATAGTACCATGCATACAGATGTTGAAATACAAAATAATTCTAAACACCTTCCCGAAACAGTGAGCTTCTACAATAGCACAAAATTTGCTGTAGATGTCTTGGACCAGATGACGAGGAAGTATTCTGTCCGCTCTGGTACTCGTCGATGGCCTGTCCACGTATTTCACAATATCCTTGATTTAGCAGCCATCAACGCATGGATAATTTTCAAGCTAGTGACAGGGATCAAGATAAGTAGGAGGAATTTCATCCTAAATCTAGCAGAAGAATTACGTAGAGACTATATGGAAACCAGAAATCAGGAAAGGATGACAAGGGAAGGAAAGGAAAAGGAAGAAAAGGAAGCTGGTGATGAAGAAAGAGAAGAAGCGGAAATTCCTACGAAAGTTAGAAAACTATGCCAAACGAGGAAATGCAGAAACAAGACAAATGAAGTGTGCAGTAAATGCAAGAGATATGTTTGTGGGCCGTGTACATATAAAGTAATAAAGACAGTAGTTTGTAATGCTTGTAAGTAGGATTAGGTACTATACATAGTCATATCTTATGATTGTTCTTTCTCTTAACATATTCATGGGTACTTAGTTTCTCCAGAATGATTAATTTCTATTAATTTTAAAACTACTGCAATACAATTAGTATGGTTGCAGATAAATATTGTGAACTATGCTCTTTAATTTTAGTAATATTATATTCCCATTGTTGTTGTAAAATACAGTGATACTGTTAATAAATTTAATTAAAGTGATACATTGTTATCAAGATCATTAATATTTACATTAATCAGAACAGCATGCAATTACAAAGAAAGTGGTCACTTTGACCACATCGGCGGTTCTAAGTATAGTACTAGTTCCGGCGGTTCTAGTGTTAAGTTCCCTGCGAGAAGTCACTATTTACACACGACTTTTCCAAATAGATAATCCATTATTTTTTGGTCCTCCTGGGGTCGGATATAAGATTACCAGCTTGACTAATATAATTCTTGTAAATAAACCAGATACGTCACATTTCAATCATTTGTTACAAAATGGTTTTCGGGACAAATGTTGATTCTGTAGGGTTCAAATGGAAATTAGCTTCATTAACGTCAAAGACGGACATGATTTTCGAGAGGGTTAATATGTTGTATAAGATATCCATGAATATCTGGTTTTTTTTATTATTTTTGTTTTTTTATTCCTGGACTAATGGAAGTTTTGTTACGGACTCGGAAACTATAGATGAACTTGAACTCAAGTTTGAAAGTATGATTGATCATGTTAATGATTTATACTTAACTAAAGATCCTGAATATAAGCCTGATTATACCCACTTAGCTGCCTTTGAAGATTTGTATACGCGTATTAAGCGCATCCGCAACAAAATTAGTAGCTCTACAGTGAGCTACTCATCACGCCAAAGTGAACGTGAACACATTAAATTGCCTCCCATAGATATACCTAGTTTTGATGGTTGCATGGACAAGTGGCCAGCATGTTATGAACCTTTAAAATCTAATATTCATGATAAAGGCCAGTTAACTGACTCCCAGCGTGTGCAATATCTTATAGGTTAGCTAACAGATAATGCCTTAAAAGTAATGGCAGGCATTGTACCTACAGAAGATACATATCAAATAACGTGGGAAAGTTTGGTTAGTAGAAATTAAGACAAGCGGCTGTTATGTACTCACTACTTAAATATCATCATGGATTTAAAGCCTAGCAGCAATAATCCAAACAGCTTAGATAAATTTATTGAGAAATATTCTGCCGCTGTTTCAGCTTTTAAACAATTTGGCATCAATGATCTTACAGATTATATTTTATTTCAATGTTCACTGCGTAAAATCGATGCTCAAATTGTGCAAGCCTTCGAAATGTGAGTATGCGGTAAGGAAATGCCAACTTACAACGAATTAACTTTATTCACGAAAGATCAGGTCAAAATTTCTAAACGTTCAAGCAACAATCACAAGTCCGGGATAATATTCTTGCGCGTCAGATAACAAAAAAAAAGCGAATGACATAATGTTACGCGTGGCCGTACTTCAAAAGCGTTTGTTTCCAAAGAAGATAAAGTAACCATCAGAGACAATATGGCAACTAAGCTTATTTATGGATCTTGTGTTTATGGCTAACAGATGGATCATACAGTACTAAACAATTGTTATCAATTCAAGTCTTTGATTTCGCGACATACTAGATATGTGTTTATAAAATCAAAAAGAGCCTGTTTGAACTGCCTGGTAACTTACCACACTGTTTCTAATTGCAAATCGTCGTCTGTTTTCAAGTTATGCAGGAAACGACACCACACTCTGTTACGTTTTGAGAGGAAAAATATGCATACTCATTCTGCTCGTCTCAATACGAGTGGGAATTGTGCGTTGCAAGGCAGGTCCGACAAAAGTATCATAACAGACCGATGCACAGCTTGATTACCATGCGGTACTGAAGTCGACACTAATTGTTCTGGTTCAGAAGTCGCGTCATCGTGTCGTACAAATAAGGCTTCAAATAATGAATCTCCACTTTCCTTGACTTTAGTGTGAAGGATAATTTTAGTATATGGCTTTCCATAGCTCAAGTGTACGCGAAGTCCACTGATAATATGTATCAAATAATTAGATTTTTGATCGTCAATCGTTTAATTACCATCGATTGTTGTAAGTTATTGAACCTACCAATAATTCCAGTAAAAATTTCATGTGTAACGGGTAAGGTTCGAGTTCACGATCTATTTATGGTGATGAGAAAATAGAAGTGCATTGCAATCTATTTAACAGTAATAAATATGACATTCAAGCTCTAGTTGTTGATTCTATTACAGATCAGTTTCTTTCCCATTTTATAGAAAAGTGTGACATGTCATATTTGGAAAACATATCTTTAGCTGATCTAATATGGAATATTCCGGGTAAAATTGATCTTGTGTTGGGTGCTTACATCTTTCCGGATATTTATTTTGGAAATAGGGTTGAATCAGGCACTATGGCACCTCCTTCTTTACTGAACGTCTTCGGTTACGTGCTGATGATATATGTTCTAGTATTCATGCTTACCCTACATCCTTCCCTGCTCTAGCACTCAATGACTTGGTGCAAAAATTTTGGGAATTAGAGGAGATATTTCATAAAATAATTCCTAAGTCCTGAGGATACAGAGTGTGAGCATTTATACACTTTATCGGTGAGTCGGGACAGGGAGGATAGATTTACTTTAGTTTTACCGTTTCATTCAGATCCGAATGAGCTGGTAAATTCTCGTTCCAATGCTCTACGTCGATTCACGCCACTCGAAAGGAAATTTAAACAATGTCCCACTCTCTGAGAGAGCTATAATAAAGTTATTGAGGAATATATTAGAAACGGTTACCTAACCAATGTTCGTATTCCCGATTTCCATTGCTGCTGATATCAAGCAAATGTATTTGCAGATTGGTGTTATTCATGGTCATCGCAAATTTTTGCAAATATTTTTCCTTTTGATGATAGTGAAATAGTTCGGACCTTTCATTTTAACTGTATTCCTTTAGAGTTAAAATCGAGTCCTTTTGTAGGTATGCGCACTATGCGACAGCTAGCGGCTGAAATGAGTTCTCAGTTTCCTGAAGCTGCTGAAGTCGTCGATACTAAAATGTATATGGACGATTTGGTTAATTCTGTTCGTGATGAGGAAACAGCTTTTTGTCTATCCCGAGAACTAATCTCGTTGTTGAAGTCTGGAGCATTTTTTTTAGTAAAATGAACTAACAATTTTTCTGGGTAGCTCGATAGTCTCCCTAATTCTCATTGCAGCCCAGTAAACTTTTCTGAAGGGTACGTAGTGTCATCAGCTAATGTTCAGGGGCTAGCATGAAAACCTTCAGACGACGTTTTCTACTTCACCACGACCGAAGTCTGTGAACGGTGCACGAAGCGGAATATATTATCTGTAGTGGCCCGTTTGTTGTTGTGGGTCTGGTTGATCCTGTTATTTTGTTGACCAAGTTGTTAATTAAAGAAATGTGGCTAGGTAAAAATGATTGGGAAAATACCCCGCCTGAGAGTGTGTTACGCCGATTTGTGGCACTCACTCAAGAATTACTACTTATTTCCACTGTGGAAATCCCTCGTCATTTATGTGCATCAAAGTACTGCAAGGTCAGTATTTTTGCCTTTTGTGACGTAAGTATGAATGGTTGTGGTTCCGTGATATATTTACACACTACTGATGCGTCTGGCATATCTGTTCGACTGTTATGTGCCAAGTCCAAGGTCTCACCTACCAAAATAATGACACTTGCCCGTCTCGAGTTATGCGCCACGCTTCTGATGTTAAAGTTAGTTAAATTAGTTTATGAAACTTATCGTGATCGAACCCATATAATAGTTACCTATGGCTTTTAAGACTCCACTGGAGCCTTATCTTGGATTCATTCTTCCCCGCATCGTTGGTCTGTTTCTGTGAGCAATAGGGTAGCTCAATGTCAAGATAACCTTGCTCCTCAGAACTTCTTTGATGTTGCGAGGGTTGAGAATCCAAGTGATTGCCTCTCTCGACGTATGTTACCGTCACAATTAGTTTCTCATGGTTTGTGGTGGAATGGATCGTCTTGGATGAATCATCCCACTTCCGAGTGGTCCATTAAAACGTTCCTCTGAGTGAATGTAAGGAATTACCGAGAAACAAGAGGAATGTTTTCACCACTACAACCACTCAGAATGAAGCATCCGTGCTATATGGTTTATCTCAATGCGTCTCTCTTTGGGACAAATTATTGAAAATTGTGATCTACATTTTTAGATTTATAAAGAAGATTCCCCCTTCTGGTGGAGTAAAGAATTTGTTCTTTCTTGAAAGGGCTATAATTCGTGCGGCACAAGTTGTGCACTCTACAGTAGATATAGCTCTTCTGAAAAAGAATAATTTGCCTTCGAAGAAGCTGCGAAATTTGTCAGTATTTCTTGATAAAGAAAGTATTTTAAGACTTGGTGGATGACGTACAAGTCGGACTTAACCTTCGAAGCTAAGCATCCCGCCCTACTTCCCAAGCATCACCATGTTGTGCATCTTATTATCAGAAGTTACCATGTTTCGAATTGCCATTTACGGTCTGGTCTGTTAACATCAATTTTGCGACAGCGCTATGGGATTTTAACTGCGAGGATTGTTCTTTGGTCCGTGGTGCGTAAAAGTAATTTTTGTTTTACTCTTAACCCTATTCCGAAAATGGCAGATTTGCCTCCCTGTCGCATACAGGAAGCTAAGGCTTTCGCACATTCTGCAGAAAATTACGCTGGTCCGATTCATATAACCTTAAACGACGTCGTGGTCAACATTCTCTAGAGGCTTACATTTGCCTGTTTGTGTGACTAGTTACGAAGGCTATACATATAGAGCTGGTCTCATACTTAGCGTCTGATATATATTTAGCAGCATTCAAGCGCTTTATTGCAAGACTAAGACCTGTTTCTTGTCTTTATATAGACAATGGTACCAATTTTGTAATTGCCAAGGCTCAGTTAGATGAGTTGAACAAAGCTCTAAATCCTTAAATGAGTAGTCGCCGTATCGAGTGGAAAATAATTCCCCGCCGTGCTCCGCATTCGGAGAATTGTTGGAGTCAATATATAGAGTTTCAAGAACCATTTATATAGGGTGATTGGAAATCAACTCCTCACGAAGAACTGCAAATGGTTCTACTTCAAATCGAATGTGTTATAAATTCGCAACCTTGGGATCTCGTCGGATCCATACCCAGAGGTTATTTTGCTGCATATTTTTTGATGTCAACTCCCTAACAGTACTTACCGGCCGCTGACGTATCTTGTTCGAATCTGAACCAACGTAAGAAGTTGCTAGAACAGATGGTCTAGTCCAGTGGATCCCAATTAGTTTTTGCTGCGTACCACTTCAAAGAAGACCTCAAACCTGCGTACCCCTTATTGTAGCAATGATAAATAAAAAAATAAGTCATTTAAATAACATTAGACGCTAATGTGACAAATGTGCACGTTTTTCTTTGCACAGCTCTTGAAAATTTGGTTGTCCTTCAGTTAGCTTCAGTCTTAAATCGTCTGTGACGATGTTTAGTTTTTTAGTTCGTCATGGCCGAAAATCAGCTTTCGCAAAGGTAGGTCGTGCAAAATGGCAGTAAATATTTTATTGCTGATTCGCTGATATGATAAATATCTTTTAAATTAGCCCAAAAGTCACCCAGTGATTGCTCTGCAAAATAACTATTGAGTCTGCTGTTGCTTGAGATGTCTATTAATTCCTCTTGATCAGAGATGGGTAGGTGGTCGACGGAATGGTTCGCAAACGGATTGTTTACCCATTTCAATTGCGGCGATATTTCTGGGAAGTAACTGCGCAAAGCCACCGACAGATTTTGCAAGTTGCATTTTATGTCTGATTTTAAATCTTCATTTACTGTCGAAAAAGTGGTATCCAAAAAAAGTTTAAGATTCGATAACTGGTCATATTTACACTTGTCAATCAAAGATGTCCAGAGGGATATTTTTTTTATAGTGGACTCAACTTTCTCCTGCATAGTGAATATGGTTGTATCATGGCCTTGCAGTCCCAAATTCAACTCATTTCATTTTGTGAAGATATCTGACAAGTAAGCCAATTTTTGCACCCACAAAGAGTCAGTCGGCATCTGTTTGTACTCATCGTATCTCTGCTCGACCAAAAATATCTCAATTTCATGTATCAACTCAAACATTCTCGAAACAACTCTTCCTCTGGACAGCCAACGCACTTCAGTATGTAACAACAGGATCTCGTATTCACTGCCAAGCTCTATGCAAATAGCTACAAAAATTCTAGAGTTTGTGGCACGGGCCTTGATCAAGTTAACAATTTTTACAGCATTTTTGAGATTAATATCTAAGCTGGCTGGAATTTTTTTATAAAATAGTGCCTTTCGATGAATTCCACAATGCGTCCATTTTGTTTCTGGGGCTATATCTTGTATCCGCTTTACAAGTCCTGAAAAACGACCAGTCATTGCTCTTGCACCATCAGTACATATTCCTACACATTTTTACCAATCCAATTGGTTTTCTTTTACAAAACTGTCGACCATATGAAATATATCCTCCCCGGTGGTGCGAACCGAAAGGGCACGACAAAACGGGAATTCTTCATGAAACTTTTTGGAATGAACATAACGATCGTACGTTAAAAGTTGAGCTAAATTTCTTATGTCTGTGGATTCATCAAGTTGTATGGCAAAGTAATCGCTATCTAAAATCCGTTCAATTTGTTCGGTTTTCAGATTCTCTGACATGTTTGCAATACGACGAGAGACAGTGTTATTTGACATAGGAATAACATCAAGTTCTTGTGCCATTTTTTCTCCAAACATACATTTCACTATCTCTTTTGCTGCAGGCAATATAAGGTTCTCCCCAATAATGTGAGGTTTCGCTTGCTTAGCAATTAAATAACTCACTCTAAAAGAGGCTTTCAGAGCGTTGCAATTCGTGTTTTGGGAGAGCGCCTCAATAGATTTTTGTCTTTGTTTGAGATCTTTCAAATTAGCATGTTTAGTTTCTAAATGGCGACGTAGTAAAGACGGCTTTAGCGAATGATTTGACAGCGTTTCTGCACAAACGACACACTGTGGCAATGGAGAATCAGGGTCTCCAGAGCTTGTAAAACCAAACTGAATATAACTACCATCATATTTCCTTTTTCTGAGAGACGATTCCTTGTTATCAAATTTTCTTTTTTCTTGTATCGGAGTACTGGTAGAGGATGACACATCATTATCAGGTGACTGTTCAGTGTTGCCTGACACCTCAGCAACCTTTTGGTGACTTATCAGCCACTTTTCCATCTGAAATACAAGTGGACTTAATAAGTCGGCTTATATATTTTTTAATTAAAAAGCTTACAAAACAGTAACCGCGAACACGTGTAAAACTGAAGCAACTCAACTCATATATTATTATTATTAATTATTCGAAGTTTTTTATATTATAAGGAAAACAAACTAAACATCGTTAGGGGAGACCAGCGGAATACCGACACCTTTAGAAATTTTCAATTTAACATCTTTTATAGCAACGTTTTTTCTACCCCTGATAGGATGTACAAATAGCTTGATACTTTCTCTACTGGTTGCATAATACAATTCTCATAAAAATATAAGGGAAGTACCAGGGGACAAAACCAACATACCTAACGGGGAATATCGACATGGTATGATTATTGGGAAGAGATACGCAAAATCATGAAGACATTTCGAATTCTTTATTCGTGCCAAATTATTTATAAGGTTACACAATGTTTAGATCTTATACAAACGAAATTTAAACAATATAGACCTAAGTTTAATCAAAAACATATTTTGAGCTTAGCCTGTGTTTTTTTTTTTTTTCTTCTTCAATTAATTTTTTTAAACAGTTCTTAAAAGAAACCATGAAATCCTAAACACTGAACCAACACTCAAACTAATACTAGCCCTTTTTTGTAATCAGATGAATTAATAAAAACATAAAAATATTAGTAAACAACATGTAAAAAACAATTTTTGAAAAAAATCAAATAAGTAACATAGTCCCTGGGCTTAAAAATTGTTTTATTTCATGCAAAAATCACAAGTGTAATTTTCAGCGGTATCGCATCTAAAATAAAAAAACAACCAATATTTAGGGAACTGAAACCACAGCTTCAACATATACGGAGATATTTCCCCGCAAAGGGATGTCGACTTTACCCCAAATACACAATATAAAATATAAAATGCCCGTGAAGCTAACCTGTTCACTAATAACCAACAAAGATTACATTAAAATGTTATTTAAATTCCACACTTTCCAAAGACAGCTAGAACGATTTAAAAAAATATTGAGCGACTTACCTTCAATTGCTAATATGTGAGAATTTACATCAAAATTCGCGAAAATACGTTTTCCACTGCACAGCAATAATGGTCTGCTCGACAATAACGATCCTACTGGGCATTAGTTGTTTCAACTTCCGCTACGTGATGACACCAACCAACAGCACTTTGAACGCACCACGTTGCCAAAATTCACAGTGTCGGTATTGCCCGGGGTGTCGGTATTCCCCTGGTCTCCCCTACGTTGTATTGCAATTTATAATGAAAGTGTAAGTTTAAAAGTAGTCTTAAAACATTATCTTACCGTTTGCCAAGGTATATTAGGCCGAGGTAACGCGACGCTTAGTACTTAATTCACAATCAAAACAAAACACTGTCACACGGCTCACGACAAAAGCCGAACTGGCGGGAAGCGGGAACGGGTGACGGGTGACGGGTGGCGGGGCGGCCGAATGACGCGGGATAGCGCTCGGTCGGTCATAGTGCTCGGTGCTCCGTGCTTTTACGATGATGATCGTTATAAAATAATATTTTGGAAATTACTGTTTTTACTGATAGCCGCGCGTACCCCTTGATGTAACTTCACGTACCCCTGGTGGTACGAGTACCATCAATTGGGAAACACTGGTCTAGTCCTTCTGGAAAAAGTGGCGGCTTGAATATTTGTAAACCCTGCAACTTACTTGGAGACCATCAGACCAGTTCAGAACGGATTTCGATCCCCCGAGTATATGTTGAAGGGTAATTACTCCATGTCTGTGTTACAATTATTTCTTCAAAATGAGCCCTAGGTATCAAGAAATTAACTCGCAAACACATGTGAATATTGTTTAAATTCTATCATTTCAGAGCAGTGGTTGAAAGCTTCAGCGTGGTGTATGTGGTAAGGCTCTTAGTTCCTATTTTGCGAACCCGGGTTCAAATCCCAATACTGCCAAATATTTTTATTTCTTTTTTTATATGCAGTAATCATTGAGCATTGATTTTATTTCATTTAAAATTCATTTACGAATTTCTATTATGCGAAATAACTTTAATAAAAAATATTACAAAATATACAGTAACTACTTTTTTTAGTAAATCAAAATTTCATTGTTTATTGTTGATAAGTTTATTGTTTATGTGTTGTTTTTTTTTTAATGAAACAGGTATATTTCACGTTCATCATTTATATACTTGTATCTATACAATTAATATCATAAAGTAAATATATTACAGCCAGAAGGTCGGGGTATTTTCCCCCTTCCACAGTTATACTTATTTCCGTGCAGTGGTTGTAGCATGTTAATGTTTGAAAATAACATAATGTCTGTTATTTCGCATAATAGAAATTCGTAAATGAATTTTAATTGAAATAAAATCAATGTTCAATGATTACTGCATATAAGAAAAGAAATAAAAATATTTGTCAGTATGGAGATTTGAACCCGGTTTCGCAAAATGGGGAAAAAAAAGCACCTTACAGCATACACCACGCTGAAGCTTTCACGAATGTGCTAAGATTATAGTATTTAGACGATATTCACAGATGTTTGCACGTTAATTTCTCGATACCTAGGGCTCATTTTGAAGAAATAATAGTAACACAGACATATGGAATAAATACCGTTCAACATATACTCGGGGTATTGAAATCCGTTCTGAACAGGTCTGATGGTTCCCAAGTTAGACATAAATGGTCGATACTGGATAATCCTGTCCAAATGGGTACAGTTGTAATCATGGGGCAGGACGATTCTCCCCCTTTGAACTGACCCTTCGGGGTGATTATTAAAACATAGCCTGGTTCGAACAATGTCACTCGGGTGGCGATGGTGAAGACACGATTCGGCACTTTCAAGCGTCCAGTGGTTAAACTTTATCCTATATCAACACAATAATTTTTTCTTTCATTCCTTTTAATCCATAAATTTTATTAATAACCTATTAATTTAATTCTGAGTCAATCATACTGTCAACCTCTATCATCACTATTGTTTTTAAATCCGCTGGGTTAGTTTAATTTTCATGATACAGCTTAGAATATCCCATAGTGTGGGGGCAATTTATTTTTTGAAACTCCAAAGAACTTCCAAAGGGGGATGGGAGCATGGTTGAGCGATTTTTTGTATCTTTTTCCGTCAACCGCGAGCATCTGGGCTCGCGGTGGATTACGGCTTAGTTTGGCGTAATTCGGATTTCCACCGGCCTGAGCGAAATTTGCGTGCTTTGATTTTGCCAAGGAAATTATATGTACGGGTTCCGCTTTTATTATTGCTACGGTCTCGGTTCGCGACGATTATGATAAGTTGCCTGAACACTAAGCGAGTTCAGCCTTATATTTTAATCTCGGCGGGCTATGCCAGGTTTATAAAGATTGTATTAAGGAAATAAGCTTACGAATGTAGCGTTTTTACCACTCTTATTTCGCACATCCCGTGAGAAGATCTTGCGGGGAATAGCAGCCTGTGTCACGCTCGTATCTGCGCTATAGTTACAGGTACATGGAACTCAGTTTTCCGATTTTACTTGCTGACTGGAGCGGTTTGGTGGCTCAGTGGTTAAGTCGTATGACTGGAGATCGAAAAGTCCTAGGTTCGAATCCCTGTCTCGGCGGGGATTTTCATAGGCACTTATTCCAACCTTCAATTCTGGCATTGCTTGCTGTGTAATGTGCAGTACGCCAGAAAGCTTCCGTGGTTTGGATTCCGCGATAACCTGTAGGTCCCCTGTACCCGGCAGGATAATCTGGTAAGGTTAAGGTGGCTACGACAGGGGTGAAATGCGCAGGCAATTGAAACCCTGTCACCAGGTCATTACGACCACACGGAATTATTATTATTACTGGCCGACTCACTGATGTCGAATTCGGGTGTTGAGGAGGCGAGAGGAAAATCTCTCACCAATTAATTACGGTTAAGTTCCGTCCGGTAAGTCAATATTTACGCGTAACTTTTCCAAATAGATTAACCAGGTTGGACGAACCTAACTTGAATTTACTCTAAACTAACACACAGCGGTGTGTTCTCTGTATTGCCAACAAGTGTAATATGCATGTCAACCGTTGACTTCATTTGGGAATAAAACTGTCATGATTTTTACCAATGTTTGTTCTATTTCACCAGTTTTTACGATTTTTTGCCTATTTCTTCCATCTTTCACAATTTTTAATATAATTCACGTCATATATACTGTTAACCTAGCATAACACGTAATATCCACGTATTAATATTTGTATGTAAGTGATAAAGCAAGTTGCCACTACAAGAGCTCATGAAAAATAATTAAATAAAGGACTTTTTTAAAAGCTAGATGTATGAAATAAAACATAAGGATTCAAATAAAATATACTTTTCCCATTCATATAGCACCACAAATCTTATATCTAGGATTATAATTCTTATTTAGTATGTTAATTATCTCATACAATACAATTAAATTTTTATATGCAATTATTTCATGTCTAAGTAGTACACAGTCCAATGATGAAGTGGGGTTGCATGGAACTTCAGTCACATAAACTATTTAATATGAAAGTTTAACATTTTTGTAACCTTAGCCACATGATAGTCTCATAGCACTTTTCTGGCTAGGATGCTCACAAACTCCTTGTAATATTTTCGGCTTTGGTGGCACCACTTCGTTTTGATGGTCAAGGCGCCAGTCACAGCAGGTTGCATGTCGATGAGGTTTTGCCATTTTGGTTCGCTGAAGATGACACAGTTGGTGGGATAAGTTTTGCGATAATCACATACAGTTTTTACCACAGCCACCATTCGGCAGGAGACGGAGAGCTTGCCGAGTGGAACGTCGGTCTGGGCGTTGGTGGTGTTGAATAAATCGGTTACTACATGCCATACCTAAACCAGCACATTCCATTCTTCATACAATAGTGAAAGTTTTCTGTTATGACCAACTTTTTCGAGCACCACAACTGGTTTAAAATCATTTGTGGATGTTAAACCAATCCTCAGGCGTTTGGAATACCCTGCCTTGAGCTGGTAAGCAGACGAGAACAACAGTATGTGATGGGAAATTGTCTGAAGACTAATGCTAGCAGACCGGTTGGGAAGAATGTATAGTAGGGGTAAACTGGTTGAATCCTGCTTGCACGGGTGGTGGGAGTAAGCCTGTTCAGTCCAGTCCATGAAAGGACACGTGCTGTGGGATGAGTGGTTGGGAAGGTGTAAGCCGTTATATCAAGTTTATGGAACTCTACTTGCCTCGCAATTCATCAATCTGACATCTGATGTGTGTGTAAATGTGTATGAGGCGAACATAGCTAAACAGGGTACTACAGGTTTTCATTATATTTGTAAACTATTTTGACTAACGCAACGGACATATTTCGTATATTGTGGAGGGAATTAATATAACTTTTACAAGTTTTAATAATGGTGGTCGACGATGGGGAATAAAGCACATCATTATGACGGTGAAAATAGAATCTAAGGCTTGATGTCATTTTTGAGGGTACAACTACGAATTTGGATATGTAAACTGCGATAGAGTCTGAATGTGGACATTATTTTTCGCAATGAGATCAGCTATTGCCATAACATGCAGTTTCTGTAGCTGTTGAGAGAAATTACTGAATAATGCGTGATGCATCATAATTGGGTCTACAGTAACCAATCGAGTGTTGCTCATTGGAGAACAATGCAGTTCCTTTTGGAGCCTTGATAAATTGGAATTATGTTGTATTTCAGGTAAGATGTGAATATAACATACAGATGTAATATGTGTATGTACTTGTTTATTTTGTGAGTCACATAAACTCTGGTGAACTGAAGCAGTGAGTTGGGTCATGAGAAAAGCACAACCATAAACAAAGTTTGAAATTTAATTTGATAATTTGTACTGTTTCCTTATATTTTCAATTTTTTATATATGTTTGTGTTTAACTGGCATTAAGTAGCATTGCTATCTACCATCACCGATCATGAAACTTCTCTACATATAAATCTAAAGGGAAGCAGTGGGGAGTGCCTGCTACCATCAGCTCAGACACTTTTAAGGTATCTTGAATAAATTCCTTGTTTTGCTACCAGTCATTTAACCAGATACCTTAAAAGGTTTATTGAATTACGGTATGTAAGAGACAGTCCTTTTGTATTTGATAGCAAGTAGTATTGAGGGGATTGAAACAGTCTGCATACTTACAACGAGCAAGGCGGGGCTTCGATAGATCGAAATGAACTATAAAATATTAATAGTGGACAGCTGTCACAAAACAGTCGTTGATGTGAGTGTAGATTTGAATGGAATTATGCGATGATACGTGCCAAGCATGTGGATATGAATTAGATTCGGTCTTCCATGCTGGGTTGCAGAAAGAAGCATACATTTTTAGTAGTACGAACTTACAAAACTGTCAAGTTAAAAAGGAAGGAACATTTACAGTGCATTATGTTAACCTACATTGTTGCGGCGGTATCTTAGCAGCTAATCAACTGTGCGAAATGAATTAAGCCTTTATTTCTGTCCTGAAATAACTTGTAATTTAGGGGGCCGTTATAGTATTTAAGTAAGAATATTACTATTTTAAATTCTTTGGTAGTCAAGTATGACGTATAGCGTGTTTCATGTTTCAACCTCAACTATTGCTGGCATACTGGACTATTTTTACCTACATCATATTTGTGGTATAAGGCATTTATATCAAGCAGATTACATCGCGCAAACCATCCAAC